>UFQX01000612.1:0-267049 GCA_900497675.1 Arapaima gigas
CTACAACGCCCTTGGCCTCGTCAGCGATGACCGCCAAGCCGAATTGATCAGTGTTTCCCTAGCGAAGTATCGACGGGTTGTCAAAAGGCCTCGTGCCGAAAACGGCGCAGCTCGTTGCCTCCGCCCTGAATTCACTGCCACGCCGGCGTCGAATGCCAATCGGGCGTGAAGCCGAGATGCGTCGCCGGGTCCACGTGCTCACACCCCGTCAACGTCGCTCGCAAGGTGTCGCGCCATTCGCCGCCATGACCGAGCGGGTCGAGCAGGGCCTTCATCATCGTCGCACGGGCGTAGAACGTCTCCGGCCGGGTCATTTCCGGGGCATAACGGACAAGATTTCGCCCGGCCGGCTTGGCGGGAGGCGATACCGTCAGCTTCATTCCCCAGAGCCTCGCGTGATGTGCACATGCATTGCGTAAGTCGGTGAGCGATTGCAGCCAGCTGGTGAGCACCGTATCAGGGATGTCCGGCCACACGTGGCGCCCGGCGACCTTGCGGTCGCGAGTCGAGAGTGCACTGAAGATGCGGGACAACGCGCCGAGGCTCAACCGCTCGCAGACCAGCCAGATTGGCGGCAGGTCGGGACTGGCGTAGGTTCGGTAGTAGTGAGTCAGTGCCGAGCCTTTCCGCGTTTCGCATTCCCGTGCAATTTGATCCAGGACGCGCGCGTAGTGGCGCAGGTCGACGAAACGGTCCCGCTCGACATACCAGTGGCTGCCGTAGTCGACGGCGAGGGGATTGCTCAGCGCAGCGCGCAATGCAACTTCGATGCGCTCGACCGCGTCCATCGTGACCGAGCGCAGACGTCGATCGAATGCGTAGAGTTCAACGATGTCGGAGAATCGGGTTCGAGGCCAGAACCGCTTGGTGGCGGGGTTCTGAAACCGTCGCATGTAGACCAGCAGCCGGAAGTGGCCGATCGACCGAAGCATTCGCAGATTCGCGGGACGGTCGTCGATGCGCAGGCCGCGATGCCACAGTCGATGCAGTGTTTCCTCGGCACTGAGGGCCACCTTGCCGTAAGCCCTGGTCGGCGTCGCCGATACTGTCTTCCTTGTTCGAGTCTTGCCCATCGTCGATCCGTACTGCCATGCATGCGGATCTCGTTGTATACGCCAACGGAGCGTGGCCTGCCATCTTCCATACCATTTGGCCGATGAGGTTGCGCCGGTCGCTATCGCGCCTGTAGTCCCTCGCCCGGCGGGCCCTGGCGTATCCGAATGCCTGCCTTACCCCTCCCGCTTCCCCCCCAACCGCTCCAGCAACGCCCCCAGCAGATCGACCGGCAGCGGAAACACGATCGTCGAGTTCTTGTCCGCGGCGATCGTCGTCAGCGTCTGCAGGTAGCGCAGCTGCATCGCCTGCGGCTGCAGCGCGAGCCGTTGCGCGGCCTGCAGCAGTTTCTCCGACGCCTGCAATTCGCCTTCCGCATGAATCACCTTCGCGCGCCGCTCGCGCTCGGCCTCGGCCTGCCGCGCGATCGCGCGGATCATCGTCTCGTTCAGGTCGACGTGCTTGATCTCGACCGTCGACACCTTGATCCCCCATGCATCCGTCTGCGCGTCGAGCGTTTTCTGGATGTCGGCGTTCAACTGCTCGCGCTCGGCGAGCAGCGCGTCGAGTTCGTGCTTGCCGAGCACCGCGCGCAGCGTCGTCTGCGCGAGCTGGCTCGTCGCCTCGAAGAAGCGCGCCACCTGGATCACGGCCTTCTCCGGGTCGACCACGCGGAAATACACGACCGCATTGACCTTCACCGACACGTTGTCGCGCGTGATCACGTCCTGCGCGGGCACGTCGAACACGACGGTGCGCAGGTCGATCCGCACGACCTGCTGGACGATCGGGATGATCAGCACGAGTCCCGGCCCCTTCACTTTCCAGAACCGGCCGAGCATGAACACGACACCGCGCTCGTACTCGCGGAAGATGCGGATCGACGACGCGACGAGCACCACGACGAAGACGATCAGGATGCTGCTGAAGCCGAACGTGAAACCGATCATGAAGGTTCTCCCTGGTGTTGTTCTCGATGTGGTTCCTGCCCCGGCACGTCGTAGAGCGGGGCGACCGTGAGCAGCAGCCCGTGGCGGCCGGTGACGCGCACGCGGCAACCGGCGGCAAGCGGCGCGCTGCTTGCCACGCGCCAGCGCTCGCCGCGCACGCGTGCCCAGCCGGCGGCGGACGGCGCAGTGCCGGCCGCGCCATGCGGCTGGTCGGCCTGCAGCCCGTCGTCGAGCACTTCGCCGATGCTGCCGACCATCGCCTCGGCGCCCGTCACGACCGGGCGGCGGCGCGCGCGCAGCGCGACGCCCGATACACCCGCGACCAGCAGCCCGCCGCCGAGCGCGAGGCTCGCGATCACGGGCCACGGGATTCCGTAGCCGGGCACTTCGGTGTCGATCAGCATCAGCGCGCCGATCGTGAACGACACGATCCCGCCGAAGCCGAGCACGCCGAAGGTCGGCAGGAACGCCTCGGCGACCAGGCAGCCGAGACCGAGCAGCACGAGGCCGAGGCCCGCATAGCTGATCGGCAGCAACTGCATCGCGAACAGCCCGACGAGCAGGCAGATCGTGCCGGCGACGCCCGGCAGCACGAAACCGGGGTTCGCGAATTCGAAAAAGAGGCCGTAGATGCCGATCGTCAGCAGGATCAGCGCGACGTTCGGGTCGGCAATGATCGCCAGGAAACGGCTGCGCCAGTCGGGCTCGACCACGACGAGCGGCGCATGCGCGGTCGCGAGCCGCACCGTGCCGGCGGTGGTCGTCACCGTGTGGCCGTCGAGCTGGCGAGCGAGGTCGGCGGGATCCTGCGCGATCAGGTCGACCACGTGCTGCGCACGCGCCTCGTTCGCCGACAGGCTCACGGCCTCGCGTACCGCGCGCTCGGCCCATTCGGCATTGCGCCCGCGCAACTGCGCGAGGCCGCGGATATACGCGGAGGCGTCCTGCATCGCCTTGCGGATCTCGGTCGATTGGGTATCGGTCGGCAGGGCGGCCGCCGTAGCCGCATCGGACGCCCCTGACGCGCCCGAGGTGCCGGCCGGCGCGTGCGGTGCCGCGGGGTTCCCGCCCGGCGGCGCCGCGCCGCCGATGCCGAACTGCACGGGCGACGCCGCGCCGAGATTGGTGCCGGGCGCCATCGCCGCGAAGTGGCTCGCATAGACGATGTAGGTGCCCGCGCTCGCGGCCCGCGCGCCCCCCGGCGCGACGAACGCGGCGACCGGCACCGGCGAGCCGAGGATCGCCTTGATGATTTGCCGCATCGACGTGTCGAGACCGCCGGGCGTATCGAGTTGCAGGATCGCGAGCGGCGCGTGCTCGCGGGCGGCGCGATCGAGCGAGCGCACGATGAAGTCGGCGCTGGCCGGGCCGATCGCGCCGTTGACGGGGATCACGATGACCGGCCGCGCGGCGGGTGCGTCGGCGGGCGGCGGCGCGGCGACCGCGGCGCACACGACGAGCAGCGCCGCGAACAGCGCGGCGCGCGCGACCCGCGCGGAGAGCGGATGACGGGGGCGGCCGTCGGGCGCGGCAGGCGCCGGCGGCGGCTCATGACGGTGAAAGAGCATCGGGGCGTCCAGGCGGCGCGCGGCCGCGCGCCGTCCGGCTCGCGGAAAGGGCGTGGGCCCGATGCTTAAAGATTAGGCGGTTTCTGCGGAAAGCGCGAAACCGCGGCCGTGCCGGCCGGATTCAGACCGCGCCGCCGCCGCGCGCGAGCACTTCGTCGCGATAGTCGGCCGGGCTGCGCCCGCTCCATTTGCGGAACGCGCGGTAGAACGCGCTGGGCTCCGCGAAACCGGTCGCCGCAGCAACATCGGCGATCGTGCGCGCGGGGTCGGCCAGCGCCTCGAACGCAAGATCGCGCCGCAGCGTGTCCTTGATCGACTGGTAGGCCTGGCCTTCCTGGTGCAGCTTGCGGCGCAGCGTGGCCTCGGCCACGTGCAGCCGCGCGGCCATCCCGCCGGCACCCGGCCAGGCCGCCGGCGGCATTCCGCGCAGCACCGCCCGCACGCGCTGCGCGAGCGCGTTCGGGTTGCGGTACTTGACGATGAAGCTCGCTGGCGCGTTGCGCAGGAACGTCTTCAGCGTCTTCGCGTTCTGCACGACCGGCAGCGTCGCGAATTCGGGATCGAAATCGACATACGAATCCGGCTCGTTGAAGCGCATGTCGTCACAGAACATCGACGGATATTCGTGGTCGGCGGGCGGTGTGTCGCAGCGGAAGCTCGCATGCAGCAGCGGGATGCGCCGCCCGATCAGCCAGCAGGTGAGCCCGTAGACGATGATGAAATAGGTCGCGTACGTGAACATCGCGGGCGTCGCACCGTTGTTGCGGTGCACGAAGCGCAGCCGCACGCGCTGCGGATTCGCGTCGAGTTCCGCATGCAGGTCGTCGAGCACGCAGTGCATGAAATTCACCGCGCGCGCCATCGCGTGCAGCCCGTCGCGCGCGGACAGCGCCGACTGGCTCATCGCGATGAAGCTGCCGCTGCGCATCGGGTGGCGATCCTGCCCGAAAAACTCGTCGTCGAGCGTGCGCGCGATCGCGTTCCACAGCGCGCCGTATTGTTGCGCGGACACCCGTGCGCGCGGCTGCCCGAGCAGCGCGGGCGCGATGCCGGCCTGCGCGAGCAACGGTTCGGCCGCGACGCCGCGCCGCGTGGCCAGCGCGACGCTGTAAGCGACGAGGCTGATCGCGACGGTTCCCTTGTCTTCCTGCTTCATCCGTGCCGCCGGTGTGGCAAAAACGCTCAGTGTAAATGAGCGACGCGAGCATCGAACAGTCGCGCCTGCTTGCCTACACTTGTTGCATCGAAACGCAAGGACGGTCGCGCCCGGCGGCCGCGGGAGACAGCAGCACCATGGACGAGCTTTACACCGAAGACCAGCGGATGATCCGCGACGCCGCGCGCGCGTTCGCCACCGAGATGCTGGCGCCGAACGCGGCGCAGTGGGACCACGATGCGCACCTGCCCGACGCGATCGTCGCGCAGCTGGGCGAACTCGGCCTGCTCGGGATGATCGTGCCGCAGGAACTGGGCGGCTCGTATACGGACTACGTGGCCTACGCGCTGGCGATGGAAGAGGTCGCCGCCGGCGACGCCGCGTGCGCGACGATGATGAGCGTGCACAACTCGGTCGGCTGCGGGCCGATCCTCGGTTTCGGCACGCCGGCGCAGAAGGATCGCTGGCTGGCCGACATGGCCGCGGGCCGCGTGATCGGCGCGTTCTGCCTGACCGAGCCGCACGCCGGCTCCGAGGCGAACAACCTGCGCACGCGTGCGGAACTGCGCGACGGCAAATGGGTGCTGAACGGCGCGAAGCAGTTCGTGACCAACGGCCAGCGCGCCGGCGTTGCGATCGTTTTTGCCATGACCGACCCGGAAGCCGGCAAGCGCGGCATTTCCGCGTTCCTGGTGCCGACCGACACGCCGGGCTTCATCGTCGGCAAACCCGAGAAGAAGATGGGCATCCGCGCGTCGGATACGTGCCCGATCACGTTCGAGAACTGCGCGATTCCGGAAGAAAACCTGCTCGGCAATCGCGGTGAAGGGCTGAAGATCGCGCTGTCGAACCTCGAAGGCGGCCGCATCGGCATCGCCGCGCAGGCGCTCGGCATCGCGCGCGCCGCATTCGACAAGGCGCGCCGCTATGCGGGCGAGCGCGTGCAGTTCGGCAAGCCGATCGCCGAGCACCAGGCGATCCAGCAGAAGCTCGCCGACATGGCCGTGCAGATCAACGCCGCGCGCCTGCTCGTGCATCACGCGGCGAAGCTGCGCACGGCCGGGCTGCCGTGCCTGTCGGAAGCGTCGCAGGCAAAGCTGTTCGCATCGGAGATGGCCGAGCGCGTGTGCTCGGACGCGATCCAGATCCACGGCGGCTACGGCTACCTGGTCGATTACGAAGTCGAGCGTCACTATCGCGACGCGCGCATCACGCAGATTTACGAAGGCACCAGCGAAGTGCAGCGGATGGTGATCGCGCGGCAGCTTTGAGCCGCGACGATTGCCCCGGCGACGACATCACGCAGGGCACGAGGGCAGCGCGGCGAACGCGGCATGCAACGACGTGACCGTGCGCCGCAACAGAGGCAACCGGGCATGCGCTGCAGCACATGCCCGGTTCGACGCATGGAGACTTGCCAGGGCATGGGACGAGAGTAAGCGCTAAAGCGCTAACTCTCGTCGACAGGAGACAATGATGACGGTACAGGCATTCCTGAACGCACGCGACTTTCTGCTGCGCCACCGCACCGACTACGACACCGCGTACCGCGAGTTCGAGTGGCCGGTGCTCGACGCATTCAACTGGGCGCTCGACTACTTCGACCCGATGGCGCGCGGCAACGACCAGCCCGCGCTATGGATCGTCGATGCGGCGACCGGTACGGGCGATCCGTATTCGTTCGCGCAGATGTCCGAGCGTTCGTCGCGGATCGCGAACTGGCTGCGCTCGATCGGCGTCGGGCGCGGCGACCGGATCCTGCTGATGCTGCCGAACCGTGTCGAACTGTGGGACGCGATGCTCGCCGCGATGAAGCTCGGCGCGATCGTGCTGCCTGCCACCACGCAACTGTCGCCCGACGACGTACGTGACCGCGTGCAGATCGGCGGCGCGAAATACGCGATCGTCGACGAGAACGAAACCGCCAAGTTCGAGCAGCCGGATCTCGGCCTCGCGCGGAAGATCGTCGCCGGCGCGCCGCGCGCGGGCTGGCTCGCGATGAACGACGGCTATGCGGCGAGCGCCGTATTCGAGCCGGACGCCATCACGCACGCGAACGATCCGATGCTGCTGTACTTCACGTCGGGCACGACGTCGAAGCCGAAGCTCGTCGAGCACACGCACCGCACCTATCCGGTCGGCCATCTGTCGACGATGTACTGGGTCGGCCTGCAACCGGGCGACATCCACTGGAACATCAGCTCGCCGGGCTGGGCGAAGCACGCGTGGAGCTGTTTCTTCGCGCCGTGGAATGCGCAGGCATGCGTGTTCGCGTTCAACTACGCGCGCTTCGAGCCGAAGGTGGTGCTCGATGCGCTCGTCAAATACCAGGTGACGACGCTGTGCGCGCCGCCGACCGTGTGGCGCATGCTCGTGCAGCAGCCGCTCGCGTCGTTCGACGTGAAGCTGCGCGAGATCGTCGGCGCGGGCGAGCCGCTGAATCCGGAGATCATCGAGCGCGTGAAGAAGGCGTGGGGCATCGCGATCCGCGACGGCTACGGCCAGACCGAAACGACCTGCCTGATCGGCAACTCGCCGGGCCAGCCGGTCGTCGCGGGTTCGATGGGGCGGCCGCTGCCCGGCTACCGCATTGCGCTGCTCGACCCCGACGGCGCGCCCGTGACCGAAGGCGAGGTCGCGCTGCCGATCGGCGCCGGCGTCACGCGCCCGGTCGGGCTGATGAAAGGCTATGCGAACAACCCCGACGCGACGGCCTACGCGATGCGCGACGGCCACTACCGCACGTCGGACATCGCGATGCGCCGCGACGACGGTTACTACGTGTACATCGGCCGCGCGGACGACGTGTTCAAGTCGTCCGACTACCGGCTGAGCCCGTTCGAACTCGAAAGCGTGCTGATCGAGCATCCGGCCATCGCCGAGGCAGCCGTCGTGCCGAGCCCCGACCCCGTGCGGCTGTCGGTGCCGAAGACCTTCATCACGCTGCGCCAGGGTTACGAGGAAAGCCCCGCACTCGCGCTGGAAATCTTCCGTTTCTCGCGCGAGAAGCTCGCGCCGTACAAGCGCATTCGCCGCCTGCAGTTCGCGGAGCTGCCGAAGACGATCTCGGGGAAGATCCGCCGCGTCGAATTGCGCCGCCGCGAGATCGAGCGTGGCGACGATGCAAGTGAACGGATGCCCGGCGAATTCTGGGAAGAAGATTTCGCCGCCGAATTGAAGTGACGTGACCGCGGGCCGCGCGCGCCGCCACTCGCGGCCGCCGCCCGCAGCCGAATTGAACCGGCCGCGCGGCGATATCGCGCTTCGCGGCCCTCTGCCAGGAGAAAAGATCGATGAACGCGAATTCGAAAGACGTGCCGACGGTCAAGCTGCTGATCGACGGCGCCTTCGTCGAGTCCGCCACGAACGAGTGGCGCGACATCGTCAACCCGGCGACGCAGCAGGTGCTCGCACGCGTGCCGTTCGCGACCGTCGCGGAAGTCGACGCAGCCGTGCAGGCCGCGCACACCGCCTTCGCGACGTGGAAGAACACGCCGATCGCCGCGCGCATGCGCATCATGCTGAAGTTCCAGGATCTCGTGCGCACGAACCAGCAGCGCATCGCGAAGACGCTGACGGCCGAGCAGGGCAAGACGATTCCCGATGCCGAAGGTGACATTTTCCGCGGCCTCGAAGTGGTCGAGCATGCGTGCTCGATCGGTTCGCTGCAGCTCGGCGAATTCGCGGAGAACGTCGCGGGCGGGGTGGATACCTACACGCTGCGCCAGCCGCTCGGCGTGTGCGCGGGCATCACGCCGTTCAACTTCCCCGCGATGATTCCGCTATGGATGTTCCCGATGGCGATCGTCTGCGGCAATACGTTCGTGCTGAAGCCGTCGGAACAGGATCCGCTGTCGACGATGCAGCTCGTCGAGCTCGCGATCGAGGCCGGCGTACCGAAAGGGGTACTGAACGTCGTGCATGGCGGCAAGGAAGTGGTCGACGCGATCTGCACCCATCCGCTCGTGAAGGCCATCTCGTTCGTCGGTTCGACGGCGGTCGGCACGCACGTGTACAACCTCGGCAGCGCGCACGGCAAGCGCGTGCAGTCGATGATGGGCGCGAAGAACCACGCGGTCGTGCTGCCCGATGCGAACCGCGAGCAGGCGATCAACGCGCTCGTCGGCGCGGGCTTCGGCGCGGCCGGCCAGCGCTGCATGGCGACGTCGGTCGCGGTGCTCGTCGGCAACGCGCGCGACTGGCTGCCGGACATCGTCGCGAAGGCGAAGGCGCTGAAGGTCAATGCGGGCGCGGAAGCCGGCACGGACGTCGGGCCGGTCGTGTCGAAGGCCGCGAAGGAACGCATCCTGTCGCTGATCGACGCGGGCGTGAAGGAAGGCGCGAAGCTCGAACTCGACGGCCGCGACGTGAAGGTGGCCGGCTACGAGCAGGGCAATTTCGTCGGCCCGACGATCTTCTCGGGCGTGAAGACGAACATGTCGGTCTACACGCATGAAATCTTCGGCCCCGTGCTGGTCGTGATGGAAGCCGACACGCTCGACGACGCGATCGCGCTCGTCAACGCGAACCCGTTCGGCAATGGCGTCGGCCTGTTCACGCAGAGCGGCGCGGCCGCGCGCAAGTTCCAGAGCGAGATCGACGTCGGCCAGGTCGGCATCAACATCCCGATTCCGGTGCCGGTGCCGTTCTTCAGCTTCACGGGTTCGCGCGGCTCGAAGCTCGGCGATCTCGGCCCGTACGGCAAGCAGGTCGTGCAGTTCTACACGCAGACCAAGACGGTCACCGCGCGCTGGTTCGACGACGACACGACGGCCGGCCCGGTGAACACCACGATCCGGCTGCACTGAGCGGCGGAGGAACCCAACATGAAAATCGGATTTATCGGCCTCGGCCACATGGGCGCGCCGATGGCGCTGAACCTGCTGAAAGCCGGCCATGAAGTGCACGCGTTCGACCTGAGCGCCGATGCATTGCGCGCACTGCAGGATGCCGGCGCGCAGGTGGCCGCGTCGCCGCGCGATGCGGCCTCGGGCGCGACGTTCGTCATCACGATGCTGCCGGCCGCACCGCACGTGCGCTCGGTGCTCACCGGCGAGAACGGCGTGCTCGCCGGCCTCGGCGCGGGCGCGACCGTGATCGATTCGAGCACGATCGACCCGGCGAGCGCGCAGGCGTTCGGCGCGCTGGTGCGCGAGCACGGCGGCGCGTTCGTCGATGCGCCGGTGTCGGGCGGCACCGGCGGTGCGGCGGCCGGTACGCTGACCTTCATGGTCGGCGGCAGCGATGCGGATTTCGAGCGCGTGAAGCCGGTGCTCGCGGGCATGGGCAAGAACATCGTCCACTGCGGTGCGACGGGGATGGGGCAGGTCGCAAAGGTCTGCAACAACCTCGTGCTCGGCATCTCGATGGCGGCGGTGTCGGAGGCGATGTCGCTCGGCGTCGCGCTCGGCATCGATCCGAAGGTGCTGGCCGGCATCGTCAACACGTCGACGGGCCGCTGCTGGAGCTCGGACACCTACAACCCGTATCCGGGCGTGATCGACACCGCGCCGTCGTCGCGCGGCTACTCGGGCGGCTTCGGCACCGACCTGATGCTGAAGGATCTCGGCCTCGCGAACGATGCCGCGAAGCAGGCACGCCAGCCCGTCTATCTCGGCGCGCTCGCGCAGCAGCTGTACCAGACGATGAGCAGCCGCGGCGACGGCCAGCTCGATTTCTCGGCGGTGATCCGCCTGTACCAACCGGCCATGAAGAAGGACGCGTGATGATCGAACTGGACTACGTCGACGACGGCGCGATCGCGTGCGCGACGCTCAAGCGTCCGCCTGCGAACGCTTTTACCGCCGACGGGCTGCGGCAACTGCAGGAAACCGTCGCCGAACTGAATGCGAACCCGCGCGTGCGCGCGCTGGTGATCACCGGCGACGGCCCGAAGTTCTTCAGCGCGGGTGCCGACCTCAACACGTTCGCCGAAGGCGATCGCGCTATCGCGCGTGCGATGGCGTCGCGCTTCGGCGCGGCGTTCGAGGCGCTGCACGACGCGCGCGTCGTGACGATCGCGGCGATCAACGGCTATGCGATGGGCGGCGGGCTCGAATGCGCGCTCGCGTGCGACCTGCGGATCGCGGAGACGCATGCGCAGATGGCGCTGCCCGAGCCGTCGGTCGGCCTGCTGCCGTGCGGCCTCGGCACGCAGACGCTGCCCTGGCTCGTCGGAGAAGGCTGGGCGAAGAAGATCATCCTGACCGGCGCGCGTGTCGATGCGGCCACGGCGCTCAGGATCGGCCTCGTCGAGGACGTCGTGGAGTCGGGCGCGTCGCGCGATGCGGCGCTCGCGCTCGCGCGCAACGTCGCGCGGCAGAGCCCGCATGCGGTTGCGTACAGCAAGGAGCTGATCGGCCTCGCGCGGCGAGGCGTGCCGCGCAGCGCGGCGCTCGCGGTCGAGCGCGAACGCTTCGTCGACCTGTTCGAGACGAACGATCCGCGCGAAGGCGTTGCCGCGTTCCTCGGCAAGCGCGCACCGCAGTGGCACAACGATGGAGAGCCGCAACGATGAGTACGCCGGTGACGAATCACGACGCGTTCGCGGAGCATGCACCGGAGGTGCTGTTCCGCGTGGTGAACCGCGTGGCGCTGATCACGCTGAACCGGCCGGCCGCGCTCAATGCGCTGTCGTATCCGATGATCGGCGAGCTGGCCGCGCTCCTCGAGCGCTGCCGTGACGACGACCAGATCGTCGCGGTCGTGCTGCGCGGCGCCGGCGAGAAGGGCTTCTGCGCGGGCGGCGACGTGCGCGCGCTGTACAGGATGGTCGCGCAGCGCGAGACCTGGCTGCCGTTCTTCGTCGACGAATACCGGCTCGACTACGCGATCCATACGTTCCCGAAGCCGGTGGTCGCGCTGATGGACGGCGTGACGATGGGCGGCGGCATGGGCCTCGCGCAGGGCGCGGCGCTGCGTGTCGCGACCGAGCGCAGCAAGATCGCGATGCCGGAGACGCGCATCGGCCTCGTGCCCGACGTCGGCGCGACGCATTTCCTGTCGCGCATGCCGGCCGAACTCGAGCTGTACGTCGGGCTGACCGGCGCGATGCTGTCGGGCGCCGATGCGCTCACGGCGAAGCTCGCGGATCTCTGCGTGCCGTCCGCCTGGCTCGACACATTCGAGACGCGGATCGAAAGCGTCAAGTGGGAAGGCGATGCGCTGCCGTTGTTGCGCAAGGTGTTCGAGCCGCCGTGCAACGTCGTGCCGCATGCGGCGCTCGACAGCCAGATGCCGTGGATCGTGCGTCACTTCGACAAGCGCTCGACCGTCGAGCGGATCGTCGCGACGCTGACGCAGGATCTTGCGCGCGAGGAGCTGTCGCGCGAGCACCGTCAATGGCTGCAGGCGACGCTCGATGCGCTCACCGGCCATTCGCCGACGATGCTGTGCGTGACGCGCGAAGCGCTGCTGCGTGGCCGCCAGATGACGCTGGCCGAATCGTTCCGGATGGAGCTCGGCATCGTCGCGCGGGCGATCGAGGAAGGCGACTTCTGCGAGGGCGTGCGTGCGCATCTCGTCGACAAGGATCGCAAGCCGCGCTGGGCGCCCGCGTCGCTCGTCGAGCTGCGCGCCGAACGCGTGCGGCATTTCCTCACGTCGCCGTGGAAGCTGTTCGCGCATCCGCTGGCCGATCTCGGCGCGGCGTGATACCCCGACGCGCCGCACGGCGCGTCGGCTTCAACCCGTTTCAGCGCGCTGCGTCCGCGCGCTCGATCATCGGCGGCACCGCCTGCGCGAGCGCGTCGATCACACAGCGCGTCTTGCGCGGCAGGTAGCGCGTCTTCGGCCAGATCGCGTGGATGTCGCCTTCGCAGACGAAGCAGCGATCCAGCACGACCACCATCTCGCCGCGCTTCACGTACTGGTCGAGCAGCCAGCTCGGCACCCACGCAATTCCGAACCCCGACGCACCGGCCGCCGCGATCGCCTGCACGTCGTCGAAACTGAGCTGGTGCGGCATGTCGACCCGCACCGTCGAGCCGTCCAGCGCGCGCAAGTCCCACGGTTGAATCACGCCCGAGCGTGAATACGCGATCGTCCGGTGGCCTTTCAGGTCGTCGAGCGTCTTCGGCATCCCGTAGCGGGCGAGATACGACGGCGCCGCGCCGAGGCTGCCGTATTGCGTGCCGAGCCGCCGCACCGCGAGGCTCGTGCTGTCCGCGAGCGTGCCGATCCGCACTGCGAGGTCGATGCCTTCCTCGACGAGATCGACGAAACGGTCGGTGATCGACACGTCGATCCGCAAATGCGGATACGTGCGCGCGAGATCGAGCACGATGGGCGTCACGCAGTGGTGCCCGAACGCGAGCGGCACGCTCAGGCGCAGCTTGCCGCGCGGCTCGTTGCGGCCGCAGTCGAGGTCGGCTTCCGCCGCTTCCAGTTCCGCGAGCGCGCGCACGCAGCGGTCGTAGTACGCCTGGCCGTCGTCGGTCAGGCTCTGGCTGCGTGTCGTGCGCTGCAGCAGCCGCGCGCCGAGTCGCTTCTCGAGCCGTGCGACGGCCTTGCCGACCGCCGAGCGCGTCATGTCCAGCCGTTCCGCGGCGAGCGCGAAGCTGCCCGATTCCACTACCTGGACGAAGGTCGTCACGCCGTCAAGTCTGTCGGTCATGGGGGAAATTGAGTCCTGCAGTTCCCCAGTCTGGAGAAATGCGTGCGTCAATGGGGATGAGAATTCTCACTATAGTACCGATTCCCGTCCTGCGTGCGTGACTGGCCGCACGCGGCGAATCTTTCTCACCTGGAGGCGCGCGGCCCGTTGCCGGGCCGCGGCGCAATACGCATGACGCAATCCGACTCCCGCAGGAATGCGGTCGCACTCGCGGCCGTCTGTCTCACGTCGCTGATGTTCGGCCTCGAAATCTCGAGCGTGCCGGTGATCCTGCCGACGCTCGAACACGTGCTGCATGGCGATTTCAACGGCATGCAGTGGATCATGAATGCGTACACGATCGCGTGCACGACCGTGCTGATGGCAGCCGGCACGCTCGCCGACCGGTTCGGCCGCAAGCGCGTGTACGTGATCGGCACCGTGCTGTTCGGTTTGACGTCACTGCTGTGCGGGCTCGCGCCGAACGTGCCGGTGCTCGTCGCGGGCCGGCTGCTGCAGGGCGCCAGCGGCGGCGCGATGCTGATCTGCCAGATTGCGGTGCTGTCGCATCAGTTCCGCGAGGGCCGCGAGCGTGGGCGCGCGTTCGGGATCTGGGGGATCGTGTTCGGCATCGGCCTCGGGTTCGGGCCGATCGTCGGCGGCGCGATCGTCGCGCTGGCGAGCTGGCCGTGGGTGTTCCTCGTCCATGCGCCGCTCGCGGCCATTGCGCTCGTGCTGATCGGCGGCGCGGTGCAGGAGTCGCGCGATCCGCACGCGGGCAGGCTCGACGTCGCGGGCATCGTCACGCTGTCGCTCGCGGTGCTCGGCCTGGCGTTCTATATCACGCAAAGCGCGGCGCTCGGGCTGACCAGCGCGGCCGGCCTCGGCGTGCTCGGCGCGACCGTGCTGGCGCTGGCCGGCTTCTTCATCGCGGAACGCGCCAGTGCGCGGCCGATGTTCGATTTCTCGGTGTTCCGGATTCGCGCGTTCACCGGCGCGATCTTCGGTTCGATGGGGATGAACTTCAGCTTCTGGCCGTTCATGATCTACCTGCCGATCTGGTTCCAGGTCGCGCTCGGCTACGACAGCGTGACGGCCGGCCTCGCGTTGCTCGCGTACACGTTGCCGACGCTGGTCGCGCCGCCGTTCGGCGAACGACTCGCGCTGCGCTACGGGCCGGGTGTCGTGATCCCGGGCGGCCTGTTCACGATCGCCGCGGGGTTCGCGTTGATGCGGATCGGCAGCGCGGCCGACCATGCAAGCTGGATCACGATGCTGCCCGGCTGCGTGATCGCCGGCATCGGGCTCGGGCTCACGAACACGCCCGTGACCAACACGACGACGGGCGCGGTGCCGAGTTCGCGGGCCGGGATGGCGTCGGGCATCGACATGAGCGCGCGGATGATCTCGCTCGCGCTGAACATCGCGGCGATGGGCTTCGTGCTGGTCGCGGGGATCGTCGCGAACCTGAAGGCCGGTGTCGCGGGCACGATCGGCGACGCTGCGCTGCGCCGGCTCGCGCAGGAGATTGCGTCCGGCCGGACCGACGGGCTGCACGAGATCGCACCGGCGCTCGCGCAGGCCGACCCGACCGGCGCGGCGCTGCACGCGGCGCTCGTGCACGGGTTCGGCTGGGTGATGGTGTATGGCGCGGCGGGCGTGGCACTGCTCGCGACGGCGAGCGCGGTGGCGTTCGCACCGGCGCGGCGTGGGGCGCCCGTGTGTGAATGACGCCGCGAGTGATCGGCGCGGCCGGCGCGGTGCACGCGCCGGTCAGGACATCCCGCCGCCGAGCGCGCGGTACAGCGTCATCTGGTTGTTGAGCCGGTTCAGGCGCGTCAGCTCGTCCGCGCTTTGCGCGTCGCGCAGCCGCTGCTGCTGGTCGAGCCACGGCTGCACGGCGGTCGCGCCGGCCGCGAAGCGCGCGGCGGCCAGCTGTTCGGCGCGCTGCGCTTGGGCCAGCGACAGCGCGCGCTGCTCGGCTTCGCGTTCGAGCTGCACGCGCGCCGACAGCGCATTCTCGACTTCCGCGAGCGCCGTGTAGAGCTTCTGGCGGAACCCGACCACGGCTTCCTCGTACTGCGATTTCGACACCTTGATCTGCAACTGCATCGTGTTCCACTGGATGAACGGCAGCGCGAGGCCGAGCCCGAGCGTGCCGACCGGATTCATCAGCACGCGCTCGAGGCTCGTGCTCGACGTGCCGGCCTGGCCGGTCAGCGTGAAGGTCGGATAGAAGCTCGTGCGCGTCGCATCGACTTGCGCGAGCGACTCGCGCAGCCGGAATTCCGCCGCGCGCAGGTCGGGGCGCCGGCCGAGCAGGCTCGCGGGCAGGCCGGCCGCGACTTCCGGCGGCGCCGCGACGGGTAGCGCCGACGGTTCCGCTGCGAGTTGCTGCGGCGGCCGGTCGAACAGGATCGCGAGCGCGTGGCGATTCTCGGTGCGCTGCTGGATCAGTTGCGTCTGTGCGGCGCGTTGCGCGGCGAGGCTCTGTTCGGCCTGCGCAAGGTCGAGCCCCGACACGGCGCCGGCCGTATGCCGCGACCGGACGACCGCGAGCGTGCGGACCGCATATGCGATGTTCGCGTCACCGAGCGCGATCTGCCGGTTCAGATAACCGATCTGCCAGTACAGCGACGCCGTCGTGCCGATCAGCGACAGCCTTGCGGCTTCGAGATCGGCGGCCGTCGCGTCGGCTTCCCAGCGCGCGGCGTCGCGCAGCGCGGCCAGGCGGCCCCACAGGTCGATTTCATAGCTGAGCGAACCGGTCACGCCGCTCGTCCGGCTCATCTGGTGCGTATCGAGCGTGCGCGACACAGTGCCGTTCGCGCCCAGTGACACGGTGGGCGTCAGGTTCGTATCCGCGAGCCCGGCCTGCAGCTGCGCGCGGTACACGCGGATCGCCGCGATCGCGAGGTCGTTGTTGGCACGCAGTGCGTCGTCGATCAGCGCATCGAGTTGCGGATCGCCGAAGCTGCGCCACCAGTCGCGCGTCGTGGCCGGTGCATCGGCGGAAACCGGTGCTTCCCAGTTCGCGGGCATCGCGACGGCGGGCAGCGGTTCGTGGCGCGCGCCGGCGCAGCCGGCGAGCAGCGCGGCCGCGCACGCGAATGCGCCGAGGCGGTGAAGCGGTGAGGAATGCGTCATGGCGGGCCTTGCGTCAGTCGCGCGCGAGCGCATCGATCGGATCGAGCCGCGATGCATTGCGCGCGGGCATGAAGCCGAAAATCACACCGGTGAGCGTCGAGCAGACGAACGCGGTCACGATCGCGCCGGCCGAGAACACCATCTTCCATTGCGCGACGAACATCGAGAACAGCGCACCGAGCCCGAACGACAGCGCGATGCCGATCGTGCCGCCGAGCAGGCAGACGAGCACGGCCTCGACGAGAAACTGCTGCAGGATGTCTGACTGGCGCGCGCCGACCGCCATCCGGATGCCGATTTCGCGGGTGCGCTCGGTGACCGACACCAGCATGATGTTCATCACGCCGATCCCGCCGACGACGAGCGAGATCACCGCGATCAGCGACAGCAGCAAGGTGAGCGACTGGCCGGTCTTCTCGACGGTCTTCACCACGCTGTCCATGTTGTACGTGAAGAAGTCCTTGCGGCCGTGGCGCTGCGTCATCAGCTTTTCGAGGCTTTTCTCGGCGGCGGCGCTCGGCTGCCCGTCGCGCACGCGCACGGTGATGCTGTCGAGATGGCGCTGCCCGAACAGGCGCCCGCTCGCGGTGGTGTACGGCACCCACACGTTCAGGCTCTTCACGCTGCCGAACGCGCTCTTCTTGTCGGCGGTCACGCCGATCACGACGCACGGCACGTTGTCCACCAGGATCACTTCGCCGATCGGGTTGCGCGTCGCGCCGAACAGCTTGCGGCGCGTGTTCTGGTCGATCACTGCCACCTGCACCTGGCGGCGCACCGCGTCCTCGTCGAATGCGACACCCTGCGCGAAGCGCATCCCGCGGGCCTGGAAGAAGCGGTCGCCGACGCCGCTCACGAGCGCGTTCACGTCGACGTTGCGGTAGCGCAGCAGCAGCGTGCGCGACGTTTCGGGCGTCGCGCTGTCGACGTACGGCTGTTCGGCGAGCGCGGCGACGTCGGCGGGCACGAGCGTCTGGATCGCGTCGGCGCGGCTGTCGCCCCAGTCGGTGCCCGGATAGAGGTTGATCGTGTTCGTGCCGATGCTGCCGATCTCGTCGAGCATGTAGCGCTTCGCGCCTTCGCCGATCGCGACGATCGACACGACCGACGTGATGCCGATGATGATGCCGAGCATCGTCAGCAGCGTGCGCAGCCGGTGCGACACGAGCGCGATCCACGCCATCCGGCACGCCTCGGCGAAGCGGCCGGAGCCGGCCGCGAAGCGTCGCGTGCGGGTGCCGGTATCGGTATCGGGATGCGCATCGGTGTCGACCGGTGCGGGCGGCGATGGCGTGTCGTGGCGATCGTCGGCGGGTAGCGCGCCGGCTTCCGCTTCGATCGACTCCGCCGCTTCTGCTGCGCCCACGCTCACTTCCGCGAGGGCTTCCGCATAGTGCCGATTCGGCCGGTCGGCAACGATCTCGCCGTCGCTGATCTCGATGATGCGCTTCGCATGGCGCGCGACGGCCTGGTCGTGCGTGACGATGACGATCGTATGGCCGAGCGCGTTCAGCTCGTGCAGGATGCGGATCACGTCCTGGCCGCTTTTCGTGTCGAGCGCGCCCGTCGGTTCGTCGGCGAGGATCACCTGGCCGCCGTTCATCAGCGCACGCGCGATGCTCACACGCTGCTGCTGGCCGCCGGAAAGCTGCCCGGGGCGATGGTGCGCCCGATCCGCGAGCCCGAGGCGCGCGAGCAGTTCGCGTGCGCGTGCGTGCCGCTCGGCGCGCGGCGTGCCGGCGTAGATCGCGGGCATTTCGAGGTTCGCGACCGCGTCGACGTGCGGCAGCAGGTGATAGCGCTGGAACACGAAGCCGAAATGTTCGCGGCGCAGTTGCGCGAGCTCGTCGCTGTCGAGCATGTGCGTGTCGCGGCCGCCGACCGTGTAGGTGCCTTCGCTCGGGTGGTCGAGGCAGCCGAGGATGTTCATCAGCGTCGACTTGCCGGAGCCCGACGCGCCGACGATCGCGACGATCTCGCCCGCGTGGATCGACAGGTTGACGTTGCTCAGGACAACGACATCCTTGTCGCCGGCCGGAAAGCGTCGCGTAACGGCAGCGAGTTTCAGCAGGGGCTGGCTCATCGTCACACCACGTCCGCGAGCGGCGCGTGGTCGTCACCGGCTGCGTCGCCGATCACGACGCGTTCGCCGTCCTTCAGGCCGGCCAGCACTTCGACGCGCACGTTGTTGTTGATGCCGATGCGGACGTTGCGCGTTTCCGTGCTGCCGTCGGCGCGCAGCACGCGCACCGCGTAGGTGCCGTCCTTGCGTTTTTCGCCGAGCGCGGCGGCCGGAATGCTGAGCGCGTTGCGTGCGTTGCTGAGCACGATGCTGACTTGCGCGGTCATCGAAATGCGCAGCCGATGCTCGGGATTCGGGACTTCGAACAGCGCGTTGTAGAACACGGCCGAGTTCGGCTTCGAGCCGCCGCCGAGCGGGCTCTGCGCTTCGGCATAGTTCTGCGGCGCCGGCTCGATCGCGCGCAGCTTGCCGTAGTGACGCTTGTCCGGTTCGCCGAGGATCGTGAAATACGCGGGCTGGCCGGCGCGCACGCGGATCACGTCGGCTTCCGACACCTGCGCCTTCACGGTCATCGTGTCGAGATCGGCGAGCTTCAGGATCACCGGCGCCTGCTGTTGCGCGATCACGGTCTGGCCTTCCTGCGTGACGACCGCGACGACCTCGCCGTCGATCGGCGCGACGATGCGCGTGTAGCCGAGGTTGGCCTGCGCGGTTTCGATCTGGATGCGGGCCGAGCGGATCTGCGCGGCGAGCGACGCGAGGGTCGCGCGCTGCACGTCGAGCGTCGCACGCGCGGCCTCGAACGATTCGCGCGAGGTCGCATCGTCGGGCAGCATCGCCTGCTGGCGCTTGAATGCGAGCTCGGCCTGCGTGAGTTGCGCGGCGGTCGATTGCTGCTGCGCGCGCAGGCTTTCTTCGCTGGCGCGCGCCTGGCGCAGTGCGTTTTCCGAAATCACGGGATCGATCTCGGCGAGCCACTGGCCCTTCGTGACCTTGTCGCCGAGCCTGACCTTCAACGATTTCAGCTGCCCGGACACCTGCGCGCCGACGTCGACCTGCTTGAATGCCTGAAGCGCGCCGGTTGCCAGCACCGCGTTTTCGAGATCGCCGCGCGAGACGGGCGCGGACAGGTATTGCGGATGCTTGTCGGGCGCGCACGCCTTCAGCGTGACGCCGGCGGCGATCGCCACGATGGCAAGGGTAGCCAGCACGATGCGCCGGCGGCGATGGGTCTTCTGAGTCATGAGCGTGCGGCGAGGATCAGGCGGTGCCGGCGATGCGTGCGGCCGGGCGGGACGATCCGGTCGGCGTCGCATGTCGGGCAGGGTGCCCGCGACGGCATCCGCGTACGCATCGCGCGGGCGTGCCGAGTCGAATCAGCCGCTCATGGTAAGCGAGGACTTCACGCCAAACCGTGTGGAAATTGTGCTGAATTGTGCGAACGCCGCACGGCAACGGAGGCCGTGCGGCGTCATTGTTGCGGACCGTGACAACGGCAGGCGAAGGTTCGTGCGGGTGTCGCGGCGTGCGCTGACGTGCGTTAGCGCTGCGCGGCGACGAGCGCCATCATCGGCCGGTCGCGTTCTTCGTCGAGCGCGGGCAGCGCATCGACCTGCGCCTGCGTCGGCGCCCATTCGTTCAGGTGCGTGAGCGTGAAGCCGCTGCCGATCAGCAGGTTCACGAGCGTGCCGAGCGTACGGTGCTGCTTGACGACGCCCGGCGCGAGCCAGTCGGTCACGCGCTCGCCTTCGCGCTGGTAGCCGTCGAGCGGCCAGGAGCGGTTGCCCTGCGCATCGACGACGAAGCCGGGCCGGCGCGGCGCCGTATAAACGGGATGCTCGATCGAGAACACGAGCCGCCCGCCCGGCACGAGCGCGCGATGGATCGTTCGCAGCAGCGTGTCGAGTTGCGCGACGTAGTGGAAGGCGAGCGAACTGTACGCGAGATCGAACGCGGCATCCGGCAGCGTGAGCGTTTCGAGATCGGCGCGGCGGTACGCGATCGCCGGGTGCGCGGCGGTCGAGGCCGCGCGTTCGAGCATGCGCGCAGAGACATCGATGCCGAGCACGCTTGCCGCGCCCTGACCGGCCGCCCAGCGGCTGAACCAGCCGTAGCCGCAGCCGAGGTCGAGCACGTTGCGGCCGCGCAGCTCGGGCAGCAGCGCGCGCAGCGCGGGCCATTCGGGGGCGCCGTCGAGGCCGTGAATCGAGCGATTCAGGCGGCTGTAGCCTTCGAAGAAGGCCGGGTCGTCGTAGATATTCTGCGTCATGCGTTGGGCCTCGTGCGGGCTGCGCGCGCGGTGCCGCGTGCCCGATCCCGCGAGCTTACGCGCGCTGCCCGCGCGCGTCGATCCGGCGCTGCGTGTCGGCATCGACGATGTCGCGGATCGCGGTGAACAGCGGCGCGGCGTCGGTGTAGCGGCGGCCGTAGCCGAGATTGAACGCGTAGTCGAAATCGGGCGGGTTGCTGCCCTGGTTGTGCTGCAGGATCGTCTCGAGCTTGTCGAGCGCCTTCGCCGCGCGCGCTTCCGGCGTAGCCGCCGCCTCGTATTCATCCCACAGCGCGACGATTTCGTCGCGTTGCGCGGGGTCGAGCGGTGCGGTCAGCGTCAGCAGGTCGTCGCGTTCTTGCGCGCTTTTGTCGGGGTGCGTGGCCTGATCGATCGCGGGAATGTCGCCGTGCAGCGCCTCGCCGAGATCGTGGACGACGCACAGCTTCAGCAGCTTCAGCGTGTCGATGCCGGGCAGCGCGTCGGCGAACACGAGCGCCATCAGGCACAGCCGCCAGCTGTGCTCGGCCGTGCTTTCCGCGCGCCCGGACGACGTATGGCCGCTGCGCAGCACATCCTTCAGGCGTTCGGCTTCGCGCAGGAAAGCGAGCCGCGCGTGGATCGTATCGGGGGTCATGGTCGGCGTCCTTGCGATGAACTGCCTAGCGTAATGCGGATGGGCGCGGGTCGTCCACGCATGAAATATGCGTGGCGGTGGCGCTTGACCGCGCCGCTACTTCACGAAAAGTCCGGCCCAGCAGAACAGCGCGAAGAAGCCCGTTTGAACACCGACGATCAGGGTGAACAGCCAGGGGCTGCTGCGGCGCGCCACGCGCCGTCCGCCGGCGTTGGCCACACCCGAGCGAAGCGCGACCAGCACGGCCGCGCCCGTATAGAGAATGAACGCGACGATCACGAGTTCTCGCATGACAAGCGTCGACATGTGGCATGTCCCCTTGGCGTGCTGCCATTCACGTTGCTTTTGTTGGCGTGGCATGCCGGATGCGTCGAAGGTCGCCGCGCCGTTGCCTGCATGCGGTTCTTCGTCGCGATCCAGCGCTTATGCATCCTGGAGCGTCTCCACGAGCCGCACGGCCGAGCCGTCCGACAGCGTCATTCGCGTCCACCGGCACATGCTGCCGCGGATCGGCACGACGCGCGACGCATTCGCACCGGTGTCGAATTCGACGCTCGGTGGCCCGGCGTGATCGTGCCAGCCGAGCGAGTCGAGCGCGGTTTCCATGCGAACGATCTCCGGCGTCGCGTAGCGCCACAGCGACGTGTCGAGCAGCATCGACAGCGGTTGCGAGAATTCGGCCGCGCGCGCCGGCGAAGAAGCGAGCAGGCGGTGCGTGAGGTCGCACACGAGGTGCATGCGGCCCGCGCTGCCCGCGACGAGCCGCGCGAGCGCGTGATCGCCGGCTGAATCGAGGCGCGCGGCGAGCAACCGCTCGGCGGTCGCGCGCTCGTCGGGCGACATCTGCTGGCGGCCGGCTTCCCAGCGCGAGATCGTCGATTGCGCGACGCCGAACAGCTCGGCCGCGTGGCTTTGCTTGACGCGGTGCAGCGCGCGCCAGCGCTTGAGTTGCGGGCCGAGCGGCGGGACGTGAAGCGGTGAGGCGGTCATGGTGGTGCTCCAGTTGCGCTCGTACCGCACGCCTTTACATGATCCGGAGGCCGCCGTTCGCCTGGATCGCAATTGCCGCGAACGGCAAGAGCACGATGCCGCCCAGTACGAGCACGCCGTCGGCGGCAACCGTGACCGGCGTGGCGAGAATCCGCAGCCCCATGCCGAGCGCGGAAGGCGATTGCCTGATGTAGACCGAGTACGGCCGGTTGAACGGCTGCGTGCTCGTCTTGTACTTTTCGGCGAATCCTTCCGTCGAATAGCGCTTGCCGCTGATGTCGCCTTCGAGCACGAGGCCGGCCTGCGCGGCGGTGAAGCCGTCGGCGGCGGCCGCCTGTCGATCGTCGTCCGACGCGTCCTTCGGCAGCACGATCCGGTATTGGCCCGTGATGCTGCCGCCGCTCGCATGAAAGGCGGCGAACGTCGTGCGCAGCGACTTCCGGTAACCGGACATCAGTACCGGCCGCAACTGCGCCGGCAGATCGAAGATGTAATGGTAGTCCGTGCCCAGGACGACGAGTTTCTTGCCGTCCTCGGTCATCATGAATCCGGACACTTGTTCGCTGTATCCGTCGTCCTTGTACAGCTTCGGCGTGAAGCAGCCCGACAGCGCGAGGCTGCTGGCGGCCACGCCGGCGGCCAGCAGGCGCCGGCGCGTGATCGATACGTTCATTGTTGTTGTCCCGTCTGTGCGGTTCGGTTCAGTGGCTTTCGCCCTCGGAAGCCGGATTCTCGCGTATCCGACGCAGATTGTCGAACGGGAAATCTGCCTTGGCAGCGGTCGGCGGCCCCTGCCAGCGCCATGCCGACAACGTTTCCGTCGCCGCTTTCAACCGTCTCCGCCATATCTTATTATTCGGCCAGTGCGGAGGTATATCGGCCGCCAACGGTCATGTCGAGGCATGACGCGCCGGTATGAATTACCGCCTTTCGGCTGACGCGTCGCACGATGCGCGGTCGAAACGACAGGAAACGCGTGACCAGCGCGTATCCCGAAAAAATGACGAGAGGGCGCGATGGTACGACTGGTCTTGCTGCTGCTGGGCATCGAATACTTGCGTACCCGCTGGCGCGGGCTGACCGTGCTCGGCTGGGTGTGGGTCGTCGCGGGCGTCGTGATCTTCGTCGACGCGCTCGACGGCGCGCTGCACTTCCCGATCCAGATCTTTGCGTGGCTGTTCCTGATCGAAGGGCTCGCGACGCTCGCGGTGGCCGGCAGCGGCGTCGGCGGGCAGCGCACCCTGCGCTACGTGAAGGGGATCGTGGTCGTGGTCGCCGCCGGGCTCGTGTTCGCGGGTCATCACCACGGCCATTTCCTGCTGTCGATGATCTTCGGCACGCTGTTCCTCGTCGACGGGTTGCTGCAGTGCACCGCCGCGTGGATGGTGCGCTATCGCCGCTGGAACGTCGCCTTCGCGTGGGGCGTCGTCGAGATCCTGCTGGCCGTCTTCTTCTATCAGCCGTACCCGACGCACTATGTGGGCACCGTGCCGTACTGCCTCGGGCTGCTGCTGATGTTCGGCGGGATGCACATGCTGAGCCTCGCTGCGCGCGTGCGGCGGCTGACGCGCAATCCGGCGTTCGCGTCGTCGCCGGCGCCGGCGCTCGCGCCGGATCTCGACGATGCGCGCGACCTCCCGCAGTTCGCGCAATCCGAGTGGGACGGCCCGCCGGCCGACGGCGAGCATGCGCTCACCGTGCACGTGTGGACGCCCACCGGCACGTCGAAAGCCGAAGCGCAGCGCTATCCGGTGATCGACCGCTATATCGCGGCCGTGGACGTCAATGGCGTGATCTCGACCGGGCACGCGGCGCTGGAGTCGCCCGAGGGCATCTATATCAGCCTCTATCCGGGCGTCGAAATCGATCGTTCTCCGGACGAATTCACGCGCATCCTGCGCGCGACCCGCGAAAACGACGTGCCGGGCCTGTTCCAGCCCGACTACGCGACCGAGTCGAAGGCGTGGTGCCCGTCGACCGTGCGCGTGCGGATCCGCAACTACGATCCGTCGAAGCTGGATGCGTTCTGGACGTCGTACCGGCAGAACGTGACGTACAACCTCACGCACCGCAATTGCTCGAGCACGGTGTCGAACGCGCTCGAAGCCGCGCTCGACGGCGCGGTGTGGCGGCTGAAGGGCGCGCGGGCCGGGTGGGGCGCTTTCGTGCGGCTGCTGCTCACGCCCGAGCTGTGGGTTGCCGCGCAGATCCGCAAGCGTGCGGTGACGATGGCATGGACGCCCGGGCTCACGCTCGACTATGCACGCGCGCTCAGCATGCTCGCCGATCCGCGGCCGTTCGCGTGGTGGAAGGTCGCGCGCTCGGCCGTGAAGGCGATCATGACGTCGCGTCGCACGTGGCGCGAGCAGGACAACGCGGCGCTGTCGCCCGGCGGAGCGGAGGCAGCGTCGATGAAGTGATCGCGTGCCGCCGGACGCGGGCCCGGCGTCACTGCGGCCGCCGCCGCGCGGCTGCGCGATGTTGCTCGCCCCGAGAACTCCCTACGCCAACAACAATGAACAAGACGAGAGCTTTCCGCATCCTGATTCCCGCCGCCCTGGCGCTGACGAGCGCCGGCTTCGTGCAGGCGAGCGCGGACGAGGTGCCGCGCATGAGCAACGACGTGTACCGCACGTCGGTGTCGTTCTGCTCGAACGTCGCGGCCGCCGAGAAAATCGAGTGCCAGGGCGACATGATCGCCGCGGGCAGCCGGATCGTCGCGGCGATCGGCGGCCTGCCGCCGGCATCCGCCACGTCGATCGACGAAGGTGCGCGCAACAAGCTGCCGGCGGCGGAGCGCAAGGGGCTCGCGCCGGTCGAGCCGGGCGCGATCGACAAGGACGACGACCTCGCCGGTCTTGCCGGCATGGTGCGTCTGTGCGACGTGTACGAATCCGAACCGGCGTCGCGCGCGCGGCATCACGCGGCGCTGAAGCAGCAGGCGCCGGCTGCCGCACCGCGCGTCGAGGCGTTGCTGGCCGATGCGTCGACGGCGGCGCGCCAGCGCGTCAGCATCGGCGTGTGGCAGATCCTCGCGCTTGAAGGCCCCGAATCGATCACACGCGCGTGCACGCAACTGGGTGCCGGGTCGTGAGCGACGGTGTGCCGCCGCGTCGGCGGCGCGCTTCAGACATGTGAAGCGGCGCATGCCTGCACTTGTGCTCGTGTCTCCGGATATCTTTCGTCCACCTTCACATTCGTGCCACGTTGCGTCGGCAACAATCGCGGACAGACATTCGACAACCTTGCGGCGCATCCTGCGACCGCAAGCCTTTACCGAGGAAACGCCATGCTCAAGACGCTCGCCCGCGCCGCTGCCGCACTCGCCGTCGCTTCCGCTTCACTGCACGCCACCGCGCAGACCAGCTACGACTACCTGTTGCTCGCCGCGTCGTGGGAGCCCGGCTTCTGCGCGTCGCACGACACGCCCGAATGCACGAACCTCGCCGGCACTTACGCAGCGACGAGCCTGTCGCTGCATGGCCTGTGGCCGAACAACTACGACGGCAACCAGCCGTTCTACTGCGGCGTGCCGCAGAACGACATCGACCTCGACAACGCGCACCAGTGGTGCAGCATGGACGCGTACCCGATCAGCAGCGCGACCCGTAACACGCTGTCGACGTACATGCCGGGCGTCGCGTCGTGCCTCGACAAGCACGAGTGGTTCAAGCACGGCACCTGCTCGAATTCGGCATCGCCCGATGCGTACTGGAACCAGGCTTCCGGCATGATCAGCCGGCTCGGCAACACGTCGTTCAACGCGTTCCTGCAGGCGAACGCGGGCAAGACGGTCACGCGCAACCAGTTGCTGTCGGCGTTCGAAGGCGCATTCGGCAGCAATACGCGCAGCGCGGTGTCGCTGAAGTGCACGAAGACGAATGGCGTCAGCTACTTCACCGAAGCGTGGATCGCGGTGAAGACCAATGCGACCACGCAGTTCCCGAGCGCCGCATCGCTCGTGACGGACGGCAATACGCAGGGCACGTGCCCGACGTCGGGCGTGTTTATCGCGAAGTAACGGGGAAGGGGGCGACGGCGTGCGGTATCACGCATGCCGTCGCCGGTCACGGTTTCGGCGGGATGCCCGACCACAGCAGCCGGGCCAGCTCCGGTGCGTCGAGCTGCGGCTCGTGTTCATCGATCGCGTCGGGCAGCGCATGCCACGGCACCGCCGGATTCCGGTGATGCTGCAGGTGAAGGTTGATGTGATACGGCCACACGAGCACGCGGCCGATCCAGCCCGTGCGCCATGAATACGACCAATCGGCCCAGCCG
Organism: Arapaima gigas; assembly: GCA_900497675.1. Lineage (NCBI taxonomy): Eukaryota > Metazoa > Chordata > Actinopteri > Osteoglossiformes > Osteoglossidae > Arapaima > Arapaima gigas. The sequence continues at coordinate 26,665 of UFQX01000612.1, forward strand.
GGCGTCGCATGCGGGCCACCGCTGTGCTCGGCCATGCTGCGGATCTTCTGCAACAGTACCGACAGCGTGAGCAGCGGCACGAACCATAGCGCCGCGACCAGCAGGATCGTTCGTGCGGAACAGGCCCATACGAGCAGTGCGACGATGATTACCCACACGGCCGCGGCTGCCTGGAACGGCAGGCCGAGGTGCGTGGCCTGTCCGCCCGCACGCCGGAACGCCGCCATGTTGCGCACCATGTTCAGCACGAACAGGTCGCCAAGGAATTGCCGCGCGAGCGGCCACGCATCGAGCGGCCGGAACCGCCACGGCTGGTCGTGATAGAGGAACTGGCGCTCCGGGTCCTGCGCGGTGCCGAGATGCCGGTGATGCGCGAGATGCAGCGGCCGGTAGAACTCGACGGGCACGAGCCCCGGCACGCCGATCGCGACGTTGATCAGGAAGTCGTTGAAACCGCGACGGCGCGTGAGGTGATAGTGGGTCGCGTCGTGATACAGGATGAACAGCGCATGCTGCCGCGTTGCGACGACGAGCACCGCTGGCGCATACAGGTACCACCCGCCGAGCGCGATGGCCACGCTGATCGCCACGACGATGCACGCCCATTCGAGCAGCGCGGCCGCCACCGTGCGCAGGTCGACTTGGGCGCGCAGCAGCGTGAGCGTAAACGCGCCGGCCGCGATGCCGATCGCACCGCCCCATGCGACATCGGCGGCACGATGCTGGCCGGTGGTCAGTGTCGTGACCATCAGCAGCGCGCTCCACGCGGCGAACAGCACGGCCGACCGTTGCCGCAGCGCCAGCAGTACGATCGCGATTGCAACCGGAAGCGCGACGTGGCCGCTCGGCGATGCGGCAAGCGGCGTATCGATCCGCTGAAGCCACGCGATCCAGTCGTCATGAGCGGTCGGCCACACGACGGCGGTCGGATGCAGCAGATGACACACGAGGCAAACGCCGGCCGCGAGCGCGCCGGCGAAGAACGCCGGCAGCAGCCAGGCGCGGCCGCGCCCGAGCCAGACGAGCGTGGGCATCGCGAACAGGTAGCTGAGATAAAGCGGCACGGTGCCGGGCAGCAGCGGAATCGCGCGATCGAGTGCGCCCGCCGGAATGACCGTGACCGGCGCGAGCGGCAGGTGCGTGACGAACGTGTAGAACACACCCGTCACGACGAGATAGGTGGCGAGCAGCAACCATGGCCGGGCGATCGGCGCGTTGTTCGCATCCTGGCGGGAAACGGCGTTGGACATGGCGGGAGCGGGCGGGTAACGGGCTATCATAGCAAGCTGTTCAGTCTTGCAGGAGTAGCCGATGGAGTTGCGTGCCACCGCCGTCGAACGTGCGGCCCTGGGCCCGGACGACATCGACCGGATGTTCTCGTTGTATGCGGCGTCCTATTGCGACACGGTCCGCGCGCAGTTCGACCGCGATCTCGGCGACAAGACGCACTGCATCCTGCTGCGTGACGGCGGCGGCGCGATCCAGGGCTTCTCGACGCTCAAGCAGTACGAGACACGCTGGCGCGACGCGTCGATCCGCGTGATCTTTTCCGGCGATACGATCATCGATCCCGCGCATTGGGGCACGCAGCATCTCGCGTTTGCGTGGATCCGCCACGCGGGCGACGTGTGGCGGCAGGCGCCCGCCGTGCCGCTGTACTGGTTTCTGATCTGCAAGGGGCATCGCACCTATCGCTACCTGCGCGCGTTCGCGCGCGACTATGCGCCGCGTGCCGACAACCTGACCGCACCGGCCACGCAGGACCTGATGGATTACCTGGCCGCGAGCCGCTACGGGCACGCGTACGACTCCGCCACCGGCCTGCTGTCGTTCGACACCCCGCAGGGCCGGCTCACGCCCGCGCTTGCGGAGGTACCGGCCGCGCACCGGCGGCTGGCCGACGTCGACTACTTCCTCGCGCGCAATCCCGGCTACGCACAGGGCGACGAACTCGTGTGCCTGTGCGAACTGTCGGCGTCGAACCTGCGGCCGCTCGCGCGCCGGCTGTTCGACGGTGTGTGAGCGGGGCACATGCGGATCCGTCTCGCGCAACCGGCCGACAACGCGCGCATTCTCGATTTCCAGTCCCGCCATGCGATGCAGGGCAGCCTGCCGCTGCGCTTCGATCGTGCGCCCGACTACTTCGCGCTGCATCGCTGCCACGCGCCGCATCATGAGGTCTGGCTCGCGGAGGACGAGCGCGCGGCGCTGAAGGGGCTCGCGAGCCTCGTCGTGCGCGACGGCTATCTCGGCGAACGCGCGCAGCCGGTCGCCTATCTCGGCGATCTGCGGCTGATGCCTGACCGGCGTCTGTCGCGCGAGTGGACCGACTCGGTGCGCGCACGTTTCGCGATGCTGCGTGCCGACACCGGCGTGCAGCATGCGTATTGCTGCATGATCCGCGACAACCGGCTCGCGGTGCAGTCGCTGGCACGATCGCGGCGCGAGAACAGGCTGCGTTTCACGCACTGGCACGGCTACGAGAACGTGTCGATCTACGCGCAGCGCGGGCTGTCGTCGGTGCCGCGTTGCGTGCCGGGCGTGCGGATCGTCGAAGCGCAGCCGCGTCACGCAGACGCGTTGCGCGCGTTTCTCGATGCCGAATCGCGCCGCCAGCCGTTTGGCGGCGTGTTCTCCGCGGACGAATTCACGCGGCGGCTCGACACGTGGCCGTCGTTCGGCATCGGCGCGTTCCTGCTGGCGCTCGACGCGCACGACAACCTGCTCGGCTGCGTCGCGCCGTGGGACGCCGGCGATATCAAGCGGATCGTGCTCGAACGATTGCCGTTGCCGCTGCAGGCGGTCCGTGTCGCCTTCAACGCGCTCGCGCCCGCATTGCGCCGTCCGCGTATCGCGGCGCCCGGCGAGCCGTTGCGCGACGTCTACCTGACGCACCTGCAGGTGCGCGACCGCGATCCGTCCGTGTTCGCGGCGCTGCTCGATGCCGCGTGGCTGCGCGTGCGCGACAGTCATGCGCTGATGCAGTTGTGCCTGTACGACGGCGATCCGCTGGGGCCGGCGCTCGCGCGCTACTACACGGCGCGTACGCCGATGGATCTCTACACGCTGTCGACCGGTGAGCCGGGCGCACCGATCGGCAGCCAGCTGGCCGGGCGCGTGCCGGGCTTCGAGATCTACCTGGTCTGAGCGCGCGTGACGTGCAGCAGGTCGGCGAGCGCGAGCCAGAAGCGGCCGGCGTCGAAGCCGAGCCCGCCGAGCACGGGCTGGCCGTGGTCGAGCCGTGGCAGGCAGATCTGCGGGATGCCGGCCATCACCTGGTGCTCGAGATAGAACTGTCCGTCGTGCGCGCAGCCGGGACGATGCCCGTTCAGCCTCCCGTGGTGCGAATCGAAGCGCGTGGATGCCTCGACGGACCAGCTCACGCCGTGCACGAGATGCAGGTCGCGTGGCAGTGCGGCAAGCATGTCGCTGACCCGTGGATCGCGCCGGCTGCTGATGTCGCGCGTGCCGGCATCGGCCCAGCGCGTGCGCAGCATGCGGCGTGCGAGGCGGTCGGGCCAGGGTGCGGCCACGTGCGGCGGCATGCCGTGGCGGAAGATCGTATCGACGATCGCGGACGGGCCGCACGGCGGCTGCATCAGCGCGAGGCCCGCGCAACGCACCGCCAGCGTCGGGTCGCCGACGAGCGCGGCGAGCGTGTCGATGCCGCCCTTGCTGTGCGCGAGTGCGACGAAGTCGCCGCCGGCCGGCAGATGCTTGCGCAGGAACGCGCCGATATGTGCGCCCTGATCGAACACGCCGCGCGCGGAACGCACCGGCACCGTCAGCACGCGATAGCCTGCCGCGCCGAGCGTCTGGCGCGCGCCGCGATTGCAGCCGGGCAGCCATTCCGAATACAGCCCGGCGACGAGCACGAGCGTCGTCGTCAGCGGCAGGCGGGCAGTGCGCCGCGTCCAGCCTTCGATGAACGCGTCGGTCCGGTCGAGGTTCGCCGCGGCACGCGCGAACGGCGTCGCCGGATAGTGGCGCCGCCAGTCGTCGAACCCGTCGGGCGTCCACGGCGCGTGCGTCATGCGTGCGACTCCGGTTCGGGTTCGGCAGTGGCCAGATACGGTTCGAGCGCGGCGCGTGCCGCGCGCAATGCCGCATCGCTGTCGAGGCGATCGGGATGGAAGCGCGGCGAGAACCAGAACAGCCACATCGGCATCACGCGCGTGAAGATGCCCGGCGCGACGAACAGCCAGCGCAGCAGTTGCAGCCAGCCGCGCACGTTCCAGGTCTGCCCGTCGACGGCGACGAGGCGGTGCACGAAATAGATCAGGTCGATCACGAAGTAGACGGAGATCCCGAGCATGGCCGCGCAGCGCACGACATAGCGCCGCACCGCATTCGGCATGGCCGCCGCGAACACGTCGAACGCGACCGTCTTGTGCTCGGTTTCCTCGATCGCATGCCAGCGCCACACGGCCGCCATCGTCGGATCGGCGCCGTCGAGGACCGCTGGGTCGCTCAGCAGGCGGTGCGCGAGGATCGTCGTGTAGTGCTCGAGGCACGCGGTCAGCGCAAGCCGCGTGACCGGCGATACCTGCCGCGCGGCATTGCGCTGGCGCTTTTCGAGCAGCGCTTCGAGCGCGTCGACCGGCACCTGCTGCGACGCGAGGCGCGCGTTGTAGAGCCGGTGCACGCGGATATGCGACGCTTCCTGCCGCACGAACGCATCGACTTCGGCCGTGAGCGATGCATCGCCGCCAACCTGGTCGCGAAACGGCCGCACGCTGTCGATGAAGAAGCGCTCGCCGAGCGGGAACATCACGGAAAACGCGTCGAAGAAGCGCGTGACATGGCACGTGCCGCGATACCAGAAGCGCGGAATGCGCTCGTCGATCGCGAAGCGCACGTCGCGGGTCGGCATGCGCGACGCGGGGCTGTCGGCGCTCGGGCGGCGAAACGGCCGCATGCTAGTTCCGCCCCGCCAGTGACGGAGCGCGGGCCGTTTCCGGCGGCTGACGCATCTGTTGTATCCTCCCGTGCAAACAACCGCCATTCCGAGCCATGAACCGACCGAGCGCGCAAGCCGCTGCCGCGCAGACCCGACGTTACGATCGGGCGAACCTGCTCGTGCTCGCGCTGCAGAGCGCGGCGTGGGCCGGCACGCTCACCTGGCTGTCGCATACCGGCGCCGGCGCGATCAAGTGGCTCGTGCTCGTGCCGTTCTGCCTCGTGATGCAGGGCGTGTTCTCGATGATGCACGAGACCTTCCACGGGTTCGGGCATCGCCGGCCGATCGCGAATTATATGATGATGTGGTGGGCGTCCACGATGTTCGGCGCGGCCGCGACGCTCATCCACGTGAACCATCTTGGCCATCACGTGCGCAACCGCACGCGCGCCGAGCGCGCGGATTTCGCGACGGCGGACGAATCGCTGCTGCGCAAGCGCATCGAATACTACGCGGCGATTCTCGGCGGCATCTGGCTCGGCAGTTTCGTCGGCAGCTTCGTGCTCGCGCTGGTGCCCGGCCGCACGATGCAGCGGCTCGCCGCGCGCGGCGACGACAACACGTACGCAGCCGCCTTCAAGGAATTCACGACGGCCGACTTCCGCCGGATCCGCTACGAAACGCTCGCTGCCGTCGGCGCATGGCTGCTGGCCGGCTGGCTGCTCGACTGGTCGGTGTCGGCGGTGCTGGTCGCATATGTCGCATTCGCCTTCTCGTGGTCGTCGCTGCAATGGGTGTACCACATGCGCACGCCGCTCGACGTCGTCGAAGGCACGTACAACATGCGCGCGCCGACGCCGGTGCGCTGGCTGCTGCTGAACTTCAACTACAACCTCACGCATCATCGTCGCCCCGCGCTGCGCTGGCAGGACATGCACGCGGTGTCGGACCTGCGCGAGACGCGGCCGTTGTGGTACGGCTGGCTCACGATCTTCACGCCGCCGCGCCGGTTGCCCGACGATCTCGCGCAACTCGACAAGACCTATTTCTGATGGATGCCTCCGCCCGCAGCCTGCCCGACGCGTGGCGCACGTTCGCGCGCGCCGCACAGCCGGACGTCGATCGCTGGCAGGCCGGCCTCGAAGCACCGGGCGACACGCAGGCACGGCGGCTGACGGCGCTGCTGGCCGCGAACCGCGATACGGCGTTCGGCCGCCGGTTCGGCTTCGACCGGATCGACAGTCCCACGCAGTTCCGCGAGCGCGTGCCCGTGCATGCGGCCGTCGATTTCCTGCCGTGGCTCGACCGCGTGTCGCACGAAACGGAACCGGTGCTGACTGCCGAGCGCCCGGTGTTCCTCGAACGGACGAGCGGCAGCACCGCGCACCAGAAGCTGATTCCCTATACGCCCGCGTTCCTGCGCGAACTGCAGGCCGCGATGATCGTATGGCTGGCCGACATGCATCGCGCCTGTCCGGCGCTCGGCGAAGGGCGCGCGTACTGGTCGATGTCGCCGCCGCTGCAGGCGCCCGGTGTCGCGCCCAACGGGATTCCGGTCGGCTCGGCGAGCGATCTCGACTACCTCGGCGACAGCAGCGCGGCCGCGCTCGCATCGACGCTGCTCGTGCCGCCGCTGACCGGTGACGCAGCGACGTGGCGGCGCGAGACGCTGCATGCGCTCGTCGCGGACAAAGCGCTCGCGTTCATCAGCGTATGGAGCCCGACCTTCCTGACGAGCGTGCTGCGCCCGCTGTTCGATCGCGATGATGCCGACGGCGCGCGCGATCTCGCATGGGTCGACGCGTCGCTGCCGGCCGAGCGTCGCGCGGCGCTGCGCCGCGCGATCGAGGAGGGCGATTGCCGTGCGCTGTGGCCGCGCCTGGCCGCCGTGAGCTGCTGGCTGGACGGCCCGAGCAAGCACTACGCCGACGCGTTGCGCGTGCGGTTTCCGCAGGTGCAATGGCTGCCGAAGGGGCTGTTCGCGACGGAAGGTGTCGCGAGCGTCCCGTTCAGTGCCGGTGAAGGTAGCCCGCTCGCGATCGGCAGCCACTACCTCGAATTCGTGCGCGACGACGGCAGCGTGTGCGACGTCGATGGGCTGCGCCCCGGCGACGAAGCACAGGTGCTGCTGACCACGGGCGGCGGGCTGTATCGCTATGCACTCGGTGATCGCGTGCGCGTGGTCGGCATGACCGCGCGCACGCCGCGCATCGCGTTCGTCGGGCGCGCGGCGGCGAGCGTCGATCTCGTCGGCGAGAAGGTCGACGAACAGATTGCTGCCGACGCGCTGAACCGCGCACATGGGCAACACCGCGAAGTCGGCGCATGCATCGTGCCGTGCCTGGCGAAAGAAGGGCTGCCGCATTACGTGCTGTGCGTTGCCGGCGACATCGGCACCGATGCAGCAGACGCGATGTGCGCAGCCGTCGAAGCCGAACTGGCGCACGCGTTCCACTACGCGCACGCACGCCGCGTCGGCCAGCTCGGCCCGCTGCGCGTGCGCCGCCTGGGCCGATCGCCGGAACGGCTCGGTGACCTGCTGCAACTGGCGGCCGAACGGGCCGGCATCCGCGCGGGCGACGTGAAGCCGTGCGCACTCGTGACGCGGTTGCCGGTGGCCGACGCGCTGCTTGTGATGACGAATGAATGACGCAATGAACGACATGATCGAACCACGCGGATGCGGGCACGACTGCCCGTCGCGCGATGCGGCGGGGGCGCACGCGCACGAGCATGCGCCGTCGCCGGACGGCCTGCGCGAGCAATGGTTCGTCGCGTGCACCGAACGCGAACTCCCGCGCGACAAGCCGCTCGGCGTGCGGATTCTCGATACCGGCATCGTGCTGTTCCGGCAGCGCGACGGCCGGATCGCCGCGCTGATCGACCAGTGCGTGCATCGCGGCACGCGTCTGTCGGCCGGCAAGGTCGACCGCGACACGCTCGTGTGCCCTTATCACGGCTGGCGCTACGACGGCGAAGGGCAGGTCGTCCACGTGCCGAGCATCGACGGCACGCAGCCAACGGGTGCGCCTGGCCGCTATCCGTTCCGGCAGCGTACGCTGCCCGTGCAGTTGCTCGACGGGCTCGTATGGGTGTATCTCGGTACGGGCGACCCGTCGGCGCGCGCGATCTTCCGGATGCCGTTTTGCGACGTCGCGCCGTGGCAGTCGTACTTCATGGTCAACACGTTCGACGGTGACATCGCGATGCTTGCGCAGAACTTCATGGACGTGCCGCATACGGTATTCGTGCACGACGGGATCTTCCGCAGCAGCCGCGGCCAGGCTATGGAAGCGACGGTCGCGACGACGCCGGACAGCGTCGCCGTCACGTATCACGACGGCGACGACAAGATCGGCTTCTGTCTCGACTGGCTCACGAACCCCGACAGCGTGCCGCTCGCGCACGTCGACCGCTTCATCGCGCCGAACGTGACGCGCTGCGACTATCTGTGGGGCGAACGTTCCGGTTTCCTGATCGTCAGCCAGATCACGCCGATCGATGCACGTCGCTCGCGCGTCTATACGTACATCGCGTATCGCTTCCGGCTGCCGCGCTGGGTGTTGCGCGCGCTGCGGCCGCTGCTGAACCTGTACACGCATCTCGTGATTCAGCAGGACGTGCGGATCATGCGGGCGCACCGGCAGGGCCTCGACAACGCGCCGGGCTTCCGTCCGCACAACGTGCGCGCCGACATCGTTCACGTCGCGATCGACCGGCTGCTCGATGCGGTGAAACGCGGCGAGCCGCTGCCGGCCGCGCAGTGCGGCGAGAAGGTGATGCGCTTCGAGCTGTAGGCGCGGCACGCAGGGCCGCGTGGGGCGGGGCGTCTAGCGGGTGGAGCCGGCCTGACCCGGCGCGAATGCGGTGCCGTCCGTCAGGTAGCGGTGCACGGCCGGCAGATGCTCGAGCGCGAGCGCCGGATACGCATGATGCACCTGGTGATAGCCGATGTTGCGCGGATACAGTACGAGCTTGCCGATCCAGCCGAACGTCATCGTGCGCGTCATGCGCCAGATCGATTCCGGCGCGCGTTCGTCGATCTCGACGTGCTGATGTTCGAGCAGCACGCGGTTCGCGTTCATGATGCCGCCGACGATCCACGGCAGCCCGTAGTACGTGAAGAACGGCAGATCCCAGTGTACGACGGCCGCGATCGCGAGCAGATAGCCCGCGCAATGCGGCAGGTCGGCGCGCGCGCAGGCAATGACTTCAGGGTGACGGCGCAGGTCCTGGCGCGAGCGGTCCTGCATGAAGCCGCGCGCATACCACGGCCGGAACGCCGGCCATGCGAGCGCAAGCGGCGCCATCAGCGCGCGCAGCGGCCACCAGACCGGCAGCAGCGCGCCGCGCAGCATCATCACGCGCTGCACCCAGCCGCCGCGCGCGGCCAGCCGGTGCAGGTACGGATCCTCGGCGGTGCCGACCGCACGGTGATGGCGCAGGTGGTGATAGCGCATCGCGGCGATCGACGAACCGATCGTCCAGCCGGCGAGCGCCTCGACGAGCGCGAGCGGCAGTGTCATGCGCCGCATCGGAAGATGGCAGGCATCGTGCAGGATCACGCCGAATGCCTGCAGCCGGCCGGCGATCAGCAACACGGCCGCGACATAGACGACCGGATTCGGCACGAAGCGGATCGCCGCCCAGCACAGCAGGATGCCGAGCCAGTCGATGCACGCATAGCGGACGAGCCGCCATGGCCGCGCGCCGGCGGCGAACGGCAGCGTGCGGTTCAGTTCGGCAGGTGTCGGCAGGGCGGATGGCGTGAGCATTCGATGAGGTCGGGTGCGCCGTCGATGGCGCGCATGCAGGTGTATCGGTCGGGAATATACACCTGATTCCTCATGCGACGAGCGGTAGCGTTCAACGCCTGGCGCAGGGTGTGCCGAACCATCGCAGCCGCGTGCGTGGCTTCGTCGACGTTCGATGCATCGTCACTGGCCCTCGCGACGACACCGTCGGGTCGTGCGAGCACCGCACGCAGTCCCTGCCGGTCTTTCGCATCGCTCGCGCGACCGCTTGTTTACTCGAGCAGCCGCAACGCGTCCGCGAGCGACAGCACCGTCGTGCGCGATTCGAAGGCGGTGGAGAACAGGTGCTCATGGACCACCGGGTCCGGGTCGTAGCAGCAGTCCTTGACCGTATACAGACGAAAGTCCGCATCGCTCGCGTGGGCGATCGACGACAGCATCACGCCCGTCGACGCGATGCCGACCATGATCAGCGAATCGACACCTTGCTCGACGAGCCGCGCCTGCAGATCGGTGCCGAAGAACACACTGGCGCGGTGCGCGATGATCAGCGGCTCGTCGGGCTGCCGGCCGAGCTCCGGGCACGGGCCGTCGTCGATGAAGAGGCCGAGCTGCTTGATGCCCTGGCCGTTCTTGTTGCGCGGGCTGACTTCCGGATAACCGGGGCTGAACCGGAGGTTCGCGAACCAGACGCCGATGCCGCCGGCCCGCGCCGCATCGCAGAGCCGGCGCGTATTGGCGAGCAATTCGGGCGCGACGGACGGAAAGAGCCCGAGGATGTCGGTCTGGTAATGCATGACGAGCAGCGCGGTGCTCGACGGCACGATGGCGGGAATCGGCACGGACCGGCTGTCGCCGGGGTTCGTGCGGGTTGTCGTTGCGATATCCGGTGCGTGTTGCCGAGTCATGAACGAGAGTCTCCAATAGCCCGCGGGGAATGTGAGCGTCCTCGATTTGTACCGGAAAATCGGGGCGGCCGCCGAAGCGATTTTCGTAGGGGCGAGTTGCCGCGCTGTGCGGCCGCCACCGCCAAACCGGCGCCACGTCTCTGCACGGCCACTCCGACGTTCGGCCGCCGGTCGTGCTCGGCATTCGGTCATTCGACTCAGGGAAATATCCGGAAGCGGTTGGTCGTCAGTCGAATGTGATCAAGTCCTTGAAGATCAATTGTCCCCACTGATTTCCGCGCGCATGCACAAGGAGCCCGCCATCCGAAAGCCCGCCCAGTTTGATTGGCGCAAAACCGAGTTTCTCGGCAAGCGCGCCGATCTCCGCTGCTGCGGCGTCATCGTCGCTCGCCAGGAACACGACTCTCCTGCCGCCATGTATCGCCGGGTCCTGGCCGAGGACGGCGGCAACCAGATGATTGAAGCCTTTCACCAGCCTGGCTCCGGTGAACGCGTTCGCGACGAAAACGGAGGAGGGCAGACCGCCCAGTTCCTCGAGCGGGGCCTGCGTGTTCATCACGTCGATAACCGTCTTCCCCCTCCAGTCGGGCAGTGCTTTCGCGACCTCCGGGTGCGACTCGAAACGGACAGCCAGAAAGAGGGTGTCCGCCTTGACGGCTTCCGCCAGGGTTTGGGGAATGATAGTGGGGCCGATCGCGGCCGCGTCGGCCGCGAAGCTTTCCGGGTCGCGCGTGGTTGCAACGGCCACTTCGATGCCGTTGCGGGCGAACGCCTTGGCAAGTGCGTGGCCGATCTTGCCGAAGCCGATGATTGCGTAACGCATATGTTTCTCCTTCGTTTCCGTGCGCGCTCAGAGCTTGTAACCACCGCTCGCTTCGATCGTCTGGCCGGTCACCCAATAGCCATCATCGGAGGCCAGGAACGCCACGACGGCGGCGATTTCCGACGGCTCGCCGAAGCGGCCCAACGCGATCTGGGCCTCGGCCGCCTTGACGAGTTCCGGATTCTCCCGAACGGCGGCGTTGGCATCCGTTCGCGTGAAGCCCGGCGCGACGGCGTTTGCGGTGATGCCGCGCGGCCCGAGCTCGATGGCGAGCGTATGGGTCAGGGTATTGATGGCTGCTTTCGCCATTGAGTAGACGGGCGCTGCCGTCACGGGCTTCGTGGCGGCGGCGGAAGAAATGTTGATGATGCGGGCACCATCGGCGAGACGATCCAGAGCGGCCTGAATGATGAAGAAGGGCGCGCGGGCGTAGACCGCCATCAGGGTGTCCCAACTCTCCGGCGTCGCGTCCTTGAAGCCGACCCAGCCGGAATTGCCGGCGTTGTTGACCAGAATGTCGAGGGCTTTGGTTCCGTTCCGCCGGGTGAGTTCGTCGTCGAGTCTCTCGAACAAAGCCGGGACGGCCGCCGGATCAACGAGATCCGCGTGGATCGCGAACGCAGTGCCTCCCGCTTTCTCGATGGCTGCGATCGCCGCGTCCACGCCGGATTGACTGGCGTTGTAGGTGAGTGCGACTGTCGCACCGTCCTTGGCGAGACGTTCGGCGATGGCGCGGCCGATGCCCCTTGAGGCGCCGGTCACGAGCGCAGTTTTGCCCTTCAACGAGTGCGTCATGTGATCTTTCTCCTCAGAGTTGTGCCAGGCCACCATCAACGGCAACCTCGCTGGCGGTCATGAAGCTGCTGTCCGACGACGCAAGAAAGGCGGCCACCGCCCCGATCTCCGCCGGATCGGCCATACGCTGGAGCGGCGTCATCGCCCCATAGGCCTTCTGGCCTTCCTCGCCCAGCGCCTCCTTGGCCAGTTCGGTCGCCGTCGCCCCCGGCGACAGCACGTTGACGCGGATGCCGGTGCCCTTCAGGTCCTCCGCCCAGGTCCGGGCGAGGTTGCGCACCGCTGCCTTGCTCGCGCTGTATGCCGTGAATCCCGCGGCTCCAGTGGTGCCGGCGCTCGATCCCGTCAGGATGATTGAACCGCCCTGGCCCATCAGCGGCAGCGCCGCCTGGACCGTGAAAATCGAACCCTTCACGTTGGTGTCGAAGATTTCGTCGATGTGTTCGGCGGTGATCTTGCCGAGCGGAAGCGGGCTTCCTGCGCCGGCATTGGCGAACACGATGTCGATGGTTCCGCGCTCCGCCTTCACCGCAGCGTAGAGCCGCTCGAGATCTGCCGGATCGGAAACCGAACCCTGCACCGCGCGGGCATGGGGCCCGAGGTCGGCTACGGCGGCGTCGAGCGCTGCCTGCCGCCGGCCGAAGATGAAGACGAAGGCGCCTTCGTCGATGAAGCGTCTTGCGGCGGCGCGGCCGATTCCGGTAGCGCCGCCGGTGATCACTGCGGTCTTTCCATTCAGTCTGTTCATGCCCTGCATCCTCGGAAACGAAAGTGACGAACATGATTCTGGACCGCTTGATTCATGAATCCAATTGACTGAATATCTATAGATACCATCTACTTTCTAGATAGATATGCTGGACAACGTCACCATCAACCAACTTCGGGCTTTTGTCGCGGTATGCGATCAGGGAAGCTTCTCCGGGGCTGCACGGCAGCTGAGGCGTGCACAGTCGGCAATCAGTCACGCGATCGGCGCGCTCGAGAGTGCCTTCGACGTGGTGCTGTTCGAGCGCAACACGCGCAAGGCGACGCTCACGGCGGCAGGCCGCAGCCTTCTGCCGGATGCGCGGGGGGTGATCTCGCGCACCGAGGAAATGAAGATGCGCGCGGTTGCCATTGCCGAAGCCGGGGTGCCCCAGGTCTCGATTGCCGTGGATACCTATTTTCCGCGTGCGCACCTGATTGAATGCCTGCGCATCCTGCAGGCGGACTTTCCAACCGCTGCAATCAATCTGCGCATGACGACCATGCAGGGTGGCGAGCGTCTGGTTTTCGACGGCACGTGCGCATTGGCGGTCACGATCATGGACGTGCCCGAGTTGAGCCAGGGCACCATCGAACGGCAGCATTTATGCGAAGCGCAAATGGTGACCGTCTGTGCGCCATCGCATCCGCTGGCCGCACTTGCGGGGCCGATCCCGCGGGAGGAATTCGGCCGGCATATCCAGCTCGTCGTAACGGACAATCAGCCCGATGCGGGAAAGAGCCAGCAAGGGGTCGCCAGCGAACGCCAGTGGTGGGTGAACGATCTCGGCGCGAAGCACGATCTGCTCAGGGGAGGCTTGTGCTGGGGGCACATGCCGCGCCATCTGGTCGAGGAAGACCTCGCGAAGGGGGCGCTGGTCGAACTCCGACGGCGCGCGTGGCACATGCGCTCGCTCACGTTCATGATCTCCCAGCGGCGCGGATACGCCTTTTCCGAATGCGAGACACGTCTGGTCGAACTCCTGGGCAATCGTCATCCCGTCTCGAAGGACGGGAAGGCCGCGGCCCGCGTGAAGCGCGGTCGCTGACGGGTTTGCCGGGGGTGTCGTGCGAACCGTGACGTGAGCGCCGGCCGAATCGGCCTTTGAAGAGGCATGTTCGACTGCTCCACGTCGAAAAATCGACCTTCCCGAATAAGGCGTCAACCACTCCAGCGCCAGCGGGCCGGTACGCCGGCAATATAAACCCGCGTCAAAATATTTAATTCTTTAAAATCAAGCCACTCATGTATTGATTCAAATCGCGGAAATCCTGGACTGTCCAGGAGTGGGGCGGGAGTTTCACGCCGTTCTCTCGCAACGTTTTCGGAATCAGGTCCCCATTGGGGCGAAGGATGACCGACGAGACAATCACGCCCGGATAATCGTTGAGTCGTTTTTTGAAGGCGGGCGTCGTGAGGTCGGGCGTGGGCGGGTTGCTTTTATTGGCCAGTGGCCCGGTGCCTCGGGCATCTGCTCCGTGGCACATCGAACATCTCGCCAGGAAGATCTTTTTCCCGTTATCGCTATCCGCGAAGGCGGGTGATGTTTGAGCCAGCAATACTATTCCCAGTGAAGCGACGAGGAGTATTTTCATTTTTCGTGGTTTTATTGTGTGAACTGCTGCCTGTCTCTGTGGGAGCGATTGCGGCCGAATGGCGAGTTCTCCATTGGGTGCGCCGATATTCACCTGCCAGCCTGGCGCCAGGTGAGGTGCGCCCAAACCCCGTCACCTCAAAAAATCGACCTTCCCGAATAAGTCGTCAACCACTCCAGCGCCAGCGTCCCCGCCAACGAGTTCCCGTTCGCATCGAGCCCCGGCGCCCACACGCACACGGCCATCTCGCCCGGCAGCACCGCGACGATCCCGCCGCCGACCCCGCTTTTCGCGGGCAGCCCGACGCGATATACGAAATCCCCCGCCGCATCGTAGGTGCCGCAGGTCAGCATCAGCGCCGACAGCCGCTTCGCGGAACTCGAATCGACGATCCGCTCGCCGGTGACCGGCGCGACACCGCCGTTAGCCAGGAACAGCGCCGCGCGCGCAAGCTCGACGCAGTTCATCGTGATCGCGCACTGGCGGCAATACGCATCGATCACGATGTCGGGCGGCATCTGCATGTTGCCGAAGCTCGCCATGAAGTGCGCCATCGCACGGTTGCGCTCCGCGTGCTGCAGCTCCGATTGCGCGACGCGCGAATCGTAGTCGATGTCGTTCGCGCCGATCAGCCGCCGCACGAATTCGACGAGCGCCGTCTCGGCCTTCACGAAGCGGCGGCACAGCACGTCGGTGACGACCAGCGCACCGGCGTTGATGAACGGATTGCGCGGCTTGCCGCGCTCGCTCTCGAGCTGCACCAGCGAGTTGAACGCGTTGCCGGACGGCTCGCGGCCGACCCGTTCCCACAGTTCGTCGCCCAGCAGCTGGAACGCCAGCGTGCACGCGAACAGCTTCGAGATGCTCTGGATCGAGAAGCGCTCGTACGCATCGCCAACCGTGCAAACGTTTCCGTCCAGCGTGACGACGGCCATCCCGAACTTGTCGGCGGGCACTTTCGCGAGCTCGGGAATGTAATCGGCAACCCGGCCCTGGCCAATCCAGGGGGCGAGGTCGGCGTGGATGCGTTCGAGGATCGTCTGGTAATTCATCAAGTCAGGGGGGCAGGGCATGGCCCGGATTCTGGCGAGCCCGTATGGAACCGTCCCGGCGCCGATTCGTCAAGCGCGGCGCGATATCGCGCCCTTATTTTCAAGACGTCTAAACAGGCAATCGGCGGGCGCAGTATCATGCGGTACGTTTCGGCCGATGGCCGGCGTCCGGCACCGGCCGGCGCCGCCGTGGCTTCCTCGATGACCCGACCGCTGCCCATGTCTTTTCGCATCCTGCTCGTCGAAGACGACACCCGCCTGTCCACGCTGATCGCCGGCTACCTGCGCAAGAACGACTATGAAGTCGACACTGTGCTGCATGGTGACGCCGCGGTGCCGGCGATCCTGTCCATTCGTCCCGATCTCGTCATTCTCGACGTGAACCTGCCGGGCAAGGACGGCTTCGAAATCTGCCGCGAGGCACGCAAGCAGTACGACGGCGTGATCATCATGGTGACGGCGCGTGACGAGCCGTTCGACGAACTGCTCGGCCTCGAGTTCGGCGCGGACGACTACGTGCACAAGCCGGTCGAGCCGCGCATCCTGCTCGCGCGGATCAAGGCCCAGCTGCGCCGCGCGCCCGCGCGCGTGACCGAGAGCACCGCGCCGCAGCCCGAGCGTTACGCGTTCGGCAAGTTCTCGATCGACCGCACCGACCGCTCCGTCGTGCTGCCCGACGGCAGCACGCCCGACCTGACGTCGGCGGAATTCGACTTGTTGTGGGCGCTCGTCTGCCATGCGGGCGAAGTCGTCAGCCGCGACGACCTGATGCTGCAGTTGCGCGGCGTCGAGTTCGACGGCCTCGACCGCACGATCGACGGGCGCATCTCGAAGCTGCGCCGCAAGCTGCGCGACGACGCGAGCAACCCGCAGCGGATCAAGACGATCCGCAGCAAGGGCTATCAATTCAGCAAGCACGCGTGGGAATGACGCGGCGTTCGCACGACGCCGTCACGTTCCACGCGGGTCTTCCACCCGCCGGCCGGGAGCCGAGATGATCCGACGAACCCGTTCGCACCCCGATGCACCGCCGTTGCCGACGCTGCGCTACGTCAAGTGGCGCTGGCTGCATTTCCGCCGCGCGTGGACCGACACGCGCGCCGATCGCATCCCGAGCTGGTCGCGCCTTTACGTGCGGACCTACCTCCATCTGCTGGGCCTCGTGCTGCTGACCGCGCTCGTGCCGGCGCTCGCGCTGTGCGTCGAGCTGTCGCCGCAGGTCGTGTGGCATGCGTTCGACTCGCTGCCCGGCGACATCTGGATCGTGCTCGTCTTCGTGTTCGCCGCACCGGCACTCGCGGCGTACCGGTGGATGCGGCCCGTGTGGTCGGATCTCGTGATGGTGCGCGAGCGCGCGATCGACTTCACGGGTGGACGCTTCAACACGCGTGCGCGCGAATCGCACAGCGTGATCATCGGCCCGCTCGCGCGGACGCTGAATGCGCTCGCGATGCGCATGGAACGGCTGATCGCCGCGCAGCGCGATCTGACGAACGGCATCTCGCACGAGCTGCGCACGCCGCTCGCGCGTGTGCGGTTCGCGCTCGAAATGCTGCGCGAACCGGGTTCCGCGGCCGAATACCAGGGCGCGCTCGAGAGCATCGCGCAGGACGTGACCGAGCTCGAAGAGCTGATCGACATGAGCCTCACGTATGCACGGCTCGAATACAGCTCGCTGCAGTCGAATCTCGAGTTGACGGCCCCCGTCGCGTGGTTCGAGCATCAGGTCAGCGATGCGCAACTGCTGTATCCGGAGCGCGCGATCGAGTCGCGCATCGCGATCGCGTCGGACCTGCGCGTGAAGATGGACCGGCGGCTGATGTCGTATGCGATGCGCAACCTGTTGCGCAACGCGAGCAAGTACGCGAAATCGCGGATCGTCGTCGGGATCGCGCTCGTGCACGGCAACATCGGAATCTTCGTCGAGGATGACGGCCCCGGCGTGCCGGAGAGCGAACGCGAACGAATCTTCGACGCATTCGTGCGCCTCGACCGCCGCACCGGCGGCTATGGCCTCGGCCTGTCGATCACGCGCCAGGTGCTCCATGCGCACAACGGCCGGATCGCGGTCGTCGATCCCGTCGAACTCGGCGGCGCGCGCTTCGAGATCAGCTGGCCGGTCTAACGATACGCCGCCCGGGCGCCGAGCCCCGTCAGTAACAACGGCACGACCGCACCCAGCCGCGCGGCGGATTCGAACGCGCCGCCGGCCTTTCCCGCCGTACCTTCCAGGTATCAATGCGTTCCCGCACCGCAATCGTCGCGTGACGATTCGTTTGGCACGCGCACGCGCTTTGCATTACGATTGCAATTGCAACTATATCGGCGGGCCGATCCACGACGGTGCAGGCGAGTGGCCCGCCACGCAGCAGTGAAGCCGGGGCCGCCATGATGGCTACCCCCTTGTTCATGCATTCCTGTCCGGGTCACACATCATGCGGCTTTTGAATATCGTGTCTTCTCCCCGCGGCGCCAGGTCGGCTTCGATCGCGGTCGCCAATGCCTTTGTCGATGCGTACCGGCAGACGGGCGCCACGATCGACGTCGATACGTTGAATGTCTGGGAGGCGGACTTGCCGGACTTCGACAGCGATGCGATCGGCGCCAAGTACAAGGGCGTCGCAAACGCGCCGATGGATGAGGCGGAGCAGTCGATCTGGCGGCGCATCCAGTCGCTCGTGAAGCGCTTTCAGGAGGCGGACCGGATCGTCGTGGGCGTGCCGATGTGGAATTTCGGCTATCCGTACAAGCTCAAGCAGCTGATCGATCTCGTCAGCCAGCGGAACATGCTGTTTACGTTCGACGGCAGCGCGTACGCGCCGTTGCTGGAGATTCCGCGCGCGCTGGTGATCCATGTTCGCGGGCAAAGCCGGGAGCCCGGTGCGGGCGCCGACAATCCCGGATTCCGGCATCAGGCCGACTACATCGAATTCTGGTTGAGGTTCATCGGCGTGAGCGAAGTCAGGAGCCTGACCGTCGAACACACGTGGGGCGCGCGGGCCAGCGACAGCATCGAACGGGCACAAGCCCGCGCGGTCGCGATGGCCGCGGCGTTCTGATCCGGGCGGGCGGCGCGATGGAGACGCGGATGCGGCCGAAGCGGCATCCGCGCACGCTCAGTACGTGCGGCCGAGCTGCAGGTAGAAGTTGCGGCGGCCGCCGGGCGCGAGCGCGACGCCGATGTACACGGGCCCGAACGCGGTCGACAGGCTGGTGAAGAACGTATAGCTTTGCTTCAGCGTGCCGCCGCCGACCTTCTGGCCGCTCGACCAGACGTTGCCGACTTCCGCGCTGGCGCCCACCGACAGCGCCTTGACCGGCGACGCGTTGAACGTCATCAGCTGGTTCATGTAGGTCACCTGCGCATACGCGAGCTCGTTGCCGTTCAGCTGGTCGGCCGCATACGCGGACAGATGCTGGAAGCCGCCGAGCGTGAAGTTGAATGCGTTGATCAGGTTGGTGCCGCCGATGCTCTTGCCGCCTTCGATCGTCGCGCTGACGCTGTGCCGGCCGAACTGCTGCGCGACCATCGCCTTGCCGTAGATCTCCGTGTAGGGCGCGTTGTTGATGCTGTCGTCGAACTCGGACGCCGAGCCCCCGTTGCGCGACACCAGCGAGCGTTCGACGCGCAGCTCGGTGAAATAGCCCTTGCGCGGGAACAGCGGATCGTCGAGCTGGTCGATGACGAGCCGCGCGCGCGCGGTCAGCGCCTGCGACGTGAAGCTCGGCCACAGCAGCGACTGGCCGCTGCCGTCGTCGAACGGCAGGTTGTAGGTCGGCGAGCCGTGCCCGGTCACGTAACCGAGGCCGATCCGGAAATCGCCGAGTCGCCCGATCGGCAGCCCGAAATCGAGCCCGGCGCGTGCGGTCTGCATCAGGTACTGCGTGATCTTCACGTCGCCGGTGTCGTCGTACAGGTTCGCGTAGCGGCGCTGGTATTCCGCGTACGGCGACAGATAGACGCCGTAGGCCATCGACAGCGGCTGGCGGAACTCGATGCGCGCCGATTGCAGGTCGCTGCCGATCGTCGTGTCCGCGCGGAATTCGAGCCCGGATTCGGTGAGCCATGGCCGCCGGTAGCCGACGTGCAGGCGGAAGCCGCCCTCGTCGGTCGAACTGCTCGACATGCCGAGCCCGAACAGCAGGAAGTTCGGCCCCCAGTATTTCTCGCGCGCATCGATCTCGAGCACGTTTTCG
This sequence comes from Arapaima gigas, assembly GCA_900497675.1. Classification (NCBI taxonomy): domain Eukaryota; kingdom Metazoa; phylum Chordata; class Actinopteri; order Osteoglossiformes; family Osteoglossidae; genus Arapaima; species Arapaima gigas. Next base: position 46,437 of record UFQX01000612.1, read on the forward strand.
TCGCCGCGGCTCACGATCTGCTGCGTGACGCTCTCGAAGTTGCCGCCCGTCGTGAGCCCGAGCAGATCCTTGCTGACTGTGTCCGGATCGTAGGTGTCGCCGGGTTTCACGTGCAGCGCGTTGCTGACGACCCGCTTCGGTACGCCGCCGGTGGTCTTGATGTCGATGCGCGTGATGCGGATCGGCGGCGGCAGCGGCTGCGCGTGCGCAGACCGGTAGGCCGCGTACTGTTCCGGCGTGAGCGCGAAGCGCTTCAGCTTCGGCAGGGCCGCGGTCGCGGCGGCAGCGCCTGCGGCGATCGCCTGCTTCGCATTCTGGAAATCGGTGAACGCGAGCGAGCCGAGGTCCGGCGTGAGCAGCACGTCCTGCGCGTCGAGTTGCTTGCGCTGTGCGGTCACGTTCTGGCGGATCAGGATGCCGACCATCTGCTGCATCACGTCGGCGGGCGACGCGAGCGCGTCGAGCGGGCGCAGTTGCGAGCCGATGTCGACCGCGATCACGACGTTCGCGCCCATCTGCCGCGCGGTGTCGACGGGCAGGTTGCTGACGAGCCCGCCGTCCACGAGCGCGCGCCCGTTGATTTCGGCCGGCGCGAACAGGCCCGGCATCGCCATGCTCGCACGGATCGCGAGCGGCAGCGAGCCGTGGTCGAGCACCACCATCTGGCCCGTCTGCAGGTCGGTCGCGACCGCGCGGTACGGGATCGGCAGGCGGTCGAACGGCTGGTTGGTCGGCACGGCGGCCGTCCAGCTCGCGAGCAGCGCCTGCAGCCGGTTGCCCTGCACGAGGCCGACCGGCACTTTCACGCCTTTCTTGCCGAAGCCGAGCGTGAGCCCGTTGATGTACAGGCGCTCTTCCTCCCGGCTGGTTTGCGGCAGGTCCGCGCGCTCCGTCACGTCGAACGCGATGTCGGCGAGGTTGACCTCCGACAGCCGCTTCTGCATCTCGCCGGCGGCCATGCCGCTCGCGTACAGGCCGCCGACCACGGCGCCCATGCTGGTGCCGGCGATGCAGTCGATCGGGATGCGGTTGTCTTCCAGTACCTTCAGGACCCCGAGATGTGCGTAGCCGCGCGCGCCGCCGCCGGACAGCACGAGGCCGACCGACGGGCGGCCGGCCGGGCCGCCGTCGGCTTCGCAGGTGTGCCCGGATGCGGCGGGCGCGGCAGCCGGCGCGCTGGCGGCAGCGACCGGCGCGGCGATCGGGGCGGCGGCGGTGACCGCGGCCGCGGCGGCGGAGTCGGCGGCCGGCAGCGGTTGCGCGGCGACCGTGCAGCACCAGAAGGCGACGAGCGTCGTGCAAAGCGGGCGCACCCGCGCCCAGCGGAAGGAAACGGTCGCTGTCATGGAGGAAATACCTGGCGTGATCGGGCGTCTGAGGCCTGCCGGGAGCAGGCAAGACCGAGAGATTACCGTGTTTTACAGGCGCAATGCGAGAGGCTGTCGCGTAGCCGGATGCGTCCGGAACGGCATTTTTGACAATTCAGTCGCGAAAAAATCATCGGAATTGCCTAAAGTATCGGAACGATTTGCCGCTAAGTTCGTGATGGGGCGGCATGGACGCGTGGCAAAATGCAGCGCGGCTGCCCTGGTCCGTTCGATTACAAAGGTTTGATATGTCGACACCGCTGTTCGGAAAGTTGTTTGCGCAACCCGTTGCGATCGACCCTGGAACGGCGAGTACGCGGATTTATACGCACGAACGCGGCGTGGTGCTGAACCAGCCGTCGGTCGTCTGCTTCCGCAAGGCCGGTGCCGGTGCGACCGACGCCCGGCCGACGCTCGAGGCCGTCGGCGAGCTCGCGAAGGCGCTGCTGGGCCGCGAACCGGGGCATCTCGAAGCCGTACGGCCGATGCGGCACGGCGTGATCGCCGACGCGCACGCGGCCGAGCAGATGATCCGCAGCTTCATCGACATGTCGCGCACGCGTTCGCGCTTCGGCCGCCGCGTCGAAGTCACGTTGTGCGTACCGTCCGACGCGACGGCCGTCGAGCGCCGCGCGCTCCGCGAGGCCGCCTTCGCCGCGGGTGTATCGGAGGTCGAACTGATCGAGGAATCGCTCGCGGCCGGGCTCGGCGCGGGCTTGCCGGTGACCGAGCCGGTCGGCTCGATGGTCGTCGACATCGGCGGCGGGACCACCGAAGTCGCGGTGATCTCGCTCGGCGGCATCGTCTACCGCGAGGCGATTCGCGTGGGCGGCAACCAGTTCGACGCGGCGATCGTCAACCATGTGCGCAACCTGTATGGCGTGCTGCTCGGCGAACAGACGGCCGAACACGTGAAGCAGACGATCGGCTCGGCCACCAGCGCGGTGCCGCGCCGGTCGACGCGCGCGGTCGGGCGGGGTGTCGGCGACGGGCTGCCGCGCTCGATCGAACTGTCCAACCACGACGTGGCGGACGCGCTGGCCGCGCCGCTCAAACAGGTGATCGGCGCGGTGAAGTCGGTGCTGGAGAACGCGCCGGCCGAACTCGTGACCGACATCGCGAATCGCGGCGTGGTGCTGACGGGCGGCGGCGCGCTGCTCGCGGATTTCGAGCGCCTGCTGTACGACGAGACGGGGCTCGTCGCCCGGATCGCCGACGAGCCGGCCACCTGCGCGGTGCGCGGCGCAGGCGAGGCGATGGGGCGGCTCACGATGTGTCAGGCCGACTGATTCGGGTCGTGCCGGCCAGGCGCCGCCGAGCGGCGCGCGCATTGACACGCTTTCGATCTCCGTATCGCGTACCCGCGTCGCAGGTACGTGTCTCCAGTCGACTTTCAGGAAGGCTGTCCGGCATCGGTCCGTTGCGTGGACACCCGAACGCGCACCATGCTAGCGTTACGCGCCCGTCCAGGGCCGGGCAAGCCGCTACGCCCGACGACCTGAGAGACCGAAAACCTTGAAAAACCACACCAAACGGGGCGCGTTTGCCCGCCTGGGCCGCCTGCTGGCCGTCGTCGCCTGCCTCTGGATCGTCGCGGCCGTTGCACTCGTCGCGTACGGGATGCGGATGCCGAGCGAGCCGGCCGACGTCGCCGTGATCTTCGGCAACGCGCTCGACGAGGCCGGCGCGCCGAAGCCCGTGCTCGCCGCCAGGCTCGACGTGGGCGTGCGCTGCTACCGCAGGGGGCAGTGCCCGGCGTTCCTCGTCAGCGGCGCGATCGACGGCCCGGGGCTGAACGAGGCGACCGCGATGCGCGACTATCTCGTGGCGCGCGGCGTGCCGGCCGACCGGATCGCGGTCGACGACCAGGGCGACAACACGCTCGCGACCGCGCAGCACACGCTCGCCTATCTGCAGGCGCATCGTGTGTCGCGCGTGGTGATCGTCAGCCAGTATTACCACCTCGCGCGGGCGCGCCTCGCGTTCGAGCGCGTCGGCATCGCGCGGGCGGACATCTCCGCCGCGTATCCGCGCCGCTTCCAGTTGCGCGACGTCTATTCGAGCTGGCGCGAAGTGCCGGCGTACGCGGTGTATGCGGTGCGGCTGTGGGTGAACCCCGATGCGCGGCCCGTCTCGTTCCGGCCGATGCTTTATCTGATGAGCCTGTTTTCGTAACGCGGGCGCGGGAGCTTTCCGCGACGGCCACGTCGCATGGCATCGCGTCTTTTTCCTCGCTGCGCACGTTCCCCGTTCTGTCCTATCCTGTGCGAAACACGCGACGCGCCGCGCGTTGCGACCCGACACAGGAGCATCGATGCCGAATCACGCTGAAGCCACGACGACCCAGGCGCCGCAAGTCGCGCCTGTTGCCCCGACCCCCGCGTCCGGCCCTGCCTTCATCGCGCCCGAAGCCGATCCGCAGGCTCTCGCGCGCAACAACCAGTACGTGCTGAAATCCGGCGATGCGTTCGTGGTCAGCGACGCGCTCGGCGACATCGGCGGTCACGACGATGGCCTGTTCGTCGACGACATGCGCGTGCTGTCGAAGTGGCGCCTGACCTTCGGCGGCCGCGCGCCGTCGCTGCTGTCGGGCGCGACGAGCGCCGACAACGCGTCGTTCACCGCCCACCTGACGAACCGTCCGCTGCCGCCGCTCGGCGGCCACGAAACGCCCGAGGGCGTGATCCACATCGAGCGGACGCGCGTGCTCGCGGGCGACGTGCTTTACGAAGCGCTGACGCTGACGAACTACGGCGCGAGCGAAGCCGAGGTGCCGCTGTCGCTGTCGTTCGCGGCCGATTTCAAGGACATGTTCGAGGTGCGCGGCACGCAGCGCCCGAAGCGCGGCACCGTGGTGGCGCCGCGCGTCGACGCGGGCGCGGTGCGGCTGCGCTATGACGGCCTCGACGGCGTCGAGCGCAACGTGACCGTGCATTTCTCGCCAGCGCCCGATGCGCTGTCGGTCGATCGTGCCGACTACACGCTGACGATCGCCGCGCAGGCCTGCGTGTCGATCTACCTGACCGTCGACGCGACGCTCGGCCCCGCGCATGCGGAAGGGCCGGGATGCGGCCGCGTCGCGCTGCGCACCGCGCTCGTCGGCGTGCATCGCGAGATGCGCGCGCGGCGCGAATCGATGGCGCGCGTGAACACCGGCAATCCGCTGTTCGACGCGTGGCTCGACCGCTCGCTCGCGGATCTCGGGCTGCTCACGACGCAGCTCGACACGGGGCCGTACCCGTATGCGGGCATTCCGTGGTTCTCGACGCCGTTCGGTCGCGACGCGGTGATCACGTCGCTGCAGATGCTGTGGCTGCAGCCGTCGCTCGCGCGCGGCGTGCTGCGGTTCCTGGCCGAGCACCAGGCGCGCGAGACTTCCGCATTTCGCGACGCGGAGCCCGGCAAGATCATGCACGAGTTCCGCCGCAGCGAGATGGCCGCGACGGGCGAGGTGCCGTTCGCGCTGTACTACGGCGGGGTCGATACGACGCCGCTGTTCATCGTGCTCGCGGGCGCGTACGTCGAACGCACCGGCGACGATGCGCTGATCGACGAGCTGTGGCCCGCGCTCGAGCGCGCCGCGCAATGGGTGATCGACAAGTGCGACCGCAATCCTTACGGACTGCTCGATTATCAACGCACGTCGGAGCGCGGCCTCGCGAACCAGGGCTGGAAGGACAGCCACGATTCGGTGTTCCACGCGGACGGTCGCTTCCCGGACGGCCCGATCGCGCTCGTCGAAGTGCAGGCGTATGCGTGCGCGGCGCTCGATGCGATGTCGATGTGCTCGCACCGGCGCGGCCACGCGATTGACGCCACGCGCTACGCACTGCGCGCGAAGACGCTGCGCGAGCAGGTCGACGCGCTGTTCTGGATGCCGGAAGGCGATTTCTACGGCATCGCGCTCGATGGTCATGGCGACCTGTGCCGCGTGTTCGCGTCGAATGCGGGGCACCTGCTCGCGTTCGGGCTGCCCGACGCCGAGCGCGGCGCGGCGGTCGCCGGCGTGCTCGGCTCGACGCTGTTCCAGACGGGTTGGGGCATCCGCACGCTTGCGGCCGGCCAGCCGCGCTTCAACCCGATGGCGTATCACAACGGCTCGGTGTGGCCGCACGACAATGCGCTGATCGCGCGCGGACTGGCGCGCTACGGCGACAAGACAGCCGCGGTGAACCTGCTGCGCGCGCTGTTCGAGGCGGCGGTGAGCTTCGAGATGCGCCTGCCCGAGCTGTTCTGCGGGTTCCCGCGCCGGCGCGGCGAACCGCCGACCGCGTATCCGGTGGCCTGCCTGCCGCAGGCGTGGGCGGCCGGTGCGCCGTTCATGATGCTGCAGGCGTGCCTCGGCGTGAGCATCGACGCATCGCGCCACGAGGTGCGCGTCGAGCGCCCGACGCTGCCGGAAGGCGTCGACTGGCTGCGGATCGATGCGCTGCGCGTCGGTGACGAAACCGTGTCGCTCACGTTCCGCCGTGTCGACGGGCAGGTCGTCGCGGCGGCGGAGCAGCCGGGCCGCGTGAAGGTGGTCGCGGTGCTGTAGCGCGGCGCCGCGCGAACGTTGCGCGATGTCGCGCCACGTTCGCGTGCAGCGGCATAGAATCGTGACATGACCCTTGAACGATGGCGGAGGTAGACGATGACGACCGACAACCGGCCCGACGACAGCGAGCACAAGCTCGAGAATCTGGAAGCGGCGGTCGACCACCTGCACAAGTCGATCGAATCGCAGAGCATCGCGGTCGGCGCGGCGAAGGGCATCCTGTTCAGCCTGATCGAAACGCTCGGCGCGCTGATCGGCGATCCCGACCTGCCCGAGCATGCGCGCTCGGGTTACGAGGCGCTGCGCGACAAGGCGAGCGAATTGCGCGGCGGGCTCGACCGGCATTGATGCCCGGATGGCCCCGGCCCTTGCCGCACGGGCTGGGCCGGGGCTGCCCGTTTCTGTAGACGAAGCACAAAACCCCGTGCGCTCAATGAGTTAGGTGGCCGGTGCGCAGGATATCCACAAGCTTGCCAACACAATCTGTGGAGAACTGTCCGGCCCCGAGAGCCGGGTGCGGCCCGGGCCGTGCGAAAGCGCCGGCGCTGCCACAGGGTTGACCTCGCAAGGTCCGTGAATCGAATCCCCTTTTGTATCAGGGTGTTACGCGCCGCGCTGGAAGGATATCCACAGGCTTGCCAACATATTCTGTGGACAACTTGCAATCGATTGCGTCGCGACAGTTGCGGATCGGCCCGCCCGGGGCCGGCTCGCGAAGCCCGTGAACAGAGGCTGCCCGATCTCTGCGTCGGCACGCTAATTCGTGCACGATCAAGGGCTTAGGCCCCGGGTACCCAGGATATCCACATCCTTGCCAACACTTTCTGTGGACAAGCCGGGCCGTGTCACCCGGCCTGCGCCGTGGCGGCCGCCTCGGCCACGATCCAGTCGCGAAAGAGCGTCATCGCCGGCGTGAGCGGTTTCGACTTCAACGAGGTGAGCCAGTAGCCGCCGGCGCGCACGTCGATGTCGAGCGGCCGCGCGAGGAGGCCGAGCTGCAGTTCGCGCGCGAACATGCACGCCGGCGCGAGCGCGACGCCCGCACCCTGCATCGCAGCCTCGACCATCAGCCGCGACGAATCGAACACGGGCCCGTTGACCGCCCACGGCGCGAGCCGCGCGGCGTCGAACCAGCCGTGCCATTCGTCGGTGCGGTACGAGCGCAGCAGCGTTTCGTTCGCGAGATCGGCCGGTTGCGCGAGGCGCCGCGCGATGTCCGGCGCGCACAGCGCGGTGAGCGGCGCGTCGAGCAGACGCTCGTTGCGCGTGGTCGGCCAGTTGCCCTCCCCGAAGCGGATCGCGAAGTCGAGGCCCTCGGCGGCCAGGTCGACGACGTTGTTGTTGGTCCGCATCCGCAGCTCGACGAACGGATGGGTATCGCCGAACTGCTTCAAGCGCGGCATTAGCCAGCCTAGGGCAAAGGTGCCGACGACGCCGAGCGTCAGCACCTCGTGGAAGCGCCCGCCGTCGAACTGCTTGAGCACGGTCTCGATGCGGCTGAACGCGTCGCTGAGCGCCGGCAGCAGCGCGCGCCCCTCGTCGGTGAGCCCGAGGCCGCGCGGCAGCCGCGTGAACAGCGTGCAGCCGAGCCGCTCCTCGAGCGAGCGCACCTGCTGGCTGACCGCGGCCTGGGTCACGCTCAGCTCGAGGCCGGCGCGTGTGAAGTTCAGGTGGCGCGCCGACGATTCGAACGCGCGCAGCGCATTGAGTGGAAGATGAGGGCGGAGCTTTGTCATAAGAATTTCTTTTGTCAGCGCTCAATTATCGTTGCTTGTCAGGCAACCGTAAAGTCCCGATAGTGCTGTCTCGCCGGCCGGGCGTGTTCAACACCTTTTCGCTCACATTCCACCACGAGACAACCGACATGACCTACTCATCGAAACGTCGAACCCTGTTGCTGGCCGCTGCGACGGCGCCGCTTGCGTTGAGCGTTGCCGCGTGCGCGTCGCGGCAGGCCGCGGCGCCGGACGACGCAACTGCCGCCGCCGCAGCCGCGGCTGCGGCCGTGACGCCCGCTGCCGCCGGGCAGGTGCTGGCCGAGCTCGAACGCAGCGCGGGCGGCCGCCTCGGCGTATGCGCGATCGACATCGCGACCGGGCGGCGCGCGGAACATCGCGCGGACGAGCGCTTCCCGTTCTGCAGCACGTTCAAGGCGATGCTGAGCGCGGCGGTGCTCGCGCAGAGCGTCGATCGACCGGCGTTGCTGCAACAGCGTGTGACGTACACCAAGGCTGACCTCGTCAACTATTCGCCGGTGTCGGGGAAGCATGTCGACGACGGCATGACGGTCGCCGCGCTGTGCGAGGCCGCGATCCAGTACAGCGACAACTCGGCCGCGAACCTGCTGATGAAGCTGCTCGGCGGCCCGTCGGCGGTGACGGCCTACGCGCGCTCGATCGGCGACGACGCGTTCCGGCTCGATCGATGGGAGACCGAACTGAATACCGCGCTGCCGGGCGACCCGCGCGACACGACGACGCCGGCCGCGATGGCCGCGAGCATGCGCGCGCTGATGCTCGGCGATGCGTTGCCGGCCGCGCAGCGTGCGCAGCTCGTTACCTGGATGCGCGGCAACAAGGTCGGCGACAAGCGGCTCCGTGCGGGCGTGCCGGCCGGGTGGACGGTCGGCGACAAGACGGGCACCGGCGACTACGGGACGACCAACGACGCGGGTGTCATGTGGTCGCCGTCGGGTGCGCCGATCGCGCTGGTCGTGTACTACACGCAGACGCGTGCCGATGCGCGCGCGAAGGACGACGTGATTGCGTCGGTCGCACGCATCGTGGTCCGGGCATTCGGTTGAAGCGGGCGGCACGACGTGCATGACGCGATCCGCGTGCATGCCGTGCCGCAACCGTGACCCGCGTGATCAAACGTTGTGCGATCAACGACTTAGGTCACGCATGCTCAGGATATCCACATGCTTGCCAACAAAAATTGTGGACAAGCCCGCGCGCGGCCGCATCGGGCGTGGCGCGGGCCGCCGTGCCGCGTTTGAAGCAGCGCGGACAAAGTCTTACGGATCAAGCGCTTGGCCCTGGTATGCGCAGGCTGTCCACACGCTTGCCAACACAATCTGTGGACAAGCCGGTTCGCTCGCGCGGCAGGCGCCCCCCACGTGGTGAATGGGCGTGCGAGCGGCACTTTCCCGGCCGCGTGCCGCATTTGAAGCGGCGCGGACAAAGTCTTACGGATCAAGCGCTTGGTCGCGGTATGCGCAGGCTATCCACATGCTTGCCAACAAAATCTGTGGACAAGCCTGGCGGCCGCGAGGGCGACGATCAGGGCTGCCGATCGTCGACGGTGGGCCAGCGCGCGAACGCGAACACCCACAACATGATGAAGTTCAGGACCGGGACGAACATCGTCAGGATCACCAGCCCGAATGCCCGGTGCGCCGAACGATGCGGACGTACGGATAGATGACGACGGCGACCAGCACGAGTGAGACGACCAACTGCCACGCGGTGAAGTGTTCCATGGTCTTCCTCGGAGTGAGGTGTCGTGGTGCGGCGCCGGCGGAATGGCCGGCCCGTTGAGCCGTCGTGCAAAGCCGATGATGCGCGGCCGCGCGCGGCTCGCGTGATCTTGACGCGTGGCGGGCGCGAGCGTCAAGGCGACGGTGATGCGCTGCTGCTGCGCGGGATCGTGCGCTTGCGTGCAGCTCCGGGCCGCAGGGTGCCGCAACCGTGACGCCGAGCATGAACCGTAGCCCGATCAATGGGTTAGCGCAGGCTTGCGCAGGATATCCACAAGCTTGCCAACAAATTCTGTGGGTAAGTGGCGCCACGCGTGTCGAGCGCGTGTGAACCGGCTGCGGCGTGCATCGTCGTGGCGTCGTGATGCCAAGTGCGGCGAAGCGGGGTATGCGCTGGCCATCGCCGGGGTCTCGTCTGCATCACGCATGCCAAAGTCCATCGGATCAAGGGTTTAGCGTCGCGGTGCGCAGGATATCCACAAGCTTGCCAACATTTTCTGTGGAGAAGTCGGGGCGCGCCATCGGGACGCCGGACACGGGCGGATGCCACACGTTGCCCCGACGCGCGCGTGCGCTCACGCCGTGCAGATACCGGCCACGCCGACTTTCCGGAACAGGTGCGGGCTGGCCACGGCGGACGACGGATAGGTGGAGAGTTTCGACGCGAACTCGGGATGCTTGAACGCCGCGCGAAACGCCGCCGTCGATTCCCAGATCGCGTAGTTCAGGTAGGTCGGGCTATCGCCGAGCGCGCGATGGAGCTGGGTCGAGATGAATCCCGGCTGTCGCTTCATGAATTCCGCATCGTCCTGCCATACCGCGAGAAACGCCGTTTCGTCCTCGGGGGCCAGGGTGAACACGTTGACGAGGACGACCGGCTCCGCGTCGACGCCAATCTGTTGCTGGATCGGAAACGCCGGATCCATCGGCTTGAATTGCAGCATGGAAACTCCCGTGGGTAAGGGGAATGGGCGATCACGCCGGCGCATCGGCACCGTGAGCGCTGGACATCGCCGATAACACACGAATGGCCGCGTCCAGGTCGGCCGAACTGAAGTTGCCCGCGATCTCGCGGACATGCTGTTGCCACTGCCCGACCACGGCCTGATAGGCCGCCTCGCCGCGAGGCGTCAGCGCATACAACGGGGAGCGCTTGTGCGCCGGATTGGGCAGCGCATCGACCAGCCCGTCGCCGGTCAGCACGTTGATCTGTTTCAGCACCGCCTGCCGCGTGATGCCCATCGCGTCGGCGATCTGCGGGATGCTCGGGGCCTCCGTCGCCATCGCAATGGCGCCCAGCACCTGCCAGCGCGCGCTGGTCAGGCCGTGCGGCTCGGAAAAGGTATTGCCCCATTCGATCAGCAGGCCGTTCAGCCGGAATACAGACAGTGCGACGGCGGTCAATTTCGCGGATTTCGTCATGGTCGAAGCGGGTCGTCGAGTATCGATCGATGACCATTCTGCTAAATTGACAACTGGTTGTCAATTGTCGCCGTATGCGTGCCGGGCGTGACCGCCGCCGGCATTGCCGCCCCGCCGGCGGCGCGTGCACAATGCCGGTCCGGGGACGACCGGGCACCATCCTGCCCGGATTTTTTGAGGTGACGGAAGAACATGAAGAAAATCTGCATCGTCGGCGCGTCGGGCAAGCTCGGGCGCTACATGGTTCGGCATGCGCTGGAGCGCGGCTACGAAGTTGTCGCCGTGTGTCGTGCGGCAAGCGTGGCGAAGCTCGCCGGTTTCGGGGATCGCATCACGATCGTGCCCGGCGCGACCGACGATCGCCGGGTGATCGAGCAGGCCGTGGCCGGCTGCGACGGCGTGCTGACCGTGCTCGTGCCGTGGGGCATGCAGCGCTACGCATCCGGAACCGCGCAAGCCGTGCTGGATTTCGCGCCGGCGCACGCGCGGCTCGTGTTCTCGTGCGGCTGGCACATCACGCGGGATGGCAAGGATGTCTATCCGATGTCGATCCGCGCGGCGGTGGCGATCGGCGGCTGGCTGCTGCGGCTGTTGCGGGTCGGCGAGATCGACGATCAGGTGGAGGCCTGCCGGCGCGTGTTCGCGAGCGACGCGCGCTGGACTGTGGTTCGAGGCAGCAACCTGGAGGAAGGGGGGAGCGACGGGTTGCCGGTGTGGAGCGAGCACGTCGGCGATGCGATCCTCGCGAGCAACCGCACGCGCCGGATCGACTTTGCGCTGTTCATGGTCGCGGCGCTGACCGACGATACGCTGATCCGCCGCGCACCGGCGATCTGCGGGCGCCGCACGCGCTCCGCGTTGGCGGCCCGCGCGGCGGTCGAACAGGCGATGTCGGAGCCGCGCGTGCCGCCGGGTCGTTAGGCATGGCACGGCGTGACCGTTGCAGCGCGCCGCGGCGACGATGGCGGGCCACCCGTCGGGCGGGGCGCGCAGGGCAGCCGTGTGCCCGCCGGACTGCCTCGAACGTGTGCGCATCCGGCGCGCGCCGGGCCGGGAGATGCATCCGTCCGGCGCGGCAACGCGCATTGCCGGTGCACGACCGACAAGTCTTTTTCCATCAACGACTTGGTGTTGCTGGCCGCAGGTTGTCCACAGGCTTGCCAACACAATCTGTGGACAAGCCGTGCGATGCGTGCGCTACGCCGGTGCGGAAAAGCGCACCGTGACGGTCAGCCCGCGTCCGCCGTGCGTCGTGCTGAGCGCGACCGTCGCGCGGTGCTGTTCGGCGATCCGCTTGACGATCGACAGCCCGAGCCCGCTGCCCGACGACGTGACGGCCTGCGCGCCTTCGCCGCGATAGAAGCGCTCCCATACGTCGGTGCGTTCGGCTTCCGGGATCCCGGGGCCGTCGTCGGCGACTTCGAGCACGGGCGTCGTGCCGTCGATCCGCGCGGACACATCGACGCGCGCACCGTCGCCCGCGTAGCGGATCGCGTTGTCGACGAGGTTGTTCAGCAGCACGCGCAACGTGTCCGCATTGCCCGACGTCATCACCGGCGTCGACACGATCGCGCCGAGATCGATCCGGTGCGCGTCGGCGACGCGCGTGCGATCTGATACCACCGATCGGCACAGCGCGGCGAGATCGACCGGGGCCGACGCGGAGGCGGCAGCCTGCGCGTCGGGCTCGAGGCGCGCGAGCGTCAGCAACTGCTCGGCGAGGTGGCCGAGGCGCGTGGTGCCCGCATGGATCTGCGCGAGGATGTGCTCGCGCTCTTCGGCGGTCGCCGCGCGCCGCAGCAATTGCGACTGGATCGACAGCCCCATGATCGGCGTGCGCAGTTCGTGCGCAGCATCGGCGATGAAGTGGCGCTGCAGCGTGAACGAGCGGTCGAGGCGCGCGAGCAGGTCGTTGATCGCTTCGGCGAGCGGCCGGACTTCGTTCGGCATCGAGCCGACGTCGACCGGCTCGAGATTGTTCGCATTCCTGCGTTTGAGGCCGGATGCAATCGTGCGCAGCGGCCGCAACCCCGCACCGATGCCGAACCACAGGCCGATCGCGAGCAGCGGCAGCATCGAGAACACGGGCCACAGCAGGTGCACGGCGATGCCGGCGATCGCTTCCCATCGGGCGTGCCGTGCCTGCGCGAGCCGGATCGTCGTGCCGCCTCGCTCGGTCACATAGGTGCGCCACGGCTGGCCGTCGACATCGACGCTCGCGATGCCTTTCTGCTCGGGCGGCGGCAGTTTCGAATCGCGGTCGGTCGAATACACGAGCGTGCCGTTGCGCCAGACCTGCAGCAGCACCGCGTCGGGGTCGCTCGCTTCGAAGCCGTGCTTGCCGTTCGCGTGGTTGCTGAACGACAGCTCGCCGTTCGGGCCGACGACGATCTGCTTCGACATGCTGCGCATCTGGTCGTCGAGCAGGTCGTCGAGTTCGCGCAGCGCGCCCCAGTAGGTGCCCGCGCTCGCGACGAGGCCGATCACGCAGGCGGCCGGCATCAGCCACGTCAGCAGGCGCCGCCGCAGCGACGCGTTGCGCCATCGCGCGATCGCGCGTTGGATGCGCGTCATGCGCCGTCACCGATCCGGTAGCCGACGCCGCGCACCGTGCGGATCGTGTCGTGGCCGAGCTTCTTGCGCAGGTTGTGGATATGCACCTGCACGGCGTTGCTCTCGATTTCCTCGCCCCAGCTGTACAGCCGTTCCTCGAACTGCTCGCGCGAAATCACCGCGCCCGGGTCGCGCATCAGCTCGTGCAGCAGCACGAACTCCTTCGGCGACAGCGGCACTTCGTCGTCGTTGAGCCAGACGAGGTGCTTGACGGGGTCGAGCCGCAGCGGGCCGATCACGAGCGTCGTCTGCGCGCGGCCCGCATGGCGGCGGGTCACCGCGCGGATACGGGCGAGCAATTCATCGAGCTCGAACGGCTTGACGAGATAGTCGTCCGCGCCGCTGTCGAGGCCCGCGATGCGGTCGGGCACGCCGTCGCGCGCGGTGATGATGATCGCGGGGAGGGTTTCGTCGCGGCGGCGCAGCGCGGCGAGTACCGACAGGCCGTCGCGGTTCGGCAGCCCGAGATCGAGCAGCAGCAGGCCGTAGCCGGTCGCGCGCAGCGCGAGCGACGCGGCGTCGCCGTCCTTGACCCAGTCGACCGCGAAGCCTTCCTGTTTGAGGCCTTGTTCGAGCCCGCTGCCGATCAGCGGATCATCCTCGACGAGCAATACGCGCATGAATGGGTGTCTCTTCAACGGGGCGTCGTGGCGCCCGGGGTTCCCATGATAAGCGCCCGTGACTTAGGCGGACCTTAAATGCGGGCGGCACGCGGCGCGCCTTCGTACTCGTCCAATGCGGCACCGTGTCGCTTCGGCACACCCTTCAGGTTTGCTTAATCTTACGGTCCGTAATCTGGCGCCGTCGTGCTCAACGGGGCGCGGCGTCACATCGAAGAAGAGGACCGACATCATGAAACACCTGGCCAGAATCCTGACGGTTGCGCTCGCCACGCTGCCTGCCGCCGTCTACGCGCAATACACGGGGCCGTCCGCACTGACCACGACCACCGTGAAGGAGCTGCTCGCAAACGGCAAGGACGACCAGCACGTGCAGTTGCAGGGCCGCATCGTCAAGCATGTCGGCGGCGAGGATTACGAATTCGCCGATGCGACCGGCACGATCCGCGTCGAGATCGACCACAAGCTGTGGGCGGCCGGCCAGCCCGTCAGCGACAAGAACGAAGTGAAGGTGACCGGCGAATTCGAGCGCAAATGGTCGGGCAGCGTGAAGGTCGACGCCGATCACGTCGAAGTGCTGCGCTGACCGGTGCGCGCGGGGCCGGTGATACCATGGACGACCGGTTCCCGTACCCACCAAGATGGCCGCCAATTTCGACGAACTCGCGTCCCGGATCCGGGCGCAATTTTCCGAGCTGAGCCCGCAATTCCAGGCGGGCGCCGCCTTCCTGCTCGATCATCCCGACGAAGTCGCCACCTCGTCGATGCGCAAGGTCGCCCAGCGCGCGCAGGTGCAGCCTGCGTCGCTCGTGCGGCTCGCGCAGCAATTCGGCTTCCCCGGCTGGAACGAGCTGCGCGACCTGTGCGTCGCGCGCGTGCGCACGCGCCCCGAGCCGCTCACGCAACGGGCGCGTTCGCTCGTGCGGCCCGACGCGAAGGCGTCGCTCGCGCACGACCTGCTGGCCGCGCAACAACACAACCTGTCGGCCACCGCCGCGCAGAACGAGCACACGCTCGTGGATGCCGCGAAACTGATCCGCAAGGCGTCGCACGTGCATGTCGCGGGGTTTCGGTCGTGTTATCCGGTCGCGTTCGGCTTCGTGTACGGCTACCGGCTGTTCCGTCCGAGCGTGTCGCTGCTCAATGGCGTCGCCGGTTCGCTCGAAATGGAGCTGCGCACGATCGCGAAGCAGAGCGTGACCGTCGTCGTCAGCTTCGCGCCGTATTCGCAGGAAGCGACCCGCGTCGCGCAGGCCGCGAAGGCGCAGGGCAGCCGGATCGTCGCGATCACCGATAGCGCGGTGTCGCCGATCGCACTGCACGCGGATGCGCAACTGATCTTCACGCACGACAGCCCGTCGTTCTTCCCGTCGCTGGTGGCCGCGCATGCGATGGCCGAAGCGCTGGTCGCGCAGTTGCTGGCGCTCGAAGGCAGCGATGCGATCGCCGCGCTCGAGCGCACGGAAGCGGAACTGCACGCGAAGGGCGCTTACGTCGTTTGACGCGGTTCGTGCGGCTTCAACCCTGCCTTCTTTTCGATTCAAGCGGATTCAACCGATGACGTTCACATACGAGGTGACGGACGCGGGCGATGCGAACGTTCGCAAGCAGATCGTCGCGCCGCTCGTCCGGTTCAACGAAAGCCGGGCCGGTCCGAACGACGCCCGTGCGCTGGCCGTGGTCGTGACCGATGGCGAGGGCGCGGTGGTGGGGGGCTTGTGGGGCAGCACGGCGTACGGCTGGCTGCACGTCGACCTGCTCGTGGTGCCCGAGGCCGCGCGCGGCCAGGGCGCGGGCACGCGCATCATGGATCTGGCCGAGGCGGAAGCCGTCGCGCGCGGCTGCCACAGCGCGTGGCTCGATACGTTCGACTTCCAGGCGCGGCCGTTCTACGAGAAACGCGGCTATGTCCGCTTCGGCGAGCTGCCGGATTATCCGGTCGGACACTCGCGTATTTTCCTGACGAAGAAGCTCGCTGCAGGCTGAGTGCCATCGCCGCTGCAACGTGCGGCGCGGTTGACGGCGTCGCCGGCCGTCGCCTAGGATACCGGGCAGCGATGCAGGTCGCTTCCGGGTCCGCGGAAAGGGTTGAACCCACCTGTCGCAGCAAATTCAGCTTTCCCCCTGTCCTTTGTGCTGGCGGTATTGCGGACCTTCGGCCATTCACTGCACGAGGATTCGCATGAAAAAGCTGCCTCCCGGGGCCCATCCCGATCATCTGAAAAAGCAGGCCAAGGCATTGTTGCGCCTGTACCGGCAAGGTGACGCCGATGCCGTCGCGCGCTTTGTCCGGTTTCTCCCTTCCGCCGCGAACCGCACGCACGACGAAGCGCTCGCGCTCGGGCTTCGGCTGCATGACGCGCAGTCCTGCATTGCACGCGAGTACGGTTTCGCGTCATGGGCCGATCTCGGCGCGTTCGTCGAAACGCATGCGCTGGCGGGGCAACAGCGCGCGCAGTTGATCCGGCGCTGGCTCGACCTGGCGTACGGCGGCGACGTGACCGGCGGCTTCGACGCGCCCCGGCCGCGCGTCGCCGCGCAATTGCTGCTCGACCATCCGGATCTCGTTGCCGGCGATCCAACCGTTGCTTGCGCGGCCGGCGATCTCGACGCCGTGAAGGCGGCGCTGGCCGCCGATCCGGGCTGGGTCGCGCGTGCAGGCGGCGCGCTGAAGCTGCCGCCGTTGGTCGCCGTCACGCATTCGCGGCTCGGGCAGCTTCCCGAATTTGCCGCCAGGCTGCGCGCCTGCGCGCGTCTTCTGCTCGATGCCGGGGCCGACCCGAACCAGCGAATCGGCAACCGCTTTCCGCCGGCTTCGCTCGCCGAACCCGACGAAGCGGGGCCGCTGTCGGCGCTGTACGGTGCAGCGGGCGTCAATCGCGATCCGGTGCTCACCGCGATGCTGCTCGAAGCCGGCGCCGATCCGAACGACGGCGAATCGCTGTATCACTCGGTGGAGAATCCGGCCTGCACGCGCGTGCTGCTCGAACACGGCGCGCGGGTGGGCGGGACGAATGCGTTGCGGCGCACGTTCGACATGCACGACGCGGATGCGCTCGAACTGCTGCTCGCGCATGGCGGCGACCCGAACGAGCCGCCCGGACCGGGGCTGGCGCAGACCTGGGGCGCGCCGTTGTTGCGGGCGATCGGCGTGCGCTGCTCCGCGCGCCATGTCGCCGCGCTGCTGGCGGCCGGCGCCGATCCCGGCGCGCGAACCCCGACCGGCGTCAGTGCGTACCGGCTGGCGATGCAGGCCGGGCTGTCCGACGTCGCGGCGTTGTTGCGTGCGGCCGGCGCGGAGGAGACGCTCGACGCGGCGGACGCGTTCGTGGCGGCCTGCGCGCGCGCCGACGCCGGCGACGCGCGGCGTATCCAGGCGCGCCATCCCGAACTGCCCGGCGCGCTGCCGGATGAACAGCTGCGGTTGTTGCCGGACGCCGCCGCATGGGGCTCGGGCGACGCGGTGAAGGTCATGGTCGAACTGGGCTGGCCGATCGCCGCGCGGGGCGGCGACTGGGACGCGAGCGCGCTGAATCACGCGGTGTTCCGCGGCGACGCGGGCTTGCTGGCGTTCCTGCTCGCGCACGGCGCGAACTGGCGCGACATGCACGGGTTCGGGAGCGACGCGCTCGGCACGTTGTCCTGGGCATCCGTCAACGAACCGGAGCATGTCGGCGCCGCCGACTGGGAGGCTTGCGCGCGGGTGCTGCTCGCGCACGGCGTGCCGCACGCCACGCGTGACCCGTCGAACCCGGACGACGTGCTGATCGACGGCCGCAAGATGCGCTTCTCCGAGGCCGTCACCGACGTGTTGCTCGGCATCGACGGCGGGCCGACCGCATCGATCTGAACGATCGTGGGCCGCTAATGAGCCGCTAACGCGCCGGTGGCGGCGCCGGCCCGCTCGTCGCCGGCTGCTGGCGTACAGTCGACGCGCCAGGTTTTTCCAGTCGCGCGCCGACATTTCGGCGAACGCTGAAACGTCGCGTGCACGACCGGCGTAAGCTCGGTCGTCAACTTCCTTCCGGAGTCCGCGATGACCCGTTCCGACCTGCAAGCCCGCCAAGCCGAAGCCTTCCGCGCCCTGCATGCGCGCCCCGGCGCGTTCATCATCCCGAACCCGTGGGACGCCGGCACCGCGCGCCTGCTCGCGATGGCCGGCTTCGAGGCGCTCGCGACCACGAGTGCCGGCTATGCGTTCTCGAAAGGGCAGCCCGACAACGCGATCGACCGCGACGCGATGCTCGATCACATCGCCGAGATCGTTTCCGCGGGCGGTTTGCCCGTCAGCGCCGATCTGGAGAACGGCTTCGGCGACGCGCCCGCCACGGTGGCCGAAACGATCCGGCTCGCGGCCGAGGCCGGCGCGGTGGGCGGCTCGATCGAGGACGCGACGGGCCGCGCCGACGCGCCGATCTACGCGCGCGAAGCGGCGATCGAGCGCATCGCGGCGGCCGTCGACGCGGCACGCGCGCTGCCGTTTCCGTTCACGCTGACCGCGCGCTGCGAAAACTACCTGCATGGCCGCCACGACCTCGCCGACACGATCGCCCGGCTCGTCGCCTATCGCGACGCGGGCGCCGACGTGCTGTACGCGCCGGGCATCACCGATGCGGACGATATCGCGGCGGTGACGCAGGCGGTCGGTGCGCCCGTGAACGTCGTGATGGGGCTGCAGGGCGGCTTGCTGAGCCTCGACGCGCTGGCGGCGCTCGGCGTGAAGCGCGTGAGCGTCGGCGGCGCGCTGGCGCGGGCCGCGCTCGGCGCCTTTCTGCGCGCGGCGAAGGAGATGGCGCAGGACGGCACGTTTACATTTACGCAAGCTGCCGTGCCCGGGCGCGATATCAACCGCTGGTTTGCGTCACCCGATAATTCGCCGGTTTTGTTCGGGGAATGAGCGTCGATAAAGCGTGGGATCGTTTCCAATCAAATGTTGATTGACAATAATCAACCGATTTCGCGTTCGAATTAAACGTCGGTGACGACGCAAAATACATCGTCTATTCTCCGCATTCCCGCCCGTTCGACCGGCGCCGGCGCACAAGCCGCGCCGGATCGGGCGATCGGGTGAGCGCCGCGCGCGTCGATGCCGCGCATTGTTGCATTTTCCCGTTCAGTATGTTTTTGAACGCGGGAGTTGCCGGCTGATTTTTTGATTGATAATCTGCGGCACGTTCGAATGAACGGTTGGCAAGCCCCCGGGAATATCGATATATAAATATGCTGAGAGAGCGATGACGAACCGAGAAAATCAACGCGTCAGGTTTCGCGTCGGCGATGTCGTGACGCTGAAGACGGGCGGCCCGCGCATGACCGTCACCTATGCCGGGCCGGTCGTATTCGACGACGGCGACTGGCTGATCTGCCAGTGGTTCGACGAAAACGGCGAATTCCGGCAGGAAATGTTCCCCCACGACACGGTGGTGCCCGAGCCGCGCGCGATTTCGGCCGGGCGCGTCCGCATGCGGATGCAGTCGCATCGCTACCGGTCGGCGGCCTGACGATCGGCTTTCGTCGCGATGCCGCCATGCCCGGTACCCGCGCCGCGACATTTCACGTCAGCCCGAAACATGCGGCAGTGCGCTGCCCCGATACTGTCTGCATGAACCCGACCGATCCCATCGCAGCGGTCACGCACCGCGATCCCTATCCCTACTATGCGGCGCTCGTCGACGGGCCGCCGCTCGCGTTCGACGCCACGCTCGGCCTGTGGGTCGCGAGCCGCGCGGCCGCCGTGACGGCCGTGCTCGGTCATCCGGCCTGCCGGGTTCGCCCGCTGGACGCCCCCGTGCCGCCCGCATTGCGCGGTACGACGGCCGGCGCGCTGTTCGGCGAGCTGGTGCGCATGAACGATGGTGTGTTGCGGCACGACGTGCCGAAGCAGGCGCTGCGCACGGCGTTCGCGCCGATCGACCCGGCGGCGCTGCGCGACCGTGCCGCGCAGGTTGCCGCGCGGCGCTTGCCGGCGCCGGGCGATGCCGGCGCGCTGAACGCGTGGTGCATGACGGTGCCCGTTTGCGCGGTTGCCGATCTGCTCGGCTTCGACGAGACGCAGCTCGACGGTATCGCGGCGCAGGTCGTCGATTTCGTCGCCGCGCTGTCGCCGTTGTCGGATGCCGCGGCACTGGCCCGCGCGAGCGACGCGGCGCGAGCGCTGCTCGACCGGATGACGGAGCGCGTCGCGCGGACGCATGCGCACGACGGCACGCTCGTTGCCGCCGTCCAGCAGGCGGCCCGCGCGTCGGGCTGGCAGGCAAGCGGCGCGCTGGTCGCGAATCTCGTCGGGCTGCTGTCGCAGACCTGCGAGGCGACCGCCGCATGGCTCGGCAATACGCTGGTGGCGTGGCACGGGGAAGCGGGGGCGAATGCCGCGCGCGTCACGCCGGACGATGCCGCGCTCGACGCATTCGTCGGCGAAGTCGGGCGCTTCGACTCACCGGTGCAGAACACGCGCCGCTTCGTTGCATCGCGCTCGACGATCGAAGGCGTGACCGTCGAAGCCGGCGATGCGATTCTCGTCGTGCTCGCCGCCGCGAACCGCGACCCGGCCGTGCATCGCGATCCGCAGAGGTTCATGCCTGGCCGCGCGGCCGGGCCGAATTTCGGCTTCGGCACGGGGCCGCATGGTTGCCCGGGCGAGCGGATCGCGCGGGCGGTGACGGCGGGGGCGTTCGGGGCGTGGCTGCGGGCGGGCGGCGTACCGCCGCGCGACGGGCTGGCGTGGGACTACCGCGCGTCGACCAACGTCAGGATGCCGAAGTTCGACGCGGCACGGTGAAGGGGAAAGAGGGACTTAACGGCAGCCTTGTTTCTCCGCCCATTGCTCCTGGGCGGCCACGCGGCGCTGCACGCGTTCAACGAGACCGGTCGAGAAGGTCCGCATGCTGATGCCGCGGCGCTTTGCGAGGATCGTCTGCGCGACATCGGTGCGCGGGTTCGGCTGGCAGGCCCAGTACAGCGTCATCAGCCAGCCGATGCCGGTCCACCCGAACAGCGCGTTGAACATCGCGACCGTCAGCTTGTCGTGCCGGCCACGCCGGTCGGCGATGACCGCCGGCAGGAAATAGATCGCGATCGCGGCTACCGAACCGGCCACTTGAATCAGGACTGCGTTCTGCATGTTGCTGCTCCATCCGAACTGCAATGGAACCGAGTATCGCGCTTTTTCCGTTTGCGTGCAGGCCGTGGCCAAGCAATTGATTGTTGCGTTTTTAATGACGATCAGCCGGCTTCGGTGCCTGCCGGTGGCACTTCGTTGCTCAACGCGAAACCTTCGTCGAGCCAGCCCGTCACGCCGCCGATCATCAGCTTGACCGGCCGGCCGAGGCGCGCGAGCTGGATCGCCGCACGCGCGGCGCCGTTGCAGTGGGGGCCCGCGCAGTAGACGACGAACAGCGTGCCGGCCGGATAGCCGGCGAGCTTGCTCTCGATGATCTTGCGGCGCGGCAGGTTGCGCGCGCCGGGCACGTGGCCGGCGGCGAACTGATCGGGGCCGCGCACGTCGAGCAGCACGAAATCGGGCGTGCCCGACGCGAGCGCGTCGTGCACGTCCCAGCAGTCGGTCTCGAAGCGCAGCGAGGCCTCGAAATGCGCGAGGGCGGCGGGGCTGTCGGCGGCGGGTGCGTCGGTGACGTAGGACATGGCAGGTTCTCCTGAAGATTGCGCGGAACGCGGTGGAATGAAGGGCAGTATCGCGGTTCGGCGCGTTTCGCGGCAGTGGCGCGATCGACAAGTTCCGGTAACATCGCGCCATGCACAATCATCTCGTCGTCGCGCTTGCCTACGATCGCCTCTGCACGTTCGAATTCGGCTGCGTGGTCGAACTGTTCGCCCTCGAACGCCCCGAACTCGGGGTCGACTGGTATCGCTTCGCGGT
Source organism: Arapaima gigas (assembly GCA_900497675.1). Lineage (NCBI taxonomy): Eukaryota > Metazoa > Chordata > Actinopteri > Osteoglossiformes > Osteoglossidae > Arapaima > Arapaima gigas. The sequence continues at coordinate 68,350 of UFQX01000612.1, forward strand.
CTGCGCGAGCGAGCCGGGGCCCGTGCGCGCCGCGGGCGGCATCACGGTCGCCGCGCCCTATCGGCTCGCGACGCTCGATCGCGCCGACACCATCGTGATTCCCGGCTGGCGCGATCCGGACGAACGGCCGCCGGAGCCGTTGCTGAAGAAACTGCGGGCCGCGCATCGTCGCGGCGCGCGGCTCTGCTCGATCTGTTCGGGCGTGTTCGTGCTGGCCGCGGCCGGCGTGCTCGACGGCCTCACGGTGACGACCCACTGGCGCTATGCGGAGAAACTGCAGGCGCGCTATCCGGCGCTGCGCGTGAATCCCGACGCGCTGTACGTCGACGAAGGGCAGGTGATCACATCGGCCGGATCGGCGGCGGGGCTCGACATGCTGCTGCATCTCGTGCGCCGCGATCACGGCGGCGCGATCGCGAACCGGGTTGCGCAGCGCCTCGTGCTGCCGCCGCATCGTGACGGCGGGCAGGCGCAGTTCGTGCCGCGTCCGGTCGCGCCGGGCGGCACCGACCGGCTCGCGAAGCTGATCGACTGGATGCGCGCGCACGCGGCCGAGCCGCATACGCTCGCGTCGCTCGCCGCGCAGGCTGCGATGAGCACGCGCACGCTGCAGCGTCAGTTCGCGGATGCAACGGGGATGTCGCCGCTCGCGTGGCTGATCCGCGAGCGCGTGAACGTCGCGAAGGACATGCTCGAAGCGCATCCCGCGCTATCGCTCGCGCAGGTCGCGGCGCGTGCGGGGTTCGGTTCCGAGGAATCGCTGCGCCGGCATTTCCGGCGCGTCGCGGCGACGAGCCCGGCCGCGTACCGGCGCGGGATGAGTCGCGGCGAAAGCGCACGGGACGCCTGAGTACCGTACCGATTCCCGTCGACGTTTTCCTCTGACGGCACAGCGGCGGCCCACGATCGCGCATCCCTGAGAGCGGCCGGCCGTGTGAGCGGCCGACGCCGGCTGCAAGCGGCTGCAAGCGGCGACGCCCGCCGCCAGGCGGCGGCAGGCGTCGCGTCGCGCACTCAGCGCGTGTCGGTATCGCGCGCCTTCTGCCTGATGCACGCGATGCGATACACGCCATCCTCGACTTCGACGCCGTGCGTGTCGTGCGTGAAGCCCGGGAAGCGCAGGTCGTACTGCTCGAGCGCTTTCAGGTAGCCGAGCAGCGGGCCGTCGGCCGGCCCCGCGTTCTCGCCGGGCATCAGCAGCGGAATGCCGGGCGGATAGGGCACGACGCCCGTCGCGACGGTGCGGCCTTCCATCTCCGCGAGCTCCAGCATTTCGATGTCGTTGTGCACCAGATGCTCGAACGCCTCGGCCGGGCTGTAATCGGGCTTCGGCAGCGTCGAGAAGCCGCGCGACATCATCTCGGTCGTCTTCAGGTCGCTCATCGCGCTGAACATCAGGTCGCACAGGTCGCGCAGGCCGAGCTTGCCGTAGCGTTCCGGATAGCGCGCGACGAGCTCGGGCAGCGCCTGTTCGAGCGGTGCATTCGCATCGTAGTCGCGCTTGAAGTCGAGCAGCGTGTTGACGAGCGTGCCCCACTTGCCCTTCGTCACGCCGAGCGAGAACAGGAACAGGATCGTGAAGTCGGTCGTCTTCTCGACGACGATCCCGTGCCGGTCGAGATACGCGGTGACGACCGACGCCGGAATGCCGACCGGCATCAGCCCGCCGTGCGATGCGACGCCCGGCGTGACGATAGACACCTTGATCGGGTCGAGCATGCAGTAGTCGTCCTCGATATCGCCGAAGCCGTGCCACGTGTCGCCCGGATGCAGCACCCAGCACGACGGATCGGTGGCGAGCAGCGTCTCGTCCGCTTCGTGGAAGCGCACGCGCCGGCCCGTCTTGCGATCGACGACGCTGTCGGGCTGCCAGCCGTTGAAGAACCAGTCGTTGTTCTCCGCGCATTCCGTATGCAGGCGCGCCAGCATCTGGCGGAACGCGACGGCCTCGCGGATCGCGTCGGTCGTCAGCGCCTCGCCGCCGGGGCCATCCATCATCGCGGCGCTCACGTCGTTCGACGCGATGATCGCGTAGTTCGGCGACGTCGACGCATGCATCATGTACGCCTCGTTGAAGCGTGCGTGCTCGATCGGGTTGCGGCCGTCGCGAACGTGAATGAACGATGCCTGCGACAGCGCGGCGAGCAGCTTGTGCGTCGATTGCGTGGCGAACACGGTCGGCTTGCTGGCGTCGTGCTGCGACGGATCGCCGTGCATCGCGTAACGGTCGCGGTAGATCGGGTTGAAGCGCGCGTAGCCGTACCATGCCTCGTCGAAGTGCAATCGATCGACGCTCTGGCCGAGCAGTGCCTCGACACGCGCGACGTTGTAGCAGAGGCCGTCGTACGTCGAGTTCGTGATCAGCGCATGGACGGGCGTCGGATCGATGCCGTCGCGGCCGCGCACGAGCGGGTTCGCGTCGATTGCGAGCCGCACGGCGGCGGCCGTCAGCCGCTCGGGCATGATCGGCCCGATGATCCCGTAGTGGTTGCGCGACGGAATCAGGTAGGTCGGAATCGCGCCGGACATCGTCATCGCGTGCTCGGCCGACTTGTGGCAGTTGCGGTCGCACAGCGCGACCTGGTTGCGCGTGACGCTCGCCATCAGGATCACGCGGTTCGACATCGACGAGCCGTTCGTCACGTGGTACGTGCGATGCGCGCCGAACACGCGCGCCGCATAGCGTTCGCTTTCGCCGATCGGGCCCGAGTGATCGAGCAGCGAGCCGAGTTCGCCGACCGAGATCGACAGGTCGGAGCGGAACAGCGATTCGCCGAAGAATTCGAAATACGCGCGGCCGACCGGCGATTTCAGGAACGCGGTGCCGCCCGTGTGGCCGGGCGTATGCCACGAGTATTCGTACACGCGCGAGAATTTCGCGAGTGCGCGAAACATCGGCGGCAGCACGGTCTCGCGATAGCGTTCGATCGCGGCGACGATGCGCCCGCCGATGAACGCGGTGGTGTCCTCCAGCAGCCAGATGAAGTCGTCGGCCTTGCGCATCGCGTCGACCGGAATCGCGGACGCACTCGCGCGGCTCGCGAGCAGGAACACGGGCACGGTCGCGTTGCGTGCGCGCATTGCGTCGAGCACGGCTTGCGCGGGCGCATGGCCGGCGTCGTTGCCGAGTTCCCAGTTGAGCAGCAGGCACTGGATTGCCGGATCGGCGGCGACCACCGCGCAGGCATCGTCGGCGGACGTCGCGATCACGACGTCGACGAGTCGCGTGCGCAGTTCCTCGGCAAGCGCCGTCGCGGCGCGCCCGGTGGCCGTGCGTTCATCGATGTCGTGCTGCACGAGCAGCGCCTTCATGCCGAGGCGGCGGAAGGCCGGTTGGGTCAAGGAAGCGGTCATGTATCAATCCCCCGTTTGCTGGGTTGCCTGGACGCTCGCGGCAACGGCCGGCGAGCGCGCGTGAAGGGTGTCGGCCTGGTGACGGCCGACGGAAATCCAGAACGTGGCGGCGAGCGCGGCGATGGTCACGCCGAGCGCGAGATAGCGCACCCAGCGCGGCGAGCGGCCGCCCGGATGGATGTGGGTTTCCTCGATCTCGCGCTGGCGGTTGATCGACAGCTCGTAGAAGACGATCGTCGCGACGACGAAGATCAGCGACCAGCGCGTTTGCTGGCCATCGGAGCCGACCATCGCCCACAGCGCGTAGACGGCGCCGATCAGGCCGACGATCGTGTAGAACGTGAACTGGTGCGACGGCATCTTGCCGTAGCCGAGCACCTTGATCGCGATGCACGAGTAGATGTACGGCAGCAGCGTCATGATCACGGCGATCGACGCGATCTTGCCGAACTGTTCGCTGGCGCTCGGCGACATCGTCGCGAGCACCTGCACGGTCATGATCAGCGCGACGATCGCGAGGCCGGCCGACGGCACGTTCTTCGAGTTCACGCGGGCGAACACGCCGGCGAACAGGCCGTCGTCGGCGGCCGCCTTCGCGGTCTGGCCGACCAGCAGCGTCCAGCCGGCGAGCGAGCCGAGGCAGCCGAGCGCCGCGCAGAGCGCGACCGCGTTCGCGGCCGTATCGCCGAGCGCGAGGCGCGCGGCATCCGCGAACGGCGCGCTCGAGGCGAGCAGCGCCTTGTTCGGGATCATCCCCATGATCACGGTCGAGCTGAGCACGTAGCAGACGGCCGCGAGCACGACGCCGCCGACGGTCGCGATCGGCACGTTGCGCGACGGGTTCTCGACGACACCGGCCGATACCGATGCGCTCTCGACGCCGATGAACGCCCACAGCGTGAAGTTCAGCGTCGCGCCGATCGCGCTGAAGCTGTTGGTGCCCGACACGTTCCAGCCGGCGAAGTACACGTCCTTGCTGAACCAGAACCAGCCGAACACGGCCATCCCGAGGATCGGCACGAGCGCGAAGACCGTCGTGACCGACTGCACGCGGCCGACGACGTTCGGCCCGAGGATGTTCGCGTACGTGAACAGCCAGATCACGAAGATCTGCGCGAGCGCGAACACGAGCGGGTCCTTCAGGACCGGGAAGAAATGCGTGAGGTAGCCGAGGCCGGCGACCGCGAGGCCGACGTTGCCGAGCACGTTCGCGAGCCAGTAGATCAGGTTGGTCTGGTAGCCCATGTACGGGCCGAACGACTTGCGCGCATACGCATACGGGCCGCCGGCGGCCGGGTCGATCGCCGCGAGCTTCGCGAACACGAGCGCGAGCGACACTGCGCCGACGACGGTGATCAGCCAGCCGAAGATCGCGATGCCGCCGGTGGCGGCGAGGTTCGCGGGCAGCATGAAGACGCCGGAGCCCATCATGTTGCCCGCGACCATCAGCGTGGCGGGAATGACGCCGATTTTCGGCGCGGAAGCCGCGGCCGATGGGGCGGCGGCGCGGGACGAGGACGAGCTGGCATCGGACATGCGACGCTCCTTGACGAGACGTGTTGCGATTGAGGTGGCGCGGTGTGGCGCCGGTCGACGATTCCGGCATGAATCGCCGCTTTATTTAACGTTTTCATGTTATCGCCTTGGTGGTTTTTAATAAGGGTAAACGCCGGTATTTAATAATTTGAATATTGATGAATGTCATTGAAGTTGGTGAATCGGTGCTTGAATGCGGGTGTGGGCGGGCCGTACGGCAAGGCTGACGGGCATCTTTTGATTCCGATCCCGGGCGGCGAAGTCACGCAGCCGAAACTTCGGCGAATAATCGTTTTTCCCGAATCGGTTAAATCGATTCGTGACGCAAATGGCACCGCAATCAGGATTCAGGTTCGTCGGTTAATATCGAGCGCATTAAACGCGCGCTGCCGGCGCGCGCGACCACCTTCCCCGAGGACGATTCCGATGACGACGCTGCCTTCCCGTTTGCCGCTGATCCAGGCCCCGATGGTGGGTTCGTCGAGCCCGCTCGCGATCGCGGTGTGCAAAGCCGGCGGGCTTGGCTCGCTCGCATGCGCGGCGCTCGGCCCGCAGCAACTGCGCGACGAGATCGCGGCGATTCGCGCGCACACGCCCGCACCGTTCAACGTGAACTTCTTCTGCCACACGCCGCCTGCGCCCGACGCCGAGGTCGATGCACGCTGGCGCGCGGCGCTCGCCGGTTATTACGCGGAAGCCGGGCTCGATCCGGCCGACGTGAAGGGCGGCCCCGGCCGCGCGCCGTTCGACGATGCGATGTGCGCGGTCGTCGAAGCGTTGCGTCCGGCCGTCGTGAGCTTCCATTTCGGGTTGCCGGACGATGCGCTGCTCGAGCGCGTGCGGCGTACGGGGGCGTGGGTGGTGTCGTCCGCGACGACCGTCGAGGAAGCGCGCTGGCTCGATGCGCGCGGCGTCGACGCGATCGTCGCGCAAGGCGCGGAGGCCGGTGGCCATCGCGGGATGTTCCTGACTGACGACATCCATGCGCAACCGGGCCTGTTCGCGCTGCTGCCGCAGATCGTCGACGCGGTGCGCGTGCCGGTGATCGCGGCCGGCGCGATCGCCGACGGGCGCGGCATCGCGGCGGCGTTCGCGCTCGGCGCGTGCGCGGTGCAGATCGGCACGGGCTACCTGCTGACGCCGCAAGCCGGCCGCTCGGCGCAGCATCGCGCGGCGGTGCGCGCCGCGCGCGACGACGGCACGCGCATGACCAACCTGTACACGGGCCGACCCGCGCGCGGGCTGCTGACGCGCTTCATGCGCGAGCAGGGGCCGATGAGCGCGCTCGCGCCGGCGTTCCCGCTCGCGACGGCCGCGGTCGAACCGCTGCGTAGCGCGTTCGAGCGGCAGGGCCGCGACGACTTCTCGCTGCTGTGGTCGGGCGAGGCCGCGGCGCTCGCGTGTGAAGCGGATGCGGGCGAACTGACGCAACGCCTGTGGCGCGATGCGCTGGCGTGCGCGGCGGGGCTGCGCGACGCGTTCCCGCAGGCGGCCTGAGCGACCGGGAAGGGGGCGCCGGCGCGGGAGCATCGGCGTATCATCTGGGTTTTCGTCAGCCCGATCCAGGCACCCCCACCATGACCTCCGTCGACACTACCCCCGTCCTCGACCATGACAAGCTCGTTACCTTCATCGAGCGCAAGTGGAACGATGAAATCCTCCATGCCCTGACCGACTACATCGCGATCCCCGCGAAGAGCCCCGCATTCGACCCCGACTGGGCGAAGCGCGGCTATCTCGAGCGGGTCGTCACCGACGCCGCGCAGTGGGCCGAGCGGCAGCCCGTGAAGGGCCTGAAGCTCGAAATCGTGCGCTTGCCGGGCCGCACGCCGGTGATCTTCTTCGAATCGCCCGCCACGCGTTCGGGCAGCACCGACACGATCCTGCTGTACGGCCACCTCGACAAGCAACCCGAATTCGACGGCTGGCGCGCGGATCTCGGCCCGTGGACGCCGAAGTACGAGAACGGCAAGCTCTACGGCCGCGGCGGCGCCGACGACGGCTATGCGATCTACGCGAGCCTCGCGGCGCTCGGCGCGCTCGACGAGCAGGGCGTCGAACGGCCGCGCTGCGTCGGCCTGATCGAGACCTGCGAGGAGTCGGGCAGCTACGACCTGCTGCCGTACGTCGACGCATTGCGCGACCGGCTCGGCCAGGTGTCGCTCGTCGTGTGTCTCGATTCGGGCGCCGGCAACTACGACCAGATGTGGCTCACCACGTCGCTGCGCGGGCTCGTGTCCGGCGACCTGCAGGTCGAAGTGCTCGAGGAAGGCGTGCACTCGGGCGTGTTCGGCGGCATCGCGCCGTCGAGCTTCCGCGTGATGCGCCAGCTGTTCGAGCGCCTCGAAGACGCGAAGAACGGCAATCTGCTGCCCGGCGTGTTCCATTGCGAGATTCCCGACAGCCGCGTGCGCGAAGCCGAGGCCGCTGCGTCGATTCTCGGCGACGCCGTGTGGAAGGGGCTGCCGTGGGCCTGCGGCGCGGACGGCAAGCCGGTGCTGCCGACCACGACCGATCCGCGCGAGGCGCTGCTGAATTCGACGTGGCGTCCGTCGCTGTCGGTCACCGGCGCGGCCGGCCTGCCGGCGCTCGCCGATGCGGGCAACGTGCTGCGTCCGCGCACCGCGTTCAAGCTGTCGCTGCGCCTGCCGCCGCTCGTCGATGCCGCGCAGGCCGTGCAGCAACTGAAGGAACTGCTCGAACTCGATCCGCCGTACAACGCGAAGGTCACGTTCAAGCCGGATGCCGGTGCCGCGACGGGCTGGAGCGCACCGGATCTCGCGCCGTGGCTCGCGTCGTCGCTCGACGCCGCGTCGCGCCGCCACTTCGGCGCCGATTGCGCGTACATGGGCCTCGGCGGCACGATCCCGCTGATGAACGTGCTGCAGGAAGGGTTCCCGTCCGCGCAGTTCATGGTGTGCGGCGTGCTCGGGCCGAAGTCGAACGCGCACGGCCCGAACGAATTCCTGCACGTGCCGTATGCGAAGAAGCTGACGGCCGCGGTTGCGGACGTGATCGCGACCGCGCGCTGAGCGCTTGACGCCCGGCAGTGACAACTGTCCGACCCACTCTCACGGAACCTTGCCGATGACCGCCCTGCCGACGCCCGACACCGAACCGCTGCGCATGCGCGCCGAACCGCTGCATGCATTCGTCGCGGCACTCTGGGAACGGGCGGGCAGCAGCGAGCGCGAGGCAAGGCTCGTCGCCGATCACCTGGTCGGCGCGAACCTCGCGGGCCACGATTCGCACGGGATCGGGATGATCCCGAACTACGTCGCGTCGTGGCGCGAAGGGCAGTTGCAGTTGAACGGGCATGCGTCGATCGCGCGCGACGGCGGCGCGGTGCTGTCGATCGACGGCGGTCGCGGCTTCGGCCAGGTGATCGCGTTCGAGGCGATGGTCGAAGGAATCGAACGTGCGCGACGCATGGGCATCTGCGCGATCGGGCTGCGCGACGTGCATCATCTCGGCCGCATCGGTCACTGGGCCGAGCAGTGCGCGCGTTCGGGGCTCGTGTCGTTCCATTTCGTCAACGTGCCGGGCGACCTGCTGGTCGCGCCGCTGCACGGCGCCGATCCGCGCTTCGGCACGAACCCGTTCTGCGCCGCGTATCCGCGTGCGGGCCAGCCGCCGCTGCTGCTCGATTTCGCGACGAGCGCGATCGCGTACGGCAAGACGCGCGTCGCGTACAACCAGGGCAAGCGTGTGCCGGCGGGGTCGCTGATCGACGCCCGCGGCCAGCCGACCGACGATCCGGCCGTGATGCACGAGCAGCCGTTCGGTGCGCTGCTGCCGTTCGGGCTGCACAAGGGCTACGCGCTGGCGGCGATGTGCGAGATTTTCGGCGGCGCGCTCGTCGGCGGGCATACGACCTACGGCGACACGCTGCAGAAGACGAGCGCGATCGTCAACGGGATGCTGTCGGTGCTGATCGATCCGGACGCATTCGATGCGGCCGAGGCGCAGCGCGAAGCCGATGCATTCGTCGCGTGGGCGAAGGCGTCGCCGCAGGCCGCCGATGCGCCGGTGCAGGTGCCGGGCGAGCCGGAAGAGGCCAGCCGCGCGGCGCGCGGTGCCGGCGGGATACCGGTCGATCGCGCGACGTGGCGGCAGATTCGCGAGAGCGCGGCGGTGGTCGGCTTCGATGAAGCCGAACTCGACGCGTGGACGCAGCGCTGCACGGCATCCGTATGAGCTGGCAATCGGAAAAGGCGCACGGCGAGGAGATCGCGTATCAGCTCGCGCCGCTCGGCAACGTCACGGTCGTGCGCTTCTTCAGCGGTGCGGCGATGCGGCTCGACGGCGTGATGTTCGGCTTCATGTCGCGCGGGTCGCTGTTCCTGCGTGTGGATGACGTGAACCGTCCGGCGTTCGTCGCGGCGGGGATGGGGCCATTCTCGTACGAGCGGCCCACGCGTACGGTTTCGCTCGACGGCTATTACGAAACGCCGGCCGACGTGCTCGAGGATGCGGGCGCGCTGTTCGACTGGTGCCGCAGCGCGTATCGCGCGGCGCTGCTGGCGGGGCCGCCGAAGCGCAAGGCGAGGGCGGTGCCGAAAGCGGCGGCGCCGGAAGCGACGCCGGTGTCGAAGCGGGTCGCCAAACCGGCATCGAAAGCGTCGCCGAAGCCTGCTTCTGTACGGGAAGTCAAGCCGGCATCGAAGCGAACCACCAAACCGGCGTCGAAACCGGCAGCGAAGTCCCCGGCGAAGCGCAAGCAAACATAGTGCTGGTCGCGCGAAGCGAAAGCCGCGCGACTTTTCCTCTATTGTCGACCCGGCCGTCGCCCGGTGATTCACGCGACATGCGCCGGCTGGCACAAGGGCGGCAGGGGCGCACAGTCACGAATGCATCAAGCTCGTGCCGCACCGCACATCCCCCATGCTTCACAACGGCGGCCTCGGCGTTTATGATCGGCGCGGGTTGCACCCGTGCCCAGCGCGACCCGCGCCGGCCTCGCCGCCGGCCCTGCGAACGGCGCATCGTACGCCGTGCGGAACGCTTCCCCACTCATCATTCCAGACGGAGACAGCCGATGCTCGTCCTGATTCTCGGTTTAGCGATCTTCCTCGGTATGCACTCGATCCGGATCGTCGCGGACGGCTGGCGCTCAGCGACGATCGAGCGGATCGGCGAGAAGCGCTGGAAGGGCCCCTATGCGATCGCGTCGATCATCGGCTTCGTGCTGATCATCTGGGGGTACGGCATCGCGCGCCAGGGCGCGACGCTGCTGTGGGTGTCGCCCGTCGGCGTGCGCCACCTCACCGGCATGCTGACCGCGATCGCCTTCGTGCTGATCGCCGCCTCCTACGTGCCGGGCAACCGCATCAAGACGCTCGTCGGCCATCCGATGGTGGCCGGCGTGGCGGTGTGGGCGATCGCGCACCTGCTCGCGAACGGCACGCTGCACGCAGTCGTGCTGTTCGGTGCCTTCTTCGTGTGGGCGCTGGTCGATTTCGTCGTGTGGCGTGCGCGCGACCGCCGCGATGGCGTGCGCTATCCGGCGGGCAGGCTGTCAGGCGACGTCGTGGCGATCGTGGCCGGGCTCGTCGTGTGGGCCGTCTTCGCGCTGTTCCTGCACGGCTGGCTGATCGGCGTGCGTCCGTTCGGCTGAGCGGCCGGCACGTCGAGAGACTGAGAAGTCGAACAGCTGAGCGGCGGCCGACCGGCGCGCCGCTCGCCTGCCCGGGGCAACGGTCAGCGCGCCTTCGCGCCGGCCGTATCGCCGAGTGGCACCGGCTTGCGACGCAGGAAATACGCCGCGACGATCGCAAGCGCCGTCAATACCGTGAACCAGAACTGGAAGCGCGAATCCGGGTTGAACGCCTGCGAGCCGAGCACGGCCACCAGCGCCAGCAGTGCGATCCAGTTCGACACCGGATAAAACCACGCGCGGAACGCCTGCGGATCGCGAGGCGCGTGCTTCTCCTGCCGCCGCATCGAGAAGTGCGCGACGATGATGAAGATCCACACGATCATCACGAACGCGCCGCTGCTCTTCGCGAGCATCAGGAACAGGTCGCCGCCGCTCACGAAGTGAACGCCGAGGATCGACACGCAGATCGCGAGGCACAGCACGAGCGCGTTCATCGGCACGCCCTTCGCGTTGGTCCGGCCGAACATCGCCGGCGCGTGGCCGCGCTGGCTGAGCGAGAACAGCATGCGCGAGTTCGAGAACAGGAACGAGTTCATCACCGACATGAACGACACGAACAGCACGATCTTCATCGCGACGGCCGCGCTCGTGAAGCCTGCCATGCCGAACAGCGACACGTACGGCGATTTCAGGTTGGCCTTGTCGGTCCACGGCATGCACAGGATCAGGATCGACACCGAGCCGACGTAGAACACCATCACGCGCACGATCACGCTCTTGATTGCACGGATCACGTTCTTGCCCGGGTTCTCGGATTCGCCCGCCGCAACGGCCGCGATTTCGCTGCCGCCGAGCGAGAAGATCACGACCATCACGCCCGCGAGCACGGGCGAGATGCCGTTCGGCATGAAGCCGCCGTGACCCGTGAGGTTCACGAGCCCCGGCGCGGGAATGCGCGGCTGGAAGCCGAGCAGGATCGAGGCGCCGAGCGCCATGAAGACGATGATCGTCGTCACCTTCGCGAACGACAGCCAGTATTCGGCTTCGCCGAACGAGCGCACCGAGTACGCGTTGCTCGCGATCAGCGTGACGAGCATGAACAGCGCTCCGCCCCACACGGGCAGCCACGGCAGGAAATCGTGGAGGATCGCACCGAGCAGGATCGCCTCGACGGTGATCGTCATCATCGACTTGAACCAGTACAGCCAGCCGACCGCGAAGCCGGCCCATTCGCCGAGATAGCTGCTTGCGTAGGTGGAGAACGATCCGCTGTCGGGGTTGCGGGACGCCATTTCGCCGAGCATGAACATGACCAGCGTGACGATCACGCCGCCGATCAGGTACGACAGGATCGCCGCGGGGCCGGCGGTCGCGATGATGGCGCCGGAGCCGACGAACAGGCCCGCGCCGATCACGCCGCCAAGCGCGATCATCGTGATGTGCCGTTGCTTGAGGCTTTGCCTCAATGAGTTGTCCTGCATCTCCTACCTCTAGTTATTGTTGGCCCGCTGGCCGGGAATGCATCGGGCCGCGCCGCGGCAAGCGTTCTGCCGCCGCATGGGGCGCCGATGTCGAGGGAGCGTGAGTGACGCGATGTGCCGGGCCGCCGGCGGTGAATCGGAATGGCGGCCGCGAAGTGCCGGTCGGTGCCCGCGAGAGGGCGATGACGACGACCCCCGGATTGTGGGCGGACGCCGCCGTCACGGCAAACGAGATATGCGAAAGACGTCTTGCGGTTTGCTCATCAATTGCCGCGACGGCGGCAGGTGTGCGTGCGCGTCAGATCGGCTTGACGAACAACCCGACCGTCAGCATCGCGCCGATGCAGACGATCCCGATCCGCAGCACGCGTTCGTTCACGCGATGCAGCGCCCACGTGCCGAGCAGCCCGCCGACGATCGCGCCGCCGCCGAGCGCGAGCGCGTTGCCCCAGTGCAGGTGCGGCGACGTCAGGAACAGCACGACGGCCGACGCGTTCATCACGCCCGCGAGCGCGTTTTTCGTCGACATCGCGTGGCGCGGCGACAGGCCGGCCATCGTCAGCACGGCCATCATCAGGAACCCGAGCCCGCCGCCGAAGTAGCCGCCGTAGATCGCGATCATGAACTGCGAGAGCGCGGCGGGGACGGTGCCGAGGTGCGCCGTGCCTTCGCCCGGCTTGCGGAAAAAGCTGCCCCACGCGAACACGATCGTCGCGAACAGCACGAGCCACGGCACGAGGCGCGAGAAGATCGACGAAGGGGTCTTCAGCAACAGCAGCCCGCCGAGCGCACCGCCGACCACGCTGATGAAGAACATCGCGCGAAACGACAGCCTGCCCACGCCGCGCACCATCTTGCGGCTCGCCCAGCCGGTCGTGACCTGCGCGGGAAACAGCGCGACCGTCGACGTGATGTTCGCCGCGAGCGGCGACATGCCCGACACGATCAGCGCGGGCAGCGTGACGAACGAGCCGCCGCCGGCCAGGGTGTTCTGCAGTCCGGCCCAGAGGCCGGCGAGGATGACGAGAGCGAGCATCGGAGCGGGAGCGGAAGGTGACGGGGCTCGCCTGCCGGCGGCGGGCAGGCGTGGCGAACGCACGATGGTAATGCAGGACGGGAGGCGGCGTGAACTGCTGCGATCGCAGTGTCGTCGCGAGCCTTCCCGGCCGGCGCAAGCGACGCTGCCGCAGCGCCCGCGACCAAGGTCGAGGATGGCCCGGGCGGGCGCACGGGCGGTCTTACGACGTCGCGCGGCCAATGTCGGATTGTCGAACGGTGCGCGCGAAATAGACTGGTTGATGAGCGGCGGGAAAGAACCGGCGGGGTTGGGGGTCAGCCGGCACCCGGTGCGCTCGGGAACGCAGTTCCTGTTGACGGGTTCGATTCCGGCCACGCGGTGCCGGCGCGCCGGAATCGGGCCGCCTTTTCTCGGGGGACACGCATGCGCGCCGGCGGGCGAACAGGCGACCGGGTGTCGATCGCGGCCACGCGACGGCGCTTCGTTGCCGTTGCTCCGCCGCATCGGCGGAGCAAATGAATGTCGCAGTCGGGATGGTTCGGCGCGTGTGCCACGCGCCGTACGATCGCCGTTGCTCGAACGCGTCGCGACCGTCGGCCGTTGGCCGGTCGTCACGGGCGAACGGGCGTGAGAGAACAACCATGAGAAAGTCGTTTCGCGGGGTCGGCCCGAGTACGGCCGTCTGCCTGATCTGTACCGCATGTTTCGCCGCATCGCCGGCGGCCGCCTATACACCGGGCGGCACGCGGCATGCGCATCCGTTGCGCAGCGCGCCGGCGCTTCCGGCCGTGACCGTCCAGCCGACGGCGAACGGCGGCGACCAGGCCGACGCGCTGCAGGCCGCGTTCGATGCATTGCAGCCGGGCCAGCGCCTCGTGCTCGCGCCGGGACGCTACGCCGTCAGCCGGTCGCTGACGGTTTCCAAAGCGGACGTCGTGATCTCGGGCTATGGCGCGACGCTGGTTGCGACCAACCCGGCCGATCAGACCATCGTGATGAGCGGCAGCGGTTCGACGCTCGTCGGCGTCACGCTGGTCGGCACCGGCACCACGCGGCTGACGACGGTCGAATCGACGAAGGTCGAGGTGACGGGCGCCGGTGTCCAGGTGCTCGGCGTGACGATCCAGGGGGGCGCCAGCGCCGGGATCTTCGTCTACGGCGGCCGCAACGTGGCGATCGTGGGCAATACCGTGCAGGCGACGTTGGCCGACGGCATCCATACCACCCACGGCTCGACCAACGTGCTGGTGCGCGGCAACACGGTGAAGGACACCGGCGACGACCTGATCGCCGTCGTCAGCTATCAGGCCGACGGCAGTCTCAGTGCCAACGTGCTGATCGACGGGAATACGGTATCGGGCAACTACTGGGGGCGCGGCATCTCCGTGGTCGGCGGGCGGAGCGTGACGATTTCGAACAACTCGGTCCACGGTGTTCAGAAGGCGGCCGGCATCCTGGTCGCGCAGGAGGATAGCTGGAAGACCTACGGCGTGTCGGACGTGGTGATCGAGAACAACGTCGTCGGCGCGATCCAGGACGGCACGAATGCGAACAACGGCTTGCAGCCTACCCAGCAGGCCGCGATCGAGCTCGATACCTGGTCGGGGACGGTGTCGTACGTCGTCGTGAAGGGCAACCGCGTGTCGGGATCGGGCTATGCCGGCTTCCGCGCGTTGGGGAACGTCTGCCATTTCTCGGTGGCGGACACGACGCTTGCATCGATCGCCGGCATACCGGTGTGGTTGCTGACGAACAACTGCCCGGCCGCCGATATCGTCGCGTACGGCAATTCGCTGGGCGGCGTGGCGCTGGCGCCGCCGGTCGGCGCTTCCCCGTCCGGGACGATTCCGGCCGGCGGCGCGGTGACGTCGGGGATGCCGGCGGTGCGCACGAGCCTGATGCAGGCGAATGGCGCGCTCGCGTCGGCGCGGCACTGACGATGTTCGCGATGCGCTGCCGGCCGTGCGATCGAACGGGGCGCCGTGCTATGCGTTCGGGGGCGCGGTTGCCCCCGGCGCCGTGGCGTCGTCCCCGGCGTCCCCGGCGTCCCCGGCGTCTGGGTGGACGATCGTGCCGTCAGGCCGGATCACCGCGCCGGCCGTCAGGTGCGCGGGTTCCACGCGGTGGGAGCCCATGATGTGCAGCACTGTTACGGGAGCGTCATGCGTCGTCATGCCGGGAGGAATGGCGCGTCCATGATCGGCCGCGACCGTTCGCGGAAAAAGCCACCGCCCGCTGAAACGCGCGCTCCGGCCCGGCCCCCGCCCGATTTGACGCTTCATTACGGTCGGCTTTCCGGAAAGGTGCTAGATTTGCGCATCGATATCTCGAAAGGCGGAGAGGGCAGACAGATGCTGAAGAAATGGGCAGGGATGGCCGTGATGGTCGGTGCGGCGGCGGCGTCGCTGCCGGCCGTGGCAGGTGACACGAACAACGCACTGGGCGGCGCGCTGGGTGGCGTCGCCGGCGCGGCGGTCGGCAACGCGGTGGGCGGCGGCACCGGCGCCGTGATCGGCGGGGCAGTGGGTGGTGGTGCGGGCGGTGCGGTGACGTCGAACAAACGCGAACGCACGGGCGCGATTGTCGGCGGCGCACTGGGCGGCGGCGCAGGCACCGCTGCGGGCAACGCGATGGGCGGTACGGCCGGCGGGCTCGTCGGCGCCGCCGTGGGCGGCGGCGCGGGCGCGGCGCTGGGCGGCCACGTGTCGCGCAACAACTCGCGTTCCGACGATCATCACCGCGGCAACAAGCACAAGAAGCGCTACAAGCACGATTGACCGGCGGTTCCCCGGCGAATGTCAACGCGCCGGGGGCGTGCATGAATGGCGACGGAGGGGCTCAAGCGGTCAATCCGTCTTTCCGTCGCCGGTAATCAGCGCGTTGAGCACGAGCGCCGAGATCGTGCGGTAAGCCGCGTCGAAATCGTCGTTTCCCAGCGCACGCTTGCCGAGCACCAGCAGCATCTGGGGGGCGAAATCCGCATAGGCCTGCGTGGCTGCCCAGATCAGGAAGAACAGGTGCTCGGCATCGACCTGCCTGACCTTGCCTTCCTCGATCCAGCGTTCGAGCACCCGGATGTCGTCGCGCAACACCGGAATCAGTTGTTTGCGGATTTCCTTTCCGTAGGTCTTGGCCCCGCCGATGATCTCCAGCGCAAATACCCGCGATCCATGCGGGCGATTTCTGGAGAATTCGAGTTTGGCCCGGATATAGGCCGACATGGCTTCCGCGGGCTCGCGATCGGGCGCCGCAAATTCCCGCATCCTGCCGAGCCAGTCCCGCAATACGTCGTCCAGCACGCGTTGGTAGAGCGCCAGCTTCGTGGGGAAGTAGTACATCAGGTTCTGCTTCGACAGGCCGGCGGCCGCTGCGATCGTCGCAACGGAACTGCCCTCGAATCCGTACATGGAAAACGATTCCTCGGCAGCGGCGAGAATGGTCGCCTCGAGCGTGTCGCGCAGCGCTTCACGCCGGCCGTGAGGCCGGCCGGGTGTTCCCGCAGTCGGCTCGGACGGGTGCCTCACGATGCTTCCTCCGGCATGTCGGACCAGCGGCGTTGCCCGCTCAACGCGTGCCTGCTTCAGGATAGGTGATGCGTTCGGGCGCGCGCTGCATGATGACCTTCCCGGCGCGGAGCGACAATCGCACCCTGGCCTGTGTGCGAACCACTTCATAGTCGGAATCCGCGTCGAGGATCAGCAGATTGGCCGGCCGCCCGACAGCGATGCCATAGCGATCGCCGAGGGACATCGCATGGGCGCTGTGCTCCGTCACGAAATCGAGGCATCGCTGCAGGTCTTCGTAGCCGAGCATGTGGCACACGTGCAAGCCGACGTCGAGGATGCGCAGGATGTTGCCGTTGCCGATCGGATACCACGGGTCCTTGATCGAATCCTGTCCGAAGCACACGTTGATGCCGGCGCGATCGAGTTCCGCGACACGCGTGATGCCGCGTCGTTTCGGGAACGTGTCGAAACGCCCCTGCAGGTGGATGCTTTCGGTCGGACACGAAACGAAATGGATTTCCGAGCGCTTCAGCAACCGGAAAAGCTTCGAGCAGTAGGCGTTGTCGTAGGAACCCATCGCGGTCGTGTGGCTGGCGGTGACGCGCGTGCCCATCCCGCGAACCCGTGCTTCCTCGGCAAGCACTTCCAGGAAGCGCGAGTGCGGATCGTCGGTTTCGTCGCAATGAACGTCGACCAGGCAGTCCTTGCGCTCCGCGAGATCCATCAGGAACTTGATGGAACTCACACCCTGGTCGCGCGTGTTCTCGAAATGCGGAATGCCGCCCACGACGTCGGCCCCCATATCGATCGCGCGCTCCATCAGTGCACGTCCGTTCTCGAACGACTCGATGCCTTCCTGCGGGAAGGCGACGATCTGCAGATCGATGAGATCGCGTGCTTCGTCCCTGACCTCGAGCATCGCTTTCAACGCGGCAAGCGTGTGATCGGTGACGTCCACGTGCGTGCGCACGTGCTGGATGCCGTTGTCGCGCAACATCCCGATCGTGGTGTGGGCGCGGGCTTTCGTATCCTCATGGGTAATGGTGGCCTTGCGCTGGCCCCACCGCTCGATACCTTCGAACAGCGTGCCGCTCATGTTCCACTCGGGTTCCCCCGCGGTCAGCGTCGCATCCAGGTGGATATGCGGCTCGACCAGCGGCGGGATGACGAGATTGCTGCCCGCGTCGATGACGTCGTCCTCTTGAGACGTCAGCGGCGACGGCTGGAGGCCGATGCCGCGAATCGTGCCCGCATCGATGTCGATCGTGAAGAGGCCGCTACGGCCGCGCAATCTGGCGTTGATGATTTTCATGAGGATTCCTGTAGTTTTGAGAGCGGGAGAGGGCGCAGTGGAATCATTCACCCTGAACGGACGGCTCGCGCGCGAACGCGCGGGCAATCTGCAGCAGCACGATGTAGGCGCCGGCGGACGCCCCGATGCCGACGATCGGCGCGATCCACGGCGAGGTATAGGCGAGTGCGGCGCCGATCGCATACGCGGCCAGGCCGACCAGGTTGAAGCGCGGAAGGCGGGCGGCGGCAAGCGACGGGTATTGCCCGCGATGGCGGTACCAGTAGTCCGCCATGATCACGCCGCCGACCGGCGGAATGATCGAGCCGAGCAGCACCAGGAACGGAATCAGCAACTCGTACATCCCGCCGACCGCGAGCACGATGCCGATCGCCGCGCCCACGAGTACGAGCGTGCGGCGCCGTTCGGTGCGCAGCAGATGGCATCCGGCGGCCGCCACGTTGTACATCGTCGGCCCCTGGATGGTCCAGAGATTGAGGCACAGCATCACGACCGCCGCGATCGACAGGCCCTGCAGCATCATCACCTCGACGATGTCGGCTTGCTGATAGACGATCGCGCAGTATGCGCCCGCGATGATCATCAGGCCGTTGCCCGCGAAGAATCCGATCATGCTGGCCGAGACGGCGCTGCGCGCGCTGCGGGCGAGGCGGGTCCAGTTGGTTGCCTGGGTCGCGCCGCTGGCAAAGGTGCCGATGACCATGGTCACGGCGGCCGAGAACGGCATCGGATGCGACGGTGCGACATGCGTGAGGCCGGCCCATCCGCCGATATCGCGGGTGGCGATCCACATCGACGTCATCAGCAGCACGAACATCAACGGCACGGAGACGCGCGACAGCACATCCATGCCGCGATAGCCGATGATGGCCGTGATCGAAAATCCGAAGCCGAAGAGGATCATCAACGGCGTGGTAACGGAGGGCGGCCATCCCAGCAGCTTGACCAAGACGATCGCCACCGTCGCGGTTCCCCATGCGTACCAGCCGAGTTCGGCGAAGCCGAGCAGGAAGTCGGACAGCTTGCTGCCCACTTCCCCGAAGCAGAATCGCCCCATCAGTACCGCATTCAGGCCGCTGCGAGCGGCAATCAGCGCAAGCGATGCCGCATAGGCGGCGAGCAACAGGTTTCCGATTACCGCGATCTGGATCATGCTGACGACGTCGAAGGCGACACCGATCTTGCCGCCGGCAAACATCGTTCCCGTGAAGAACGTGAAACTCAACAACACCATCGTGATGGACAGAAATCCGGTGCGTTTCTCGAGCGGGACTTCGCTCAGCGAGAATTCTCCGTGATCCGATTCGTCCATCGGGCTTGCATCCCGGTTCGTGGGCATCTTGTCTCCCGTCAGCGACTGGGTTGGGTCTGAAAGGGGTTACGGGGGCCGTGCTTGGATGGGTGACGCGCTGTTTCAGCGCTTCATTCTCGCAGTCCAAAATTTTTACAACGGTAAAAATTCTGTCCGAGTGGACGGCAGGCACGTTCATGGGCCTGTCCGGTTCACGCGCAACGCGTTTCGTGTATCGGCCGATCCCGCGTGTTTTTGCCCGCTTGCCTCCGTGAAATTGCCGTGCTAATTTTTCATGAAATTCATCGGCGTAATTTTCACGGGAGTCCGCATGTTCGTGCAGTCCGACCGTCACGTCGCAAGCTACTACGCCGGCACCTACCCGGCGCCGATCCCGCATCGTCCGGAGCTGGACGAACGCATCGACGCCGACGTGCTCGTCGTCGGCGCGGGCTTCAGCGGGCTGCATACGGCGCTGCGCCTGGCGCTGGCCGGCAAGCGGGTCGTCGTGCTCGAAGCGAGCCGCGTCGCGTGGGCCGCGTCGGGCCGCAACGGCGGGCAGGCGCTGCTCGGCTGGTCGTGCGACATGCAGCCGCTCGAGGATTCGCTCGGCCGCGACGGCGCGCGCCTGCTGTGGGACAGCATGCGCTGGGCCGCGGCCGAGGTGCGCGAATTGCCCGTGCGGCACGGTTTCGACATCGACTACCGGCCCGGCAGCCTGTGGGCCGCCGTGCGGCCGCGGCGCGTCGCGATGCTCGAGCAGGCGCGCGACGAGGCGGCCGAGCGCTGGGGCTACGATCGGCTGCGCGTGATCGGCCGTGACGAGATGCGCGAATGGATCGGCGGCACGCGTTACCTTGCGGCGCTGCACGATCCCGAGGCCGGCCACCTGAATCCGCTGAAACTCGCGCTCGGCCTCGCGCAGACGATCGAGCGCACGGGCGGCCGCATCTTCGAGCAGAGCCGCGTGCTCGACTGCCGCGAGACGGCCGGCGGCCACGTCGCCCGCACGGCGCGCGGCGAAGTGCGTGCGGACGTGCTCGTGCTGGCCTGCAACGCCTACGTCGACCGGCTCGATCGCGATCTCGCGCGCCGGCTGCTGCCGGTCGGCACGTACCAGGTCGCCACCGCGCCGCTTGCACCCGACGTCGCCCGTTCGCTGCTGCCGCAGAACAGTTGCGTGATCGACAACCAGTTCGTACCCGACTATTTCCGCCTGAGCCCCGACAACCGGCTGCTGTTCGGCGGCGGCTGCACGTATCTCGGCGGTATTCCGGCCGATATTGCCGCGGTCACGCGCCCACACCTCGAACGCGTGTTCCCGCAACTGACCGGCGTGCCGCTCGATTACGCGTGGGGCGGCCATATCGACATCAGCATGCGCCGCACGCCGGACATCGGCCGCCACGGGCAGCGTTTCTGGCTGCAAGGGTTCTCGGGGCACGGCGTGCTGCCGACGCTCGCCGGTGCGCGCGCGGTGGCCGACGCGGTGCTCGGCGACGCACGCCTGCTCGCGCAGTACCAGCGCATCCGCAATCCGCGCTTCCCCGGCGGCGACCGGCTCGCCGCGCCGCTGGAAGCGATCGGCAAGGCCTGGTACCGTCTGCGCGATACCGTCTGACTGCACCGGAACCCACCATGAATGAACAGGAAGAGATAGAAAGCCTGGCGATCCTGATCCGCGACCTGCGCAAGCATCGCAAGGTCACGCTCAACGATCTCGCGGAACGGATCGGCCGCTCGGTCGGCTTTCTGTCGCAGGTCGAGCGCGGGCTGTCGCGCCCGACGGTGGCGGATCTCACCGCGATCGGCGAGGCGCTCGGCGTGCCGACCACCTATTTCTACAGCCTGAGCAAGCCGCGCAGCGTGCCGTGGGTGACGCGGCCCGACGAGCGGCGCACCGTGTATTACGCGGCCGGCATTACCGACATCCTCGTGTCGCCGAACATGCGCGCGCGCTTCTCGATTCTCGAAAGCCATCTCGCGCCGGGCGCGAGCAGCGGCGAGCGGCCCGTCGACGACAGCGACGAGCAGGGCGGCTTCGTGCTCGAAGGAGAACTGACGATCTGGGTCGACGGCGACGATACGCCCGTCACGCTCGGCCCGAACGACGCATTCCAGCTTCCCGCGCACAAGCGCTTTCGTTATGCCAATCTGACCGATGCGCCGACGCGCGTGATCTGGGTATTCACGTGATTCGTCGGCGCGGCATGCGGTCGGGGGAGAAGCCGCGCCGGCATGCTTGTTTGCAGTCCTGATCTGAAAGGGGCGTGCGACGTCGTGCATGCCGCATGAATCCGGTTCGCCGCATCGCGGCACCGCCATACAAGACATGGAAAGGATGAGACATGGCTGACGTCGTTCCCGCGCTGGTCGCTGAAGTCCGCGCATTCCGGCAGGCGCACCCCGAGATCCGTTATGTCGACCTGATCTGCCTCGACCTGCCCGGGCATTTCTACGGCAAGCGCTACCCGATCGACGCACTCGAGAAGGTGGCGGCCGGCTCGCTGCTGAAGCTGCCGCAGAACTGCATCCTGCTCGGCACGCAGGGCGGCCTCTACAAGATCGGCGACTACTGTTTCAACGATGGCGACCCGGACGCCGTGCGCCGGCTGATCCCCGGCACGCTGAAGCCGGTGACCTGGGAGAAGCAGCCGCTCGGGCAGATGCTGATCACGACGGACGGCACCGACGCGCCGGTCGAGTTCGAGCCGCGCGAGGTGCTCGCGCGCGTGCTGACGCGGCTCGCGCGGCGCGGCATCCGGCCGGTCGTGGCGTTCGAGCTCGAGTTCTACCTGTTTGCCGCGCAGCTCGAAGATGGGATGCCGAAGTATCCGCGCGACCGCCTGTCCGACGATCGCGACGATCAGCCGAACATGCATATCGAGCGCCTGTCGCGCTTCTCCGACGTGCTGCACGAGATGGTCGACGTCGCGTGCATGCAGGGAATCGACGCGACCGTGATCACCGCGGAGCTCGGGCCGGGCCAGTTCGAGATCAACTTCGGCCATTGCGACGACGGGCTGCGCGCGGCCGACTGGTCGGCGATGTTCTGCCGCAGCACGCGCGGCGTCGCATTGCAGCACGGCTATCGCGCGAGCTTCATGGGCAAGCCGTACCTGCATGCGCCGGGCAGCGGGATGCACGTGCACGTGAGCCTGTACGACGATGCGGGGCGCAACCTGCTCGCGGAGGACGGGCGGCGGCCGCTGCGGCACGCGGTGGCCGGATGCCTCGCGCTGCTGCCGCACTGCATGCCCGTGTTCGCGCCGAACCACAATGCGTTCCGGCGATACGGATCGATGGTGAATGCGGCGAGCCGTGCGAGCTGGGGCTTCGAGGATCGCGATGCGTGCATCCGGATTCCCGAGTCGGATGCGCGCAACCTGCGGATCGAGCACCGGCTCGCGAGTGCGGACGCGAACCCGTACCTCGTGCTCGCGGCGATCCTCACCGGGATGGAGCACGGGCTCGACGCGAAGCGCGAGCCAATTGCGCCGCTCAACGAGGATCGCGGCAGCGGGATCGATTTTCCGAAGGAGATGCTGTCGGCGGTCGCGGCGATGCAGGATCATGCGGCCGTGCGCGAAGGGCTCGGCAGCGAGTTCGTGATGGTCTATTGCGAGAACAAGCGGCAGGAGGAGCTGGATTTTCGCAATGAGATCGGGGCGCGGGAGTATCGGTGGTTTCTGTGATCGTCCGCGAGCCGAGGCGGATCACCAGGGAAGTGCGCGCCAGTAGCGCACTTCCTCGATCGGCGTATGTTCGATCTCGAACGTCTTGATGTCGTCTTCGGCGACGAACCCCTCGCGCTCATAGAACGCCCGCGCACGATGGTTTTTGAACAGCACCCAGAGCGACACCCATTCGTGGCCCATGTCATGCAGCGCACGGCATGCATGGTCGACGAGCGCCGCGCCGACGCCTTTCCCGCAATGCGCGGGATGCAGGTAGATCGCTTCGATTTCACCCCAGGTGCGATCCTTGTCGATGTCGCGGGTCGGGCCATAGGCGATCCAGCCCGCGGGCCCGCCTTCCGCGAACGCGAGCGCGACGCGCGGCCGTCCTGCGTCGAGCGCATGGCGCCAGGAAGCGGTGCGTTTTTCGACTGACAGGCCGGCGAGGAACGCGGCCGGCATGATGCCCGGGTAGGTGGCCTGCCACGATGCGACGTGGATGGCGGCGATAGCGGGGGCATCGGCGGGCGTGGCAGGGCGGATGTCGATGTTCGTCGTGTTCGGTGTCATGTGTGCGCCGTCTGATCGGTTGCCGTGTGCCGCGCCGTCGCGCGCGGGATTCAATTCGCCGGATCCAGAGTGCCCTCTATCGCAAAGCGGTAGTTGATATCCACCTGCGACGCATCGCCCGGCACGTCGGTTCTCTTCAGCACGAATTCGAACGCAGGCTCGAACCAGCCGCTGCGCGGCACTTCGCCGCCGAGGACCTCGACGTCATACCAGCCGTTGTCGATTTCAATCGCGGGCCTGCCCGGTTCGCGGTAACGCGCGAGCAGCGCATCGACCGTTGTGTCGTTGAAGCGTTCGAGAATCCGCCACGTGTAGAGCATGACCAAGCGGTGTTCGACGCGCAGCACGTACCCGCCGCGCCGATGCTGCAGGCGGCTTCCCGTCTTCAGCAATTCGGGTGTCGCGTCGTCCAGCGTGAAGATGATCGTGTACGGATGGTTCTCGATGCCGGCCAGCGGAATGACGACGCCTTCCAGCACGGCGCGGTCGCCGCTGTCGCTCGTGGTGAACGCCGTCGCGACGTCATCCGGCAGCCCGTGCCGTTCCTTGAAGCGTTTCAGCAGCAGGAGATCGCCGACGAGAAAATAGTCGACCAGATCGTTGAGGACTTCGGAGAATTCCTGTCGCATCGCTGCTCCTTTCGCGGTGCCGATGCGCCGAGTTCGCAAGGGCATGAAGCGCCGCGTCGCGAAACGTTTCGCGGCGCGGCACGCGCGACGCCCTTACTCGCCGAGCTTCGACGTCACGCAGCCCGTGCTCGAGCATTCGCGCTCACGTTCGCGCAGGAACGACAGGCGCGACTGCGTCATGTCGGTCGCGCACTGGAGATCCACGAGGTAGCCGTTGTTGCGCGTCTCGCTGCACTGGGCGTCGCGTTGCTTCAGCCACGCGAGCTGGCCGGCCTTCAGCGTCGCCTGCTGGTCGCTGCTCAGTTGCTTGCGCAGGCGGCCGTACTCGTCGTTGAGGTCACGGTCCGTTTGTGAGAACTGCGTGCTGCTGCAGTACACCTGGTCGAACGCACTGCGCGGCTTCCCGCAGCCGGCGGCATGTGCGGCGAACGGAACGGCAAGCGCGAACAGCGCGCAGGATGCGAGCAGATTTTTCATTTTCATGGTGAGGCTCCTGACTGGGTGAAAACCGTTGGGCCCGACGGGCGTTATCGTTGTTTATAGCGGTGCCGTGCACGCGTCGATCCCGCCGGCGATCGCCGTGGACAGCTTCTGGATCGTCTCGCGTCGCGCAAGCCGTGCTTCCTCGTCCGGATTGACGATCACGCCGGCTTCGACGAGCACGGCCGGAATCGGCGCGGTGCGCAGCACGACGAGATCGTCGAAGCGGTGGATGCCGAGTTGCGGATCGATCAGCGGGCGATTCTCGCCGCGGATCGGCTGCGCGTGATACAGCGACGGCCGCTCGCCGGACGCGACCAGCCGCTCGGCTATCGCCTTCGCGCAACGCAGGCTTTCCGCGTAGTGCGGATTGCGTTCCGACACGAACACCGAGAAGCCGCGGAATTCGCGCTGCCGGCCCGCGTCAATGAACTGCTGCTGCATCGAGTCGTGATGGATCGATACGAACAGGTTCGCGTCGGGTGCCTGCGTCGAACGCTGGTCGAGCGCGATCTCGCGGCCATCGGCCGACGTGCGCAGCACGCGGTCGCCATGCGTGGCGAGTTTCTCGGCGACCGCCGCGGACAGGTCGAGGTTGTACTGGTATTCGACGCGGCCGCTCGCACCGGTGGAGCCCGGGTGCGCCGGCGTATGGCCGGTGTCGACGACGATGTAGCGCCCGGAGGCGGTGCCGGTGGCGCCCGAGGTGTCGGCCGCATGCAGCGCCAGCGGTGCGGCGAGCAGCGGGGCGCAGGCGAGCACGCGCGCGGCGGCGCACACGAGCGGGCGAAGGCGTCGGATGGTTCGGTTCGTCATTGTTGTTGTCGAGGAGGGCATACGGCGCGCGGCGCGGCACCGTCGGCCTGCTCAATGCAGTCGGAATGTCGGGCGATTATAGCGGGTGGCGGTGGCGCCGCAATGACGGATGACGACCGTCAGGCCAGCACGCGCCGGGCGGCGAGCACGCCCCAGTACGACGCTTCCTCGAACAGCGACAGCCCGGACAGATCGGCATGCGCGAACACGACGGGGCCGTCGGCATCGCGCAACGCGAGCAGCCCCGGGCGGCTCAGGAAGCCGACATCGGGCGTTGCCATCGCGTGACCGCGCACGGTGATCTCGAGCGCCGTCGCGTGTTTCCACAGATTGCGCCCGTAGACGGCCTGCAGGTCGATCGCCGCCTGTTCGCGCAACGCGTCGGGGCTGGCCTGCGCGAGCCAGCGGCGCGTGTCGTCCGGAGCTTGCGCGCTCAATGCCTGGTACGCGGAGAACACCGAGCGCGTCGGCGGCGACATGCGGATCAGCTGGTGCGTCGACACGACATAGCCGAGGCCCGCACCGTCGTAGACGACGTTGTCCCACGCGAGCGGCACGCCCGCTTCCTCGGCCGGCATGCCGTCGAGCAGGAAGTTGGACACGAGCCACGGCGCGCGCGGCGGCAGGTCGCGCTCCGGATCGAAGCCGTACGCGGCAAGCTGCGGAAACACGCGCGCCGCGACGAACAGCGGCATCGCGCTGACGACGCGCCGTGCCTTCAGCGTGAACGTCGACAGCGCGCCGTCGTTGCCGACGCGCGCGCACAGTACGTCGACACCGCCTGCGCGTTCGGTCGCGCGCACCGCGAAGCCGTCGCGCGACCACGCATGCGAGCCGGTGCGTGCGGTGATCGAATCGGCGAGCTTCGTCACCATCGTGTGCAGCCCGTCGGGCCAGGTCAGCACCGCGCCGTCGCTGGCATCGCCCGCGTGGCCGCCGCGCGACGAGAAATAGTGCAGGCCGGCCCATGCCGAAACATGCTCGTAACCTGCGCCATAGTCGTCGCGGCAGCAGTAATTCAGGTACCAGTGCAGCGCCTTCGCGGTGTAGCCCTCGTCGAGCAGCCACTGGCGGAACGAGCGCCGGTCCAGCGCGCGCCAGCGCGGGTCGCGCGACGATTCCGCGATCGGGATGCAGAACACCTTGCGGCCATCGGCGCCGCGCGCGGTGCGCAGCCCGTCCGTGTACGCGAAGAAGCGTGCCTGCTGCGCGAGCTCGTCGGCGCCGAGGCCGGCCGTCGGCACGATGCCGTCCTGCCACCGCCCGGCGATGAAGAGCCGTTCGTCGGGTGCATGGACGAGCACGCGCTCGTCGTACACCGGGCGCGCGGAAAACGGCGACGCCTCGATCACGCCGAGATCGGCGAGCATGTCGCGCAGATGCGCGGATTCGAGCGACGGCAGCGGCAGGTAGTGCGCGCCTTTCGGATAGCCGAGCTCGCCGAAGCGGCCGCCTGCCGCGTTGCCGCCGAATTCGGGCCCGGCGAGCACCGCGAAGCGCTTGTGCCCCGCGCGTGCGAGCTGCCACGCGCACGACAGCCCGGCCGCGCCCGCGCCGAGGATCGCGACGTCGGTCTCGATCGTGCCGGACGGCGGCGGCAGCGTCGCATGGTCGCGCAGCGCGTGGCCTTCGCGCATGCCGGGGTAGCCGACATGCGGCGTCGTCTCGATCCAGCCGGTGCGCCCGCAGGCGGCGAGCGACGCGGCCGCCGACGCGACGAGGAACGTGCGGCGGTCCATCAGCGCAGCACGTGTTTCCAGTCGTCGTCGAAACGGCGCACGAGCGGCTGGTCGTTGAGTTCGTTCGGCGACATCGGCAGCGCCGGCATGTCGGCCGGGAAGTGGAACATCTCGGCGGCCGTCTGCGCGTCGAGCCAGCGCGTGGGCACCGAGTAGTGCGTCGGCACCGTGAAGTCGCGGCGCTTGCCGGCGATCACGAAGCCCCAGTCGCCGAACGACGGCACGTAGCAGTGGTACGGCCACGTGTTGAGCCCGGCTTCGTGCAGCGTCGCGATGATGGTCCAGTACGCGTGCGGCGCGAAATACGGCGACGTCGACTGGATCACCGCGTAGCCGTTCTCCGACAGGTGGCGTGCAAGCAGCCGGAACACGGGCACGGAATACAGCCGGCCGAGCCCGAAGTTGGTCGGATCGGGGAAGTCGACGACGATCGCGTCGTACACGTCGGCATTCGATTCGAGCCAGCGCACCGCGTCGTCGTTGATCACGTGCACGCGCGGGTCCTTCAGCGAACCCTGGTTCAGCTTGACGAGCGGAGCGGACGTGGAGAACAGCTTCGTCATCGCGGGATCGAGATCGACGAGCGTGATCTGTTCGAGGTTGCGGTGCTTCAGCAGCTCGCGCACCGCGAGGCCGTCGCCGCCGCCGAGCACGAGCACGCGCTTCGCCCACGGCAGCGCCTCGATCGTCGGGTGGATCAGCGCCTCGTGATAGCGATGCTCGTCGCGCGACGAGAACTGCAGGTTGCCGTTCAGGTACAGCCGCATGTCGTCGTGCCACTGCGTGAGCACGATGCGCTGGTACGGCGTCGTTTCCGAATAGATCGTCTCGTCGCCGTACACGCCGTGTTCGGCCCAGTGCGTGATGCGGTCCGACAGTGCGAACCCGGCGACGAGCAGCCCGATCACGAGCGACGCGCGCATCAGCTTGCCGCGTACGTTGCGGATCTCGTCGCGGAACAGGTGCGTCGTCCACAGCGCGACGCATGCATTCAGGAGCCCGAACAGGAAGCTGGTGCGCAGCAGGCCGAGACGCGGCGCGAGTACCAGCGGGAAGATCAGCGACACGGCAAGCGAGCCGAGATAGTCGAAGGTCAGCACTTCGCTGACGGTATGGCGAAACGCCTGGCGCCGCTGCTGGAACGCGCGCATCACGAGCGGGATTTCCATCCCGATCAGCAGGCCGAGCGCCAGCACCAACGCGTAGAGCGCCGCGCGGAACGGCGCGGCCAGCCACGCGAACACCACGAACAGCAGCGCGGCCGACACGCCGCCGAGCAGGCCGACGAGCAACTCGATGTCGACGAAGCGGTCGAGCACGTCGTCGTCCTCGACGAACTTCGCGAGCCACGAGCCGATCCCCATCGCAAACAGGTAGCAGCCGATCACCGACGAGAACTGCAGGATCGAATCGCCGAGCAGGTAGCTGGACAGCGCGCTGCTGATCAGTTCGTAGCCGAGCCCGCACGACGCGAGCACGAGAATCGACAGGACGAGCGCGCGCCTATGCAGCATGGTGCGTCCGTTGTGCAGCGCTCGGCAATGTGGATATACTGGCGCGGATTTTCGAGGGGCGGCCATCCGTCCGCTGGCCCTGCATGGGCCGGCCGGCGACGGGGCGGCGAACCGAGCACGAAATCCGAGGGAAAGAATGAATAGTGCCTATCTCTATGCGGTTCATTTACTGTCGGCGTTCGTGCTGCTTCTCGTGTTCGCGGCAGTGTACCTGAAGGTCACCCCGTTCGACGAACTGGCGCTGATCCGCGAAGGCAACGCCGCCGCGACGCTGTCGTTCGGCGGTGCGCTGATCGGCTTCTGCCTGACGCTCGCCTCCAGCATCGCGCACAATTCCACGCTCGGCGAAGTCGTGATCTGGGCCGTCGGCGCGATGATCGTGCAACTGATCACCTATGCGGCGCTCACGCGCCTGATGCCCGGCATGAATCATGCGATCGAGGATCGCAACGTCGCAATGGGCGGCCTGATGGGCACCGCGTCGCTCGTCGTCGGCATCATCAATGCCGCCTGCCTGACCTGACGCGCCACGCGTTTCGAGGAGACCGACATGAGTCTGGGATCGTTTATCCGCAAGCAGTTCGTCGACGTCCTGCAATGGACGGAAGACACCGACGGCGTGCTGGCCTGGCGCTATCCGATGGAAGACCAGGAAATCCAGTACGGCGGCAAGCTGACCGTGCGCGAAACGCAGGTCGCGATCTTCGTGAACGAAGGCAAGGTCGCCGACGTGTTCCAGCCGGGGCTGTACACGCTGGAAACGAACACGCTCCCGGTGCTCACGTACCTGAAGAACTGGGACAAATTCTTTCAGTCGCCTTTCAAGTCGGACGTCTATTTCTTCAGCACGCGGCTGCAGCTCGGCCGCCGCTGGGGCACCGCGCAGCCGGTGACGATCCGCGATCGCGAATTCGGCTTCGTGCAGGTGCGCGCGTTCGGCATCTACTCGTACCGGATCGTCGACGCGGGCGCGTTCCATCGGGAAGTGAGCGGCACGCGCGCGCAGTACACGGTCGACGATCTCGAACAGCAACTGCGCAACCTGGTCGTCACCGCGATGAGCACGACGTTCGGCTCGGCCGACGTACCGTTCGTCGACATGGCCGCGAACCAGTCGCTGTTGTCGCAGCGTGTCGCCGAGGCATTGGTGCCGGTGTTCACGCGCTACGGCCTCGCGCTCGATGCGTTCGCGGTTGAAAGCGTGTCGCTGCCGGCCGAACTGCAGAAGGCGCTCGACCTGCGGATCGGCGCGGGGATGGCCGGCGATCTCGCGCGCGCCACGCAATACCAGACCGCGCAGGCGATTCCGCTCGCCGCGCAGAACCCGGGCGGCATAGCCGGAATCGGCGCGGGGCTCGCCGCGGGTGCGGCGATCGGGCAGGCGATGGCAGGCCAGATGGCGGGCGCCGTGCAACCGGCGCCGGCCGCGCCGCCTGCGCCCGCCGCGGCACCGGTGGCCGCCGCACCGACTGCCGCGCCGGCGGAAGGCACCGATTACGTGCAGCGGCTCGAACAGTTGAAGGCGCTGTTCGACAAGGGCCTCGTGACCGACGACGAATATTCGCGCGCGAAGGCCGAGATCCTCGCGAAGCTCACCCGGTAAGCGTCGCGCATGTTCAGTACCTCGTGCCCCCAGTGCGGCGCGCCGGTCGAGTTTCGCTCGGCGGCGGCGGTGATGGCCGTCTGCGCGTTCTGCCGCAGCACGCTGCTCAAGCACGGCACCGACGTCGAACGCATCGGCGAACTGGCCACGGTGCTCGACGATGCGTCGCCGATCCAGATCGGCACGGCCGGTCGCTACGGCAAGCGTGCGTTCACGGTGCTCGGGCGCATCCAGATGACCTACGACGCCGGCGCGTGGAGCGAGTGGTACGTCGTGTTCGACGACGGCACGTTCGGCTGGCTGTCGGATGCGTCGGGCCAGTATGCGATCACGGTGCGCGAGCCCGACGATGCGTCCGGCGGCGCGTGGCCTGCGTTCGGCACGCTGGAACCGGGCATGCGGATCGACCATGGCGGCCGCGCGTTTCTCGTGTCGGACGTGCGCACCGCGCGCTGCACGGGCGGCGACGGCGAGTTGCCGTTCCGCGTCGATGCCGGCTGGGAGGCGCGCGTCGTCGACCTGCGCACCGGCAACGCATTCGCGACCTACGACTATTCCGACGCCGATTCGAACGGCGGGAGCCCGGCCGTCTATACGGGCGAAGCGCTCGAATTCGATGCACTCGCATTCACCGGGTTGCGCGATACCGACCACGACACGCGCGAGAAGCGCGGTGCGGAGATGGTACCGTTCGCGTGCCCGAGCTGCGGCGCACCGCTGTCGTATGCGCCGAACGTCGCCGACTACGTGGTGTGCGGCAGTTGCCATGCGGGCGTGCAGTGCACGGCCGAGCAGCAGACCGTGTTCGCGGCGCAGCGCAAGCTCGAAGCGGTGAAGGGTGCGCTGGAGCTCGGCGCGATCGGCACGTTCGACGGCGTGAAGTACACGGTGATCGGGATGATGCGTTGCCGCGTGCCGGGCGACGAAGAGACGTGGGACGAGTACCTGCTGCTGAACCCGAAGCGCGGGTTCCTGTGGCTCGTGCACAGCGAAGGGCGCTGGGAGCGCGTGCAGGTGCTCGACCAATGGCCGACGATCGGCAGCGATGCCGACGTGACCGACGGCGACAAGACCTACCGCCTGCGCGAGGAATATGACTCGGAGGTCGTCTACGTGGTCGGTGCGTTCAACTGGCGCGTGCAGGTCGGCGATCGCACGTCGATCATCGACTACGGCTGGCAGAAGGACAAGCTGACGCGCGAGCGCAGCGACGCGGAGATCGTCTGGTCGCGTGCGCGGCCGCTGTCGGGCAGCACGCTTGCCGAACGCTTCGGCACGCCGGCGCTCGCGACCGCCGCGGCTGCGGCGGCAACGGGCGCCACCGCGTCGACGGGCCTGTTCGGCCGGAAGGGCCCGCACAGTTTCGCGCCGCTGCCGCTCGTGTTCAGCGCGTTGCTCGTCATCCTGAACATGGGCTCGCTGTTCTCGTTCAGCGGCCGCTCCGTCTACGTGCTGGTCGGCCTGCTCGTGCTGTGGCTGCCTGAGTGGCTGTGGAAGAGCTTCGCGTCGGACGGGGGCAACGCGTGATCCGGTACATCCTCTACGGCATCTACGGCCTGATCGTCGTCACGCTGTTCAGCTGCGCATCGATCGGCGGCAGCGGGTCGGGCGGCAGCGGCTGGGGCAGTTCGTCGGCCCGCAGCGGCTACTCGTCGTACGGGTCGCACAAATGACCGCGCGCGACGGGATCGCGCCACCGCGCGCGACGTTCGGCTCGCACGTGCTGGCCGACCTGGCCGGCATCGACGCGGTGCTGCTGCGCGACGCCGCTCGGCTCGAGTCGATCCTCACCGAAGCGGCGCAGCAGGCGGGCGCGCGCGTGATCGGTGCGCATTTCCATCATTTCGGCGGTGACCATGGCGTGACGGGCGTCGTGCTGCTCGCCGAATCGCACATCACGATCCATACGTGGCCCGAGCATCGCTTCGCGGCCGTCGACGCGTTCATGTGCGGCGCGGCGCGTGCGGCCGACGCGGTCGATGCGATCGCCGCGGCGCTCGGCACGCAAGCCCAAGTCCGGCAGCAGGTTGCGCGCGGCGGTGCGCCGACGTCGGCGGGCCATTCAAGTCCTTGACCGATATGCGTAACGGAATCCGAATTGTCGCGTTGCTCGGCTGGGCATTGCTTGCCGCCAACGCTGCCGCCGATGTGCCGCCGAAGCCGCCCGGGCCGGTCGTGATGGTGCACTTCGATTACTACGAGAAGGACAAGACGCGCCTTCACGCGCTGGAGCAACGGCTGGATCGTGCGGTGAAGCAGGCAGGCGCCGGCGAGCTGGGCGAGACCGAATTGCATCGAGACGGCAACGACGGTTATCTGTACTTCTATGGTGCGAGCGCCGACCGCCTGTACGCGATCGCGCGCCCGATCCTTCAATCGTCAGGATGGCTGACCGGTACGGAGGTCACGTTGCGCCGCGATGCGGGGGCGGAAACGTTCCCGTTGCGCGGGGGCGGCACACGTTAGCGCGGATGCGGTTCGAACGGCGCGGCCGGAGGAGCGGCCGTTGCGGATCGGGCCGTGCAGTGTGCTTTGACGCTTGCGGATGTTGGCGACAGGCTGCCGAGCCGGGCCGTGCGACCCGCGTCGCCTGTCAGTGCGGCAGTGCTTCGGCTTCGGCCCAGCGTTTGAACGAATCGAGACGCCGTCGCGTCTGCACGAGGTAGAACGCGCCGATCAGCGGTTCGAGCAGCCAGCGCAGCCAGGCCGGCTGGGCGCGGAAGTGGTACGTGAATTTCACTTCGGTCGTGCCGGGCGTGTGCTCGGTGAAGTTCCAGCTGCCGCTGAAGCGTTCGAGCACTTTCGGCCCGTCGACCATTTCGATGGCGGCGACCTGCGGCGGACGGTACGAGATGTAGCGCGACACCATCGTCGCGCCCGACTGGCTGCGGCAGAACGCGTCGACGCCGACGTCGGCCGTCATGCCGTCGAGCAGGTAGGCGTCGGAGAGGAAGCTGTCCCACACGAGCCGCCGCGCGTAATCCTGCGACCACGTGAAGAGGCGTCTGCGATCGACGCCGACGGTGCGGCTGACTGAGATCCTCATGATGGCGGGCGCCCTCGCGCGGAGTGGGATGAAATCGAGTGTACCGCGCCAATAACCCGTGTTTCGTCAGACTTCGTCAAGTCGAGCGTGTGCTCGAACAAGCCCGATTGACGCACCCCGGGATTTCCCCTAGGATTTGTCCATCCTTCGGGAAAGACCCGAAGCGTTTCAATCTCTTGAGGGAGCCTCATGAGTACGCAACAGAACCGGCGCTTCGACGCGCTCGTTTTCATTGGTCGTTTCCAGCCTCCGCATCGTGGTCACCTGAACGTGCTGAAGTCGGCACTGAGCCGGGCCGAGCGAGTGTGCGTGCTGATCGGATCGACCGACAAGCCCCGCACCATCAAGGATCCGTTCTCGTTCGACGAGCGCCGCCAGATGCTGGCTTCGCTGCTCGACGCGTCCGAGCGCGACCGCGTCACCGTCGCGCCGTTGCAGGATTCGACCTACAACGACGGCGACTGGGTGCGCTGGGTGCAGGACGCCGTCGCGTCCGCGCTCGGCGACATCGCGCAGCGCAAGGTCGGGCTGATCGGCCACGAGAAGGACGCAACGTCGTATTACCTGCGGATGTTCCCGCAATGGGAGCTCGTCGACGTCGACGCGACGGAAGACATTTCCGCCACCGAGATCCGCGACCAGTATTTCGCCGAACGCACCAACAGCTTCGTGCAGTGGGCCGTGCCGGAACCCGTGTTCGGCTGGCTCGAACGTTTCCGCACGCAGCCGGAATTCGCGCAGCTGAAGTCGGAAGCCGAATTCATCGCCAGGTATCGCAAGGCGTGGGCGGCCGCCCCGTATCCGGTCACGTTCGTGACGGTCGACGCGGTGGTCGTGCACTCGGGCCATATCCTGCTCGTGCGCCGCCGCAGCGAGCCGGGCCGCGGCCTGTGGGCGCTGCCCGGCGGGTTCGTGAACCAGGACGAGCGGCTCGATGCGGCCTGTATTCGCGAGCTGCGCGAAGAAACCGGCCTGAAGCTGCCGGAGCCCGTGCTGCGCGGCTCGATCAAGGATCGCCAGGTGTTCGATCACCCGACGCGTTCGCTGCGCGGCCGCACGATCACGCATGCGTGCCTGTTCAACTTCCCGACCGGCGAGCTGCCGCGCGTGAAGGGCAGCGACGATGCCGACAAGGCGCGCTGGGTGCCGCTCAACGAATTCGCGCAGATGCGCAGCGTGATGTTCGAGGATCACTTCGACATCGCGTATCACTTCCTGGGGAAGCTGTGATCCGCTGATTCCCCACGTTCCGTCCGCCGCGACAGACGCGGCGGCACTTCAACGGCCTAGAGGAGCTCTAGCCATGCAAAACGATCTCGGCGGCTTTGCCGCGGTTCTCGCCAATCCGATCCTCAACACGGATTCGTACAAGGCTTCCCACTTCCTGCAATATCCGCCCGACGCGTCGGCGATGTTCTCGTACGTCGAATCGCGCGGCGGCCGCTACGACCGCACGGTGTTCTTCGGCCTGCAGATGCTGCTGAAGGAATATCTGTGCAAGCCGATCACGCACGCGATGATCGACGAAGCGCGCGATTTCTTCACGGTGCATGGCGAGCCGTTCAACGAAGCAGGGTGGCGCTATATCGTCGAACGCTACGACGGCTGCCTGCCGGTGAAGATCCGCGCGGTGCCCGAGGGCTCGGTCGTGCCGGTGCACAACGTGCTGATGACGGTCGAATGCGACGACCCGCAGGTGTTCTGGCTCGCGTCGTATCTCGAGACGATGCTGCTGCGCGTGTGGTATCCGGTGACGGTCGCGACGCGCAGCTGGCACTTGAGGCAGACGATCCGCCGCTTCCTCGAAAAGACCGACGACGATCTCGCGCAACTGCCGTTCAAGCTGCACGACTTCGGCGCGCGCGGTGTATCGAGCGCGGAGTCGGCCGCGATCGGCGGTGCGGCGCATCTCGTGAACTTCATGGGTTCGGATACGGTGCTCGGCGTGCTGGCCGCGAACCGCTTCTATCGGGAGCCGATGGCCGCGTACTCGGTGCCGGCGGCCGAGCACAGCACGATTACATCGTGGGGCCGCGAACACGAAGCCGATGCGTACCGGAACATGATTCGCCGCTTCGGCCTGCCCGGCGCGATCGTGTCGGTCGTGTCGGACTCCTACGATCTTTTCGCGGCGCTCGATCTGTGGGGCGGCGAGCTTCGGCAGGCCGTGCTCGATTCCGGTGCGACGCTGGTCGTGCGGCCCGATTCGGGCGACCCGGTGGCGATCGTGCTGCAGACCGTGCGCGCGCTCGACGCATCGTTCGGCTCGACCGTGAACGGCAAGGGGCGGCGCGTGCTGAATCGCGTGCGCGTGATCCAGGGCGATGGCGTCGACGAACTGTCGATCGAAGCGATTCTGTCCGCGCTCGACGACGCAGGCTATGCGGCCGGCAACGTCGTGTTCGGCATGGGCGGCGGGCTGCTGCAGCAGGTGAACCGCGATACGCAGCGCTTCGCGATGAAGTGCTCGGCGATCCGGCGTGGCGACGTATGGCATGACGTCTGCAAGGATCCGGTCACCGATCACGGCAAGCGCTCGAAGAAGGGGCGGCTCACGTTGCTGCGCCATTTCCGCACCGGTGAGTATCGGACGACAACGCTGCCCGCCGCGTGGGACGACCGGATGCTGGAGGGCGACTGGGAGGACGCGCTGGAAACGGTGTTCGATACCGGGCGCCTGCTCGTCGATACGTCGTTTGCGCAAGTGCGGGCGAGGGCGCACGCGGGGGAGATGTGAAGCAGGCGGCGGTGTATCCCGCCGCCTCGTTGCCGATCAGTCGGCGCGCGCGACGAGCGTGCGCAGCACGGCGTCTGCGTCGAGGTCCCCTTTCAGGACATCCGCAGGCGCCGACGCGAAGTCGATCCAGCCTTCATTGAAGCCGTCGAGCATGCGCATGCGCGGTTCGGGATAGCGCATCCGCTGCGCATCGAACAGGCCGGCCCACGTGTCACGCGGGACGGCCTCGGCTTGTACGGGGCGCCCGAGCACGCGGGCGAACGCGGCGGCCAGGTCGTTCGGGCTGACGCGCCGCGGCCCTTCGAGTTCGACGATGCGCGTGCCCGTCCATTCGTCCTGCAGCAGGGCCGCCGCCGTGCGGCCGACGTCTTCGGTGGCAACCATCGGCACTGGGCGGTCGAGCGGCTGGAGAAAGCTGCGGATCACGCCGGCGTCGCGCGCGGTCGGGACGTCCCATGCGGCGTTTTCGAGGAACCATGCGGGGCGCAGGAACGCGACGGGCATCGGCAGGTCGCCGAACGCTTGCTCGATCATCGTCAACTGCGTCAGCAGGTTCACCTGCGTCGCCTGCGCGCCGATCGTCGACAGGCAAACGACCTTGCGCGGCCGAGCGGCGCGCAACGCCGCGCCGACGGCGTCGATGACCGCGCGCGTTTCAGGGAATCCGGGCGACGGATCGAAGCAGGGCGGCAGCAGCATGAATACGCCGGCCGTGTTCGAGCAGGCCGTTGTCAGCGCGGCGGTGTCGGTCATGTCGGCGAGTGCGACGTCGCAGCCGCGCGCGGTCCACGGCGCGGCGCGATTGGCGTCGCGCGCGACGGCCCGTACGGGCTGGCCCGCGGTGAGCAATGCCCGGGCGAGCGCGCCGCCGACCTGTCCGGTGATGCCGGTAATGGCGTACATGATTCGAAATCCTCATCGAGAAGTGGAGAAGACGGATGCCGGAACGATCGGGCTTGCCGTCGCGATGCATCGGGTTGCATGATAGGGATCGGTGATTCCTGATGGAATCGAATCCATGTCATTTGATTGGTGATCTTTTGTCATGAGTGAAATCATGAGCATCGACGGGCGGATCCTGGCGAACGTGGGCGTGCTCGCCGCGATCGTCGAAAGCGGCAGCTTCGCGCGTGCGGCAGATGCGCTCGGCCTGTCGCCGTCGGGTGTCAGCCGGGCCGTGGGCCGGCTGGAGGCGCGGGTCGGTGTGCGGCTGCTCGACCGCACGACGCGCTCGGTCACGCTGACGGACGAGGGGCGTCGCCTGTACGAGGACATCGGCCCGCTGCTCGCCGGCATCGGCGACGCGGTTACGCTGGCCGCCGGTTCGGCCGCGGCCGTGCGCGGCAGGCTGCGCGTGAATGTCGACGCGTATTTTTCCCGGCGGGTGCTGGCCCCGCATCTCCCCGCGTTCCTGGCGCGCCATCCCGATCTGTCGCTTGAACTGGCGGCGCGCGAGCAACTCGGCGATCTGGTTGCAGAAGGATTCGACGTCGCGGTGCGGTTCGGCGAACCGCCTTCGTCGTCGCTGGTGGCGCGCAAGCTGCTGGAGACGCGAGCGGTGACCGTCGCCGCACCCGCGTACGTGAAACGATACGGGCGTCCCGAGGCGCCAGCCGACCTCGTCGGCCATGCGTGCATCCAGATGCGCAACACGCTGACCGGCCAGCCGCTCGAATGGGTCTATCAGCTCGGCCGCAAGCGCGTGCCGGTGAAGACGACGGGCAGGCTGCTCGTCAACGACGCCGGCACGATGCTCGGCGCATGCCTGGCCGGCGTCGGCATTGCACGCTTCAAGGCGAGCGGGGTGGCGGGGCTGATCGAACAGGGGCGGCTCGTCGAGCTGCTTGCGGATTGGCGCGGCGAGGCGTTCCCGCTGTTCGCGTACTACCCGTCGCGCCATTTGCCGCCCGCGAAGGTGCGGGCGTTCGTCGATTTCGTCGCGGAGATCGTGGCGCTCGGCAGCTAGCGCGCGGCCGCCGTCACGATTCGCGGGCGAGCATGGGCCCGGTCGTGTCCGCCGCCCGCACCGCCTCCATCGCCCGCGCCAGCGCATCGAACACCACCGGCCCCTTGCAGCGCGACACGTTGAAGCGCAGGTACGAGGTCGCGCCGTGCGACGGGCTGAATACGTTGCCGGGCGCAAGCACTACATCGTGATCCAGCGCATGGCGCGCGACGCGCGCGGCGTCGAGCCCGTCCGGCAACTTCGCCCACACGAACGAGCCGCCGCGCGGCTCCGTCCAGATCCGCAACCCGGCGCGCGTGATGCGCCGGAGCGTTTCGCCCATCGCGTCCGCGAGGCGCGCACGCAGGCTGTCGACGTGGCGCCGGTACGTGCCGTCGACGAGCAACCGGTGGACGACGTTCGCACCGATCTGCGCATGGCCGAACGACGTCGCGAGCTTCAGGTCGACGAGCGCCTCGATCCATTCCGGGCGCGCGGCGACGTAGCCGCAGCGGATCGCGGCCGACAGCGTCTTCGAGAAGCTGCCGATCGACACGACCCGCGACAGCCCGTCGAAGGCCGCGAGACGCGGCGCGGGCGTGCTTTCGAAATCCGCGAAGATGTCGTCTTCGACGATCAGCAGGCCGTGCTCGGCCGCGAGCGTCAGCAGCCGGTGGGCAATGGGCGCCGAGAGCGTCGCGCCGGTCGGGTTGTGCAGTGCCGAGTTGGTGATGTACAGGCGCGGCCGGTGCTCGGCGAGCACCTGCTCGAAGCGCGCGAGATCGGGGCCGTTCGGCGTGTACGGGACGCTGACGATCCGCGCGCGGTGCGCGCGCAGCAGCGCCTGGAAGTTGAAGTAGCACGGATCGTCGAGCACGACCGTGTCGCCCGGCTCCAGCAGCAGCCGGCAAACGAGATCGAGCGCGTGCGAGCCGCCGTCGGTCAGCATGATCTGCGTGGGTTCGGCCTGGACGCCGTGCTGCGCGAGCCGCCAGGCGAGCTGCTGGCGCATCGCGGGCAGGCCGAGCGGCGTCGCATAGTCGGTCAGCGCGTCGGCTTCGTCGCGCGACGCGGCGCGCAGTGCGCGGCGCAGGCTCTCGTCCGGCAGCCACGACGGCGGCAGCCATCCGCAACCGGGCTTGACCGACGTGGGCGCCGCTTCGAGCGACTGGCGCGACAGCCACAGCGGATCGAGCCCGCGATCGAGCTGCGGGCCGAGATCGGCGAGCGCGAGCGGCGGCGCGTGTCCCGACACGTAGAACCCCGAGCCGCGCCGCGCGACGAGCACGCCTTCGCTCGCGAGCCGCTCGTACGCATCGACGACGGTCGATTTCGACACGCCGAGTGCGTCCGCCATCATCCGGATCGACGGCACGCGCGCGCCGGGCACCAGCGCGCGGCTCGCGATTCGTGCGCGCAACGTATCCATCACGGTTTCCACGCGCGTGCGCGACGGGGTGGGCGGAACGGGAAGCGGGGCGGCCTGGCTCATGGTGAAGATCGAACTGTACGGCCGGTTGTCCAGTACAGTTTGTCGGGATTGTATTGGGCTGTAGCTTACGCGCTTTTCGCGGGCGGCGGATCATCGGTCATCCACCTTCCCCGTTCAGGATTTCCCGTGCAAAAGACGACCGACGGATGGCTCAGCGGCCTGCTGGGCGTGATCATCTTCAGTGGCTCGCTGCCCGCGACGCGTATCGCGGTGCAGGGGCTCGACCCGCTGTTCCTCACCTTTGCGCGCGCGACGATCGCCGGCGCGCTCGGCCTCTTGCTGCTCGTCGTGCTGAAGCAGCGGCGGCCGACGCGTGCCGAGGCCGTGTCGCTGGCCATCGTCGCGCTCGGGGTCGTGATCGGTTTTCCGCTGCTGACGGCGCTTGCGCTGAAGCACGTGACATCGGCACACGCGATCGTGTTCGTCGGGTTGCTGCCGCTCGCGACCGCGCTGTTCGGCGTGTGGCGCGGCGGCGAACGGCCGCGGCTGCCGTTCTGGATCTTCTCGATCATCGGCAGCGGCGCGGTGGCCGCATTTGCGCTGCGCAACGGTGGCCAGGCATCGGTGGTCGGTGATGCGCTGATGCTGGCTGCGATCGTCGCATGCGGGCTGGGTTACGCGGAGGGCGCACGCCTGTCGCGCGAGCTTGGCGGCTGGCAGGTGATCTCGTGGGCGCTCGTGCTGTCGCTGCCGCTGATGCTGCCGCTCACGTGGCTCACCCGGCCCGCGTCGTTCGACGGCGTCGATTCTGCCTCGCTGTGGGGGCTCGCGTACGTGTCGCTGTTCAGCATGCTGATCGGTTTCGTGTTCTGGTATCGCGGG
This sequence comes from Arapaima gigas, assembly GCA_900497675.1. NCBI lineage: Eukaryota > Metazoa > Chordata > Actinopteri > Osteoglossiformes > Osteoglossidae > Arapaima > Arapaima gigas. The sequence continues at coordinate 108,517 of UFQX01000612.1, forward strand.
CTCGCGCTCGGCGGGATCGCAGGCGTCGGCCAGCTGCAGCTGCTGCAGCCGTTCTTCGGCCTGCTGCTGGCGGCCGGGCTCCTGCACGAGGCAGTGCCGTCGTCGATGGTGGTGGTGACGGTCGTCGTGGTCGGCTGCGTGGCGGGCGCGAAATACTTCTCGAAAATGGCGCCGGTGCGGCGCGTGGGCTGACGTACAAGCCTGAACCGATGCGCGGGCGCGGCCGGTCGAAGGTCGCGCCTGCGCGCCCTCAATTGTCCGGCGTGCACACGCGCAAGCGGTGGCCGTCCGGATCGAGCGCGACGAACGTCAGGCCGAACACGGCCGTCATCGGCTCCTGCTCGAACGGCACGCCGAGCGCTTTCCACGCTTCATACAGGCGCAGGCCGCGCACCCCGTTCTGTTCCGCGATGCGCGCGTTACTCGAACGTTTCGAGCGCGAGCAATTCGTCGATCGTCTGCCGGCGGCGGATCAGCCGCGGCGCGCCGCGATCGACGAGCACTTCCGGCGCGAGCGGCCGGCTGTTGTAGTTCGATGACATCGACGCGCCGTACGCTCCCGCATCGTGCAGGAACAGCAGGTCGCCGATTTGCGGCTGCGCCAGCTTGCGGTGCGTGACCACGCCGCCCGCGTCCTGCGTGAACACGTCGCCCGATTCGCACAGCGGCCCCGCGATCGCGAGATCGACGAGCGGCCGTCCGGCAGGCAGCGCGCCATCGTGCGTGTGCACCGACACCGCGTGGTAGCTGCCGTACATCGACGGGCGCATCAGGTCGTTGAAGCCCGCGTCGATCAGCACGAAGTCGTGCTTCGGCCGGCGGTTGACGGCCTGCACTTCGGTGACGAGCGTGCCGGCTTCGGCCACGAGGAAGCGGCCCGGCTCGATTTCGATGCGCACCGGGTGGCCGAGATGACGCTCGATCCGCTTGCGCGCGGCGTCCCACTGGCTGAAGTAATGACCGACGTCGACGCGCGGCTCGCCGTCGCGATACGGGATCGACAGGCCGCCGCCGGCCGAGATCGCGTCGATGTCATGGCCGAGCGACGTGACGAGATCGACCATCGCATCGCACACCTGCGACAGGTGGCCGTAGTCGACGCCCGAACCGATGTGCATGTGGATGCCGACGAGCTTCAGCCCGTACTGGCGCACGATCTCGATCGCGCGCGGCACGTCGTCGATCCAGATGCCGTGCTTGCTCTGCGGGCCGCCGGTGTTGGTCTTGTTGCTGTGGCCGTGGCCGAAACCGGGGTTGACGCGCAGCCACACGCGGTGGCCCGGCGCGTGCTCGCCGATGCGCGCGAGCATGTCGAGCGAACCGGCGTTCACGGTCACGCCGTGCTTCAGCACGGCCGCGAGCGTCGGTCGGTCGATCAGGTCGGCCGTGAACACGACGCCTTCCGGCTCGCCGGCGGGGCTGAACCCGGCGGCGAGGCTGCGCTCGATCTCGCCGAGCGATACCGCGTCGACGCACGCGCCTTCCTCGCGCATCAGCTTAAGGATATGGACGTTCGAATTCGCCTTCTGCGCGTAGCGGATCAAGTCGAACTGGCGCAGTTGGGCGATGCGGTCGCGGATGACGTCGGCGTCGTACACCCACAGCGGGGTGCCGTATTGCTGCGCGAGCGTCGCGAGCTGGCGGGAATCGAGGGACATGGCGGATGAATCGGGTCGAATGAACGGATAACGGGAATGATGCACCTGATCGGCTATACAGTAAAATGCCTGAATATCGACATTCGATTCATATCTGATATAGACGATCATGCTCACGCACCGCCACATCGAAGTCTTTCGCGCGCTGATGGTCACCGGCAGCACGACGCGCGCGGCCGAGATGCTCTATACGTCGCAACCGACGATCAGCCGCGAGCTCGCGCGCATGGAGCAGGTCGTCGGCTTCGCGCTGTTCGAGCGCGCGCACGGCCGGCTGCGGCCGACGATGGCCGCGCTCACGCTGTTCGACGACGTGCGGCTTGCGTATGTGGGGCTTGAACGCGTCGCGGCAACCGCCACGCGCCTGCGCGAGTTTCGCGACGGGCAGTTGTCGGTGATCGCGCTGCCGGCGTTCTCGCACGCGATCCTGCCCGGTGCGTGCCGGCGTTTTAGCGAGAAGCACGCGGGCGTCAGCGTGTCGGTGGCGACGCAGGAATCGCCGGTGATCGAAGAGTGGCTGACCGCGCAGCGTTACGACCTCGGGCTGACCGAGCGCGACGTCGCGCCGGCCGGCACGGTGCTCACGCCGCTGCTCGAATTCGATGAAGTGTGCGTGCTGCCCGACGGCCATCCGCTCCTCGCGCAGGACGCGATCGATCTGCCGGATCTCGCGGATCGCCCGTTCGTGAGCCTGTCGCTGAACGATCCATACCGCATCCTGATCGACGAGGCGTTCGCGCAGCTCGGCGTGGCGCCGCGCTCGGTCGTCGAAACCCCGTCGGCCGTGTCGGTGTGCGCGTTCGTGCGGCAGGGGCTCGGTGCCGCTATCGTCAATCCGCTGACCGCGCTCGATTTCGTCGGGCGCGACCTGCACGTGCGGCCGCTCACGCGATCGTTTCCGTACCGCGTCAGCGTGATCGTGCCCGAGCACCGGCCCAAGAGCCTGCTCGTCGATGCGTTTGCCGACGCACTGCGCAGCGAGGCGAAGGCGATTCGCCGCCGGTTGGCAGCGCTCCTCGGCTGACGCGGCCGTATCATCGGTGTTTCGCCGCCATCGCCGCCTCTTTCCGGAACCTTTCATCGGAACCCTTCATGACCGACGTTTCTGCTTCCCTCGAACCACCGATCCTCACCGGCGAACGCGTCGAACTGAGGCCGCTCGATTCATCCGACCGGCAGGCGCTGCTGGACGCTGCCGCGGATGGCCAGTTGTGGAACCTGAAGGTCACGGTCGTGCCGGGCCCCCAGACGATCGACGCGTATATCGACACCGCATTGCAGGGGCGCTCGGCCGGCACCGTGATGCCGTTTGCGATCGTCGATCGCGCGTCGGGCCGCGTGATCGGCAGCACGCGTTTCTGGAAGATCGATCGCAAGAACCGCAAGCTCGAGATTGGCCACACGTGGCTGAGCGAATCGGCGCAGCGCACGCGCGCGAATACCGAAGCGAAATGGTTGTTGCTGGGCTATGCGTTCGACGTGCTGCAATGCGTGCGCGTGCAGTTCACGACCGACGAGCTGAACGAGAAATCGCGCGCGGCGATCCTGCGGCTCGGCGCGAAGCAGGAAGGTATCGTGCGGCACGAACGGATCATGCCGGATGGCCGCAAGCGCAATTCGGTGCGCTTCAGCATCATCGACGATGAATGGCCGGAAGTACGTGCGCGGCTGTTGGCGAAGCTCGCTACGTGACGCGTAACGCGTGAAGCGCGACGTTTGACATGCGTCGCGCCGCCGGAAGGGGGGGGCGGCGACGCGACGACAGGGGAAGCCGTGCGCCGCGCGTGATGTGCGGCGCTGCGGCGCGTTACTTACTGCGCCGATGCGAGGTGATGGCGCTCCGCGAGCTTCTGCGCGTCGGCGTAGTGCTTCTGCAGGATCGGCAGCGACTGGCGTGCGACTTCCTTCAGCTTCGTGTCGCGGCCCGACGCGATTTCGGCCTGGAATGCCGAGATGGCCTTCTGCTGGCCGGCGAGCGCGACCTGCTCGATATACGCCTTGTCGAACTCGGCGCCGCGCAGGTTCTTGATGCTGCTCAGCACGGCCGTGTCGGGGTCGTTGGCCGGCACGTCGACGCCGCGCGGGCTGGCTGCGCGCATCGCCTGGATGATCTTTTCATCGTCGGTCGACACGCGTTGCGCGAACGCCTTGACCTGGCTGTCCGACGTGCGCGAATCGGCGATGCGTGCCGCGTCGTGCTGCGTCGACACGGTCTTCGTGCCGTCGGTGATGAAGGCCTGGTCGGCTTCGTGGATGCGCGTCGCGGCGGCGGCCGGTGCGTTCGGTGCGGCCGGTGCCGGTTGTGCGGTTTGCGCGGTCGCCGTCACGGCGACGAGAAGCAGGCCAGCGGCAGACAAAGCAAGGCGCGAGATGGGGGGAAAGCGGTTCATGGGACCTCCTTTCGATCGGGGCTCTGGTTGAAAAACGGATCACGAGATCCGTCGCTGTGCGAGAGACCGGGCGCGCCCGGGCCGGATTCGACCGCCGCTCTGCCGCGGCGTCGGTCGAAGCGTTTCCCGGCCCGACCGATTCTAGGAGAGCGTTCCGGTGGCAGGTGCAACCGCGCTGTGGTTTGTGTAACGGTTGGTAAGACGAATCGATGAGCCAGCGTGGCGACAGGTATTGCGTACCTGTCGCGTGCGCCGCGGCGGCAATTTTTGCGCGTATCGGGCGTGCGGGATGCACGTGTGTGTCATCGGCTTTTCATCGTTGTGGTGCCGGGCCGCGCGATGTCGCATGAATCGAACGATGGATCCAACCGGGCGCCGGGCGCTGGACGTGCGCAGCGCACGAATGCGTCACACGCGATCGAGCAATGCGTCGAGACGCGGCAGCAACGGTGTCGCGCAATGCGCCTGCAGCGCGTCCGGCGCGGTGTATCCCCACGCGACGCCCTGGAATGCAATGCGCGCGCGTCGAGCCGCTTCGGCATCACGGATTTCGTCGCCGACGTACAGCACTTCGTCGCTGCGCACGCCGGCCTCATGAACGAGTGCGCGCAGGCGGCGTGCCTTGCCGAACAGCGGAATGCCGCACGCGAAATGCTCGACGCGGCTGCTGGCGTGCGGGCCGAGCCGGTCGCGCACGATCGCCTCGGTATTCGACGTGGCGATCGCGATGCGGATACCGCGCGCGGCGAGCGCGTCGAACGTTTCGGCGACGCCGGGGAACAGCGCCACTTGGGCGACGCGCGGCTGCATCAGGCGGCGCATGTCGATCGTCACGCGCGGCACTTTCCACATCGGCACGTCGAGCGCGCGAATGATGTCGCGCGCCGACATGCCGCGCAGCGCCGGGCGCAGCTCGGGCGTGGCGTCGCGAAAACCGTGCATGCGCGACGCTTCCGACAGCGCCGCGAGAAAGCTGTCGAGCGAATCGGCGAGCGTGCCGTCGAAGTCGAATGCGATGAGGCGATAGGGCATGAAGCGGCGTGGCGGGTTTATGGGGCAGGCGATATTGTCACCGAATCCATGCTCGTCGCCTGCATGGTCGGTTGCGCCTGCGGCGACGCGAGGTAGTTGAGCAGCTTCTTCGCTTCGTCAGGATGGTCGGCGCCGCTTGTACCCCGCCGCGCCGCGCGGTATCGTCAGCGTCTCGCCTTCCGCCATCCCGACCGGAGACCGACGTGCCCGCTGCCACCCCTGCCACGCTGAGATTTTCCACCGACAAGCGCGAACTCGACGTCGACGCGATCTTCGACTTCCTGCATCGCGACGCGTACTGGTCGCAGGGCATTCCGCGCGACGTGGTCGAGCGGGCGATCGAGGGCTCGCTGTGTTTCGGCGCCTACGTGGGCGACCGGCTCGTCGGCTTCGCGCGGCTCGTGACCGATCACGCGACGTTCGCGTACCTGTGCGACGTGTTCGTGCTGCCGGCCGAACGCGGCAACGGCTACGGCCGCGCGCTGATCGACCACGTGTTCGCGCAGGAGTGGGTGCAGGGGCTGCGCCGTATCATGCTCGTGACGTCCGATGCGCACGCGCTGTACCGGCCGGTCGGCTTCGAGCCGTGCGCGAATCCGGAGCGCGTGATGGAGATCCGCCGCCCGGACATCTACGCGAAACGCTGACGCGCGGCGCAGCGCATACAATACGCGCTTTCCGTTTTTGCCGAAGAGAAGCCCATCATGACCGAACAGGAAGCCGAACAGCTCGCGACGCATCGCCATTACAAGGGCGGGCTGTATCGCTACATCGGCGTTGCCCGCCATTCCGAAACCGAGGAATCGGTGGTCGTGTACGAACACCTGTGGCCGCATGCGCGCGGGCTGTGGGTCCGTCCGGAAGCGATGTTCAACGGGAACCTCGAAGACGGCACGCCGCGTTTCCGCAAGCTGCGCGACTGATTGACGGCCGGCGGCGCACGCCGCCGCCGGGTCAGCCGGGCGCGCAGACGTCTACGCGCCGGCCAGCGCCTTCACCAGTTCCGGCGGGGCCTGATGCCCGACCGTGACTTCCGGCGTGCCGTGCCACGCCGCGAGCTTCTTCACTGCCTTCGCGACATCGGCTGCGAGCCCCGTGCCGACCCGCACGCCCGGCTCGACATGCACGGCCTTCAGTTCGAACGTGCCGAGCGTGCGATGCGCCTTCGCGTCGATGCGCCCGACCAGCCGCCCGCGATGCAGCACCGGCAGGCAGAAATAGCCGTAACGCCGCTTGTGCCCGGGCGTATAGCATTCGATCGTGTAGTCGAAACCGAACAGGGTCGACGCACGCCGCCGGTCCCATACCACCGGATCGAACGGCGACAGCAGCGTCGTGACCGTCGAGCGCAGCGTGTCGGCCTCCGCGGCCGGCAGCAGCGCTTCGAGCGAGCGATGCACGTAGGCCGGCTCCTTCCAGTCGTCGATCGCCACCGGGATCAGGTCGCCCGCGCTGGCGAGCTGCTCGAGTTCGGCGCGGTAGGAGCGGCGCGGCAGCCGATAGTAGTCGGCCACCCAGTCCGCACGCACGACGCCGAGCGCCCGGCACGTGTAGTCGAGCAGCGCGGGCAGCACGGCGCTGCGCGGCGGCAGGTCGCGCGTATCGTCCCAGTCGGGCAGCACGCGCTCGCGCACGTCGTACACGCGCTGGAAATTGCGGCGTTCCGACACCATCAGGTCGCCCGTCGTGAACAGCACTTCCAGGTGCCGCTTCTCGGGCTTGCGATCCCACCAGCCGTTGCCTTTCACGCCATCCTCGCGAGCGAAATCGGCCGACCGTACCGGGCCCTCGGCGCGAATCCGCTCGAGCAGCCGCTCGATGTCGGGACGATTCTGCTCATGCCACTCGGCCGCGTACTTCCAGCCCATTCCCGACGGATCGAGCATCTTGTAGCGCATCAGGCCGAACTGCTCGACCGGCAGGAAGCACGCTTCGTGCGACCAGTATTCGAACAGGCGTGCCTCGGCGAGATGTTCGTCGAGCCACTGCGGCGAGAAATCGCCGAGACGGCTGAACAGCACGAGATACGGGCTGCGCGCGACGACGTGAATGGTGTCGATCTGCAACTGCGCCATCCGGCGGATCGCGTCGAGCACGTCGGATTTGGTTGCCTTGCGGCGGGGCGGCGTCAGCAGGCCTTGCGCGGCGAGATGCAGCGCGCGGGCGGCGGCGGTCGAGAGCGTAAGCATCGGAAGGGCGGCCGGGAGTGATGGTCGGGAACCACTTTAGCGCGAAAGCGGCGCGCGCGTGCGACGTGCCGATGCACGGCGTCTGACAATGCTTGACAGACGCGTTTTGCAAGTTTCCCTATAGTGCACTTCATGGCGCGACGATAAATACGCGCAACGATTTTGCTTCCGACGCACATATGTCCATGGCACGCAGGAAGCGAATCCGGGATTCTCAACCCCCATCGGGAGACCCGGAGCCCTGAGCGGACATCCATGCGGCTGTGCACCGGCCCCGTGTGGATGTCCGCTGATTTTTTTGTATTTTCCGGTTTTCCCCGCTGTTGCGACCCGTCAGATCGCGACACTCGTTTCCCCGGGCCGCAGCGCGCGCGACAGGTCGTAGTGCCGAGCCGCGCCGTAACGCGGCGAGCCGAAATGCCAGTCGTAGTTGCCGCGAATGTACGCGCGGGCATCGTCAAGCAGGCGTAGCGACGTCCGGTCGCCGGTGCGCGGCCGCACCCGTGTTTCCAGATCCAGATACTCAGCCAGATATCCGTTGTGGATCCGGGCCGCCTCGTCGAGCGCGGCTTGCGGTGCGAGCCCTCTTTCGTGCATCAGGACGCAGACGAGATTGCTGCTCGATTCGCCGGCTTCCTTCGGATATGAAAAGATGTCGTTGCACAGGCACAGGATCAGGCCGGACAGCTTGCGCAGGCGCTGAACCTCTTCGTCGGCATAGAACGCGGCAGGCGCTTCGTAGCCCGCGGCGATGTCGATCAGCGCAAACGCACCTTCACCGCATCCGTTGTACGTGCGTCCGGAAAGGTATTCGGCTTCGCTCGGCACGACGTCCGTCGCGTACCGGCCGGCTTCCCACAGCGTCGAGAACAGGAACGTCATCATGCCGGCCGTCCAGCGTGCGTATTGCGCGCGCGTGGACGTGGCCGCGATACGCGTGCAGATGTCCTGCGTTGCCCGTTGCAATGCAGGCAGGAACGCGGCCATGTGCGGCAGCCGTGCCGCCAGCGCGGTACGCAGCGGCACCGGATCATGGCCGGCCGGATCGGCGATCATCTCGTACAGCCACAGGTAGAGCGCGCCGAGGTCGCCAGGGGAGCGCGCGGCGCCGTGCAGGCTGCACAGGCCGTCGTCGATCGAGAAGATCCAGCCGTATGCGCGGGTCGTCGTGCACAGGCCGTCGAAGGTCGAATGGGGATAGACGCGCGCGCAGTATTCGCCGACCTTGCCGTGGCGGATGCCGCTGGCCCAGCGCGGATCGTCGAGCAGACCGTGGCCGTTCATCCACGCATGCAGGTCGGCTTCAGCACGGTCGGCATCGGGATGCACGGGCGTTTCGAACGGATGGAACAGGTGCGGCAGCGTCAGCGCGGGCGCGGCGGCAACGGTTTCGACGGGGGGCATGATGTATCTCGCGGATGGCGGGTGACGACGGATGTCGTGAAGGGCGGCGCGGCCTACTTGCCGAACCGGCGCGCGCGTGTGCCGTAGGCAGCGATGGCCTGTTCGAAATCGTCGCGTCCGAAATCCGGCCAGCACGTCGGCGTGAAATAGAACTCCGAGAAAGCGGTTTGCCAGAGCATGAAATTCGACAGGCGCTGCTCGCCCGATGTGCGGATCACGAGATCGGGCTCCGGCTGGCCGGCCGTATAGAGCCGGCTCTCGATCAGCTCGGGGCTGAGCTGCGCGAGCAACTGGTCGACGGTGCCGGCCGCGACGTGTTCCTCGATCAGCGAGCGGATCGCGTGCAGCACGTCGAGGCGGCCGCTGTACGCGACCGCGATGTTCACGTCGAGCCCGCGCGTGTGGGCCGTGCGTCGTTGCGCGGCGCCGATGCGCTCGGCCGTGGCGCGCGGGAGCTTCGTCAGGTCGCCGATCACATGCAGGCGCCAGCGGCCGCTGGCGGCGAGTTCATCGAAGACGTCGGCGATCACCGCGAGCAGGTCGCGCAGTTCCCCTGCGTCGCGACCGAGGTTCTCGGTGGACAGCGGCCACAGCGTGACGAATGGGATGCCGGCTTCCTCGCACCACGACAGCAGCGCATGCACGTTGCGACCGCCGGCCCGGTAGCCCTCGGCGGCCGGCACGCCGAGCCGGTCTGCCCAGCGCCGGTTGCCATCGAGAATGACGGCGAGATGCGTGGGTAACGGATGCGGTACAACGCCCGGCGCGACGGGCGAGTTGGCGGCGAGTGGTTCCGGCGCGCGCAAAATCAGCTCTTGAGTCATGGAGACTCCTTCGAGGCGAGGAAGCGATCGAAACGTGAAGCAGCGGATGGGATTGTTATGCCGGCTACTCGAATGTCGGCGTGGGGATAATGTTTGCGCCGATGTGCCCGCTCATTATTGGGCCATTTATTCCGGATTTTCAAGTGATCCGCGTGTGCGATGCCGCGGCGCGCCGAACGCACGGCCGGGCAGGCGTTGCGCCGGACAATGCGAGACCCGGGGGGATTCCGGACAGCCGGGTTTTCAGATCGATGCCGTTTTCAGATTGCGCTTTCGGCCTGCGTTTTCGGCGTTTCTGTTTTTTGAATAAATCCGACGTTCGAAAATAAAAAGCGATGCAATTTGCCGGCAGCGCGATGGCGGCGAAAATGATTTCGCGGTGCCCGCCGCTTATTGCCGCTTGCCGCGCGCGACTTCGTCGCCGGCGCCGGGCGGCAGCCGCCGCGTGATCGGAATCGACGCGAACGAGCACAGCCCGACCACGAGGAACGCGGGCCAGAAATCCGACCACATCATCTTCTGATGGCCCTGCAGCCAGTGCGAAATGTGCAGCACGAGGCCGGCGACCGTCACGCCGAGACCGAGCGACATCTGCTGCACGACGCTGCCGAGGCTCGTCGCGCGGCCGGCGTCGCGCGGCGAGATGTCCGCGTAGATCATCGAGTTCAGGCTCGTGAACTGCAGTGCGGGGAAGATGCCGCCGACGAGCACGATCAGCCAGATCGCCCAGGTCGCCATGCCGGGATGGAACACACCGTACGCGGCGATCGCGAGCCCCGCGAAGGCCGCGTTGTAGATCAGCACCGTGCGGAAGCCGAAGCGGCGCAGCGTGTGGGTGGCCGTCGAGCGGCTCATCGCGCCGCCGAACGCGGACGCGCACGTGATGAGCCCCGAATGGAACGCGCTCATGCCGAGCCCTTCCTGCAGCGCGAGCGGCAGCAGGAACGGCACCGCGCCGAGGCCGATACGGAACAGCGACCCGCCGACGACGCTCGCGTGATACGTCGGGATCTTGAGGAAGCTGAGGTCGAGCACCGGGCGCTCCTTGCGGCGCGCGTACGGTACGTACAGCGCGAGCAGGACGGTGCCGGCCACGCACATGACGAGCGCGTTCGAGCGTGACGTGAGCGAGCCGTCGATCAGCGTGAGGCCCATCAGCAGCAGCGCGGCGCCGCTGGCCGACAGCAGGAATCCGAACCAGTCGAGCGGGCCGGGATCGGGCTCGCGCGTGTTCGCGATGTGCTTGCTCGCGAGGTAGATCCCGTAGATGCCGATCGGCACGTTGATGAAGAAGATCATCCGCCAGTGCAGGTAGGTCGTGATGAAGCCGCCGACGAGCGGCCCGACCGTGGGCCCGAACAGCGCGGGAATCGCGAGGTAGTTCATCGCGCGCACGAGATCCGAGCGCGGCACGGCGCGGAAGATGATGATGCGGCCGACGGGCACCATCATCGCGCCGCCCACGCCCTGGATGAAGCGCGCGAACGTGAGCACGCCGAGGGAATTGGATGCCGCGCACATCAGCGAGCCGACGACGAAGATGCCGATCGCGGTGCGGAATACGGAGCGTGCGCTGAAGCGGTCGGCCAGCCAGCCGCAGATCGGGATGAACACGCCGAGCCCGACCACGTAGGCCGTGATCGCAATGTTCAATGTGACGGGGTTGTGCCCGAAGTCCCTCGCCATCGCGGGGAGGGCGGTGACGATGATGTTCGCGTCGACGCTTTCCATGAACAACGCACAGGCAACGATGAGCGGTGCTAGAAAGACGGGCGACATGGGCTGGGCGCGCGGTAAAGACGCCATTATGCCCACAATGTGACCGTTGAGTCACGTACGACAACAGTTGTTCCGCATGTTGCAACAGTCGTCCTGCCTGGCGGCGGCGTGGAAAGAACGACTGCGCGTCGCTGCTGCACGGGTTCAGGGTCGGGCTCGGGCCGTGCGATGCGCCGCGCCCGACGTCGTCGCGCATGCTCTGCTCGCGATCGTGAAAGGGTGCGTCGATGCAGCGGGGCGTCCGGCGAGACCGATGCGGATGCGCCCGCTACGCACGCGTGGCGAGTCAGGCGCGGTTTTCTGCGCGAGGCGCCCGAATCGAAACTTGCTTGATGTGCACGTTTCGTGCGAAAGTCGGGCCCACTCGCACCACAAAACGACGCGCATCGATCGAAGGCCATCGAGACGAGCGCGCGCGCGAACGAGACCTCGTGCCGACCCACTCACCATCGAAAGGAGGGGACACGTCATGACGTCACGTCGTGTCGCATCGATCGCATCGCGCATCTCGAGTCGCTTCTCAAGTCGTTCCGCAGCCCGACTCGCACCGCCACCCGCGCCGCCCACGCCGCGGCTTCGCTGGGCCGCCGCACTGGCCGTCGCCTATCTCGCCGTTGCCGGCTGCGCCGCGCAGGCCGACAACGCGAACCAGGCCGCTGCCCAGTCGCCACCGCCGGCAACAGCTGCAATTGCCACCGCCGCATCGGGCACGCTGCTGCCGCCGCCGAGCCAGCTCTACGGCGACCTGTTCGTCGCGGTGCAGACCGCGCAGATCTATCCCGACCAGAAGACCTTCGTCGACGCGACGCCCGATAGCGATCCCGCGACGATCGTGCAGTTGTATCAGCAACAGAAATCGCAGCCGGGCTTCTCGCTGAAGGCGTTCGTCGCGCAGCATTTCACGCCGCCGCCGGAAGGCGGCGTGACGCCCCCGCCGAACCAGACGCTGCGCCAGCACATCGACTGGCTGTGGCCGCAGCTCACGCGCACGAGCACGACGGTGCCGCCGTACAGCTCGCTGATCCCGCTGCCGAAACCGTATGTCGTGCCCGGCGGCCGTTTCCGCGAAGGCTACTACTGGGATACCTATTTCACGATGCTCGGGTTGCAGGTGTCGGGCCGCGAGGATCTCGTCGACGACATGCTCGACAACTTCGCCCACCTGATCGATACGATCGGGCACATCCCGAACGGCAACCGCACGTACTACGCGAGCCGCTCGCAGCCGCCGTTCTTCGCGTACATGGTCACGCTCGCCGCGCAGGCCGAAGGCGACAAGGTCTACCAGAAATACCTGCCGGAGCTGCGCAAGGAGCATGCGTACTGGATGCAGGGCGAAGCCACGACGCCGCGCGGGCAGGCCACGCGCAATGTAGTCGCGATGCCCGACGGCGCGGTGCTGAACCGCTACTGGGACGCGAGCGATACGCCGCGCGACGAGTCGTATCTCGAGGACGTGACGACCGCGAAGTCGGTGCCGGGGCGTCCGGCGAACGAGGTCTATCGCGACCTGCGTGCGGGCGCCGAAAGCGGCTGGGACTACAGTTCGCGCTGGTTCGGCGACGGCAAGACGCTCGCGACGATCCGCACGACGTCGATCGTGCCGGTCGACCTGAACAGCCTGATGTTCCATCTCGAGACGACGATCGTGAAGGGCTGTGCGGTCACGCGCGACGTTGCGTGCGTGACCGATTTTTCCGCGCGCGCGGCGCGGCGCGCGGCCGCGATCAACCGCTATCTGTGGAATCGAAAAGGCTACTACGGCGACTACGACTGGCAACTGCGCAAGCCGCGCGACGCCGTGACGGCCGCTGCGCTGTATCCGCTGTTCGCGGGCGTGGCGTGGCCCGAGCGCGCGAAGGCGACCGCGCGCGAGGTGCGCAAGACGCTGCTGCAGCCGGGTGGCCTCGCGACGACCACCGAGAACACCGGGCAGCAGTGGGATGCGCCGAACGGCTGGGCGCCGTTGCAGTGGATCGCAATCGACGGGCTGCGCCGCTATGGCGAACCGGCGCTCGCGAAGGACATCGGCACGCGTTTCCTGTCCGACGTGAAGCACGTGTATGCGACCGAAGGCAAGCTCGTCGAGAAGTACGTGGTCGAAGGCGCCGGCACGGGCGGCGGCGGGGGAGGCGAGTATCCGTTGCAGGACGGCTTCGGCTGGACCAACGGCGTCACGCTGAAACTGCTCGGGCTGTACGGCGAGTGACGCGCGGCGCGGGCCGCGCGCTGGTGTTGCAAGAGAACCCACGGGCCGGCCGGTCGCGCAAGCGGCCGTCCGGCCCGTGTTTGCTTCAGGCCGTGCTTCAGAACGTGATCGTCGTGCGCACGCCGACCACCGTTTCGTCGCCGATGCGCGCACCGGCCGCGTTCGGGTTCGGGATGCCGCCGCCCGGGCGGAAGAAGTGCTGCAGGTCGGCCTGCAGTTGCCACCACGGCGTGACCTGGTACTGGTAGGTCGCTTCGACGACCGTCTCCGCGCGGCGCACCGGGTAGCCGGGCGTCGTGTAGACGCCGGTGTCGCCGTCGAGGCCGCGCGCGTGCGAGCCGACTTTCGCGTAGCCGACCGCGATGCCCGCGACGTCGTTGTCGCGCCCCTTGAACGGCGCCTTCAGCGTCACGCCGGCATTGGCCGCGAAATCGACGATGTTGCGATCGCCCGGCGCGCCCATCACGCGCGCGAACACGTTGACCGAGCGCGGGCTGTCGGCCGACGGCCGCCACACCATCTGGTCCGCGACTGCGTAGAACCCGTAGTTGCCGCGATGGGTGGCGGCAATGCCGTTGCTTTCCGGATTCGCGAGCGACAGGCCGTCGGTGCCGTAGCGCGGATCGTTCGCATGCTGCGACTGATACCAGAAGCCGAGCTTGTACGTGCCCGGCAGGCCAACCGGCTGCGGCGCCTTCGGATCGGCGGGCGGCGCGTTCAGCGCGTACTGCACTTCGCCGATCACGTATGCGCCGCTGCGCAGGTTGAAGTTGGTGCCGTGCGCGTTCAGCACCTGCGCATCGCCGTCGGTGCGGCCGGCCGGATTGCCGTCGAACACGCCGACCATCGCGGTCCACGCATCGGCCGGCTTCACGCGCAGCCGCACGCCGAGCGACGACAGCGGATACGCGGGGCCGCCAGCGGGCAGGTCGGTCGACGGCAGCACGGGCCAGCCAAACGTGGCGTTCATGAACGTCGCCGCGTTCTGGCTCACCATGAATTCCTGGTCGACGCTTTGCTGGCCGACCTTCACGTCGACCTTGCCGTCGAGCAGCGACTGCTGGTACCAGAGCTCCCACAGGCGCGTGGTCGAATTCGCCTCGATGCCGGTCGCGGTCTGCAGCGTCTGCAGATTGCGCTGCGTGAGGTTGGTGCCGTGAATCTGCAGCGCCGACACGTTGAACGTGCCGCCCGGCAGCCCGACCGCCTTGCCCGTGTCGACGTTGAAACCGAATTGCGTGAGCCCCTGGTACGCGCCGCCGCGATTCGTGCCGCCCGACGTGTTGTACAGGTACTCGCTGGTTTCCTGCAGGCTCAGCGTGATGCCGTGATCGCCGAGCACGTCGCGCAGGCCGCCCATGTTGCCGAGCAGGTTCGAGCGCTCCCAGAAGCCGGTGGGAGCGGGCGCGGCAGCATCGGCGGCCTGTTGTGCGGGAGCGGCGGCGTCGCTGGCGCCGGCCGCCGGTTCGGCCGCGGCCGGCGACGACGCTTGCGCGAACGCGGGCGCGGCGGCGAGCGACAGCATGAGCGCGGCGAGCGCGTTGAGGCGGAGCTTGCGCGGGACGGGTTCGAGGTAGTTCTTCATGTGGGTTCCGTTGACGGTTTGATTAGTTAAGCTGACGAAACGAAAACGTGATGTGGGAAATGTGGCGAGACGGTCGCGCGGCGGCACCTGGCGCGTGGCACTGCCGCGCGACGGGGGGCTTACGGCAGCCAGCCGCCGACGCGCCCCACCTGTGCGAAGCCGAGGCGCGGCGCGGCCGAGCACAGCAGCGCGACGAGGGCGACCGCGGCGGCCATCACGGCGACCAGCAGGCAGTCGAGCGGGCGGGGCGCCGCCGGCACATGGGCGAGCGCCGTGCCGCGCCAGTTGCTGAACGCGTGGGCGAGCGGCGACAGGCCGGAGACGAATGAGCGGTCGCATGCGACATGCACGATGCGCTTGAGTCTGACCGCGAACGATTGAAAAAACATGACGCTGCCTCCGTCGTGTCCGGCTCGGGCCGGACGACGTGGTCGAGCGCGGGCGCATGACGCGGCCTGCGATCGGAGGGTGGAACGTAACGGAGCGTGCAACGGACGAACCGGCGATGACCGGCCCGGGAGGAAGCGCGCTAACCCGACGAATGCGAGTTAGCGGCGAAAGACATGCGTCTGGCTGCTATCTCGCGATGGCTTGGCCGGCCTGGACCGGCATCGAACTGCAACTAGAGCATGTGTCCACGGAGGGACTCCCTTGATGAATTGCGGCGGATTGTATTCGCGTCGTTTGCTGCGGCGCAAGTAAAAAACGCATAAAAATGGCGCACGTTGCGCGGACGCCTCGGCGGCTCGTGACCGAGTGGGACGGGCAACGAATGCACACGAGGGGAGGCGCCGCCCCGTTGTTCATACGCATCGACCGTCGCCCCCACGGCGCGCCCTGAAAGGTTGCGCCGCTTGTTTTCAAGGGCAATTCTTTCAGTGCCGCGACACGCGAAAATTATTTCGAGAAATGGGGTTTCGAGGGGTTGACTTCACTTTCGGGCCGTCCATAGAATCCGCCATCTTCACTCTTGGGGCCGCCGCCTTGGACGCCTGCAGTAGTCGATCTTCGAACGAAATTTCCGCCTGAGCGACCGACGTCCGCGCCTCATCGAAGCCGCCGTTTGTCTCCCAGGCAAACGGTGCGCGCAGCAGTATTCCGCAGTAACTCCCTACGTGCACCCTGAATCGCGCCGGTTAGCGTGATGCGTTTTCGCATGCGCCCGCCGGTTTCACCGCCGCCTGGCAGGCGGCCGCGTTCGCGCACGCTTTTTCCTGCGTCGCGAATCCCGGCCCGCAGGCCTGACGGCGGTCAACCGTGTTCTCCGGAACACCGCACAGGAGCCGCCATGAACGACAGTGACAGTTGTCCCTTATGCCCGTTGCATACACAGACCCTTTTGAACCCGGGTCGCAGGGACAATCCGGCGCATTAGCCTGACACGTCGTTCAGGCCCCGGACTGGCCCCGCACCCAAACGCGGCCGGCACGCCTGCCGTCGCCGCACGGAGCCAGACCATGAACTTCGGCCTTCTGCTGTCGAATCTCCCGCACGTCACGGAATCGCGTAACCACTACGACGCGATGCTGAACCTCGACGCCCGTCCGCGCGTGTTCACCCGCCTGTTGAACCAGCTGAAATCGTTGATCCACTGAAGCAGGAAGCACCGAGCGCGCCTCGGCATGCGCACGCGCGGCCGCCATCGAGCGGCTGCTCCGCGCGCATTCCAAGGTCACACGCTCTTCAGATAACCCTTAGCCGTACGGAATAAATCATGTCCACGCCATCCAACGTTTCTCCACCGATCGCCGCCGAACGCAGCGCCGTGCTCGACGAAGCCCACCTGGGCGACATCCGCGGCGCGCTCGGCACGATCGCGCGTCACGATACCGGTGCACGCAGCACCTGGTGGGCGCGTCTGCGCACGCTGCTCGCCATCATCGGCCCGGGCCTCATCGTGATGGTCGGCGACAACGACGCCGGCGCATTCGGCACCTACACGCAGGCCGGCCAGAACTACGGCACGACGCTGCTGTGGACGCTGCTGCTGCTCGTGCCCGTGCTGTACGTGAACCAGGAAATGGTGCTGCGCCTCGGCGCGGTCACGGGCGTCGGCCACGCACGCCTGATCTTCGAACGCTTCGGCAAGTTCTGGGGCGCGTTCAGCGTGATCGACCTGTTCCTGCTCAATGCGCTCACGATCGTCACCGAGTTCATCGGCATCACGTTCGTTCTCGATTTCTTCGGGCTGCCGAAGGTGGCCGGCGTGTGCGTGGCCGCGGCGCTGACCATGGCCGCGGTGAGTACCGGCGACTTCAGGCGCTTCGAGCGGTTTGCGATCGGGTTGTGCCTGCTGAGCCTGCTGCTCGTGCCGGTGCTCGTGGCGATCCATCCGCCGGTGGCGCAGGTCACGCGCGATTTCTTCATTCCGAACTGGCCCGCGCATTCGAAACTGTCGGACGTGATGCTGCTCGTGATCGGCATCGTCGGTACGACCGTTGCGCCGTGGCAGCTGTTCTTCCAGCAGAGCTACGTGATCGACAAGCGCATCACGCCGCGCTTCATGAAGTATGAAAAGGCGGATCTGTGGATCGGCATCGCCTTCGTGCTGGTGGGTGCGGTCGCGATGATCGCGTTCTCGGCCCAGCTGTTCTCGGGCCATCCGGAGTTCGGCAACTTCACCGATGCCGGCGGCGTGATCGCGGGCCTCGAGAAGTATTCGGGCCGCACGAGCGCAACGCTGTTCGCGGTGGCGCTGCTCGACGCGTGCATCATCGGCGCGGCGGCCGTATCGCTGTCGACCGCCTATGCGATCGGCGACGTGTTCAAGATCCGTCACTCGCTGCACCGCAACGTGTCGGACGCGAAGGGCTTCTATCTCGTCTACTTCGGCATCGTCGCGGCCGCCGCGGCGCTGGTGCTGATCCCGGGCAGCCCGCTGGGCCTGCTGACGGAAGCCGTGCAGACGCTCGCCGGCGTGCTGCTGCCGAGCGCGACCGTGTTCCTGCTGCTGCTCTGCAACGACAAGCAGGTGCTCGGCCCGTGGATCAACTCGACGAAGCTCAACGTGTTCACGGGCGCGGTGATCTGGGTGCTCGTGATGCTGTCGATCATCCTGACCGCATCGGTGATGTACCCGGACATCAGCGGTGAAGCGATCCTCGACGTGCTGGTGGGCGGCAGCGTGTTGGCGATCGTCGGCTATCTCGCGACGGTGCTGATCCGCCGCAACAAGCGCGTCGTCGAACCGGGCGTCGACCGTTCGCAACGCGACACGTGGCGCATGCCGCCGCTCGAGACGCTCGAGCCGCAGAAGATGACGCTGACGACGCGCGTGTGGATGGCCGTGCTGCGCGGCTATCTCGTGATCGCGGTCGGTCTGGTGATCGTCAAGGTCGTGCAGATGACGCTGCTGAAGTAACGCAGGCCGTCTTCCAGGAAGCGGCGCCGGACCCGGCACCGCGCCGCAACCCGCACATGCCGGCCTCCGTGGCCGGCATGTGCGTTTACGCGTCGGCTTGCGGCACGCCGCACGCGTTGCGCGGCCGTCAGATCAGCTCGAGCTTCGACGTCAGGTACGTGAGCTGGATCCGGTTCGCGACGCCGAAGCGCTTGCGCAGCTTGCGCAGGTGATAGTCGACGTTGTGTGCGCTCGTGTCGAGGCGCCGGCCGATCTCCTTGTCGGAGGCGCCTTCGGCGATGCCGAGCAGCAGTTCCTGCTCGAACGGCGTGAGCCCGTTCACAGCGCGCTCGCGCGACGTGGAGATCAGTTGCGGCGACGCGAACTTGTGCACCGACAGCCCGATCGACAGTGCCTGCTCGATCGTCGCCGGCGTGATCCATTCGCGCGTGCGGCGCGGCGCGGTGAAGCTCATGAACGCATGCAGCCGCGTGCCGGGCACGGCCATCGAATACATGATGCCGCTGCACATCCCGTCGTCCTGCATCGTCTGCAGGAAGCCGTCGAGCGCGGCCGGCGTCACGCGCGGGCCGTCGTCGCGCTCGCGGTGTTCGCGACGCAACTGCTGCAGGTCCCACACGATCGGCATGTTGCAGACGCGTGCGCCGAGCGTGCGCGGATCGATGTCGTGGTGGTGGTGCCGCACGTAGTCGCCGCGATAGGTGGCCGGTGTGAACGCTTCGTGCAGGTACAGGCTTTCGACCCGCTCGCGCGCGAATTCGAGCGCGAAGTACGCGAACGTCGAGAAGCCCGTCAGATGCAGCAGGCTCGTGACGATCCGGTTGCGCTCGGCCGTGCTTTGCGCGTGCGCGAGCGTATCGGCGACGCCGAGCTTCGGCGCGTGCGGCTGCGCGACGTCGCCGCGTTTCACGTCGTCGCACCAGACGACCTGCACGGCGCGCTCCCGCAGCGCATCCGCGCATGCGTTCAACCCACGCGACGGGCGGGACATGGTGGAGGCGACCGCTTCTTCATGCAATGCAATATCGGACATGAGCCATCCCTCGGAATCGACGCGCATCGCCTGGCGGCGGCCGTATCGTGTACGGCATTCACGGCGGTGCGATCGAGCATCGTTTTGATATGCGCCGATCGTCATCCCTGACGAAACGCGGGGGCATTGTACAAAAATGCTCGTATCTGCGTAATATGCCGTAATACGAATGGCGGCGAAAGATCCATACTCGCACGCATATAACGACGACCAGAAAATCATAAAGAAAAGACCAGATCGTGACGGGGCGCAGTTTCACATATTGGGAAAGGGCGGGCTCCTCATGACACATGCTGACGGCGCACCACGCGTCGAATGGTTCTCACAAGCCGATATAACGGCGGCTGCCGCTTATTCGAGCGAATATCAGGCAATCGAACGCGACTTTTTTACCGGCATCTCAATTGCGCCCGGTAAATCCGACTTCGCACCGGTCGATTTCGCGCAATGCCATGCGCGATTGCGGCAAATCGGATTCAGCACGCTCGGTTACGGTGCGTATGAAATGATCGGGCGGCGCATCCTGTGCGCGCACCTGTTGCGCGATCTCGCTCCCGCGACGTTCATGCAGCCGTTCATCGAAGGCATGCTCTACGAAAGCGACCCGCGGTTCGCGCAGGTGCGGCAGAGCGGCTTTCCGGTCGCGTGGCGGCTCGACGAGATCGAGGCGGCCGCGCAGGGCAGCGGCGACCGCAAGGTGCTGGCGCTTGCTGGCCATCTGCGCGCGCACGCGATGAACAGCGGCGTGATCTTCGGCCTGTCGGCGCCGCGCCTCGACCTGCGTGTCGCGGTGAACGTGACGTCGGAGACGCACGGCACCGACTGGATCGACGATCGCGTGATCGGCGGCGCGCTGTCGGTGAGCCTCGCCGTGCATCGCGTCGCGCTGCCGTTCCTCGAGGCGCGCATCGCGCGCATGCGCGGCTTCGCGCTCGGCGACGAGCAGCAGCAGGTGCTCGACCGGCTCGTGCACGGGCTGTCCGACCAGGAGATCGCGAGCGCGCTGCGCACGTCGCTGCACAAGGTCGGTCACCACATCCGCTCGCTCGAAAAGCTCTTCAACGTGCAGAACCGCGCGCAGCTCGCGTACCTCGCCGCGCGGCGCCTGCCGTCCGATCTGACGTCCGCGTGACGCGCGCGCCGGCGGCCCGGCGCGCGATGGAAGCGGTTCCGGCGGCGCGTGCCGACACGCGCCGCCGGGTTTCGTAGTCCGATTCGATCGCCGCCGGAAAACGCGCTTTCACGCTACGAGGCGCCTCCCTTTTTCCGTCGTTCCCCGTCGCTACACTCGTCCCATTCAACGGTCCGTGCGACATGGGGCAGGGTGGCCCGTGCGAGCCGGCAAGAACGACAGGACGACGGCACGATGGCAGAACCGAAGGCGCTCCCCCGCGACTGGCAGCGGTTGTTTTCCGCTAGCCGCGGCGTGTCCGGACGGCGCCTCGGGGGCGCGTCGCCGCGCGCCGACCTGTTCCTCGCGACGTTCATCGTTGCCGTCGTCGCGCTGTTCATCCTGCCGCTGCCGCAGGCCGCGCTCGACGGCATGATCTCGCTGAATCTCGCCGCGAGCGTCGTGTTGCTGACGGTGTCGACCTATGTGCCGTCGGCGGTCAGCTTCTCGTCGTTTCCCGCGTTGCTGCTGTTTACGACGCTGTTCCGGCTCGCGCTGAACATCGCTTCGTGCAAGCTGATCCTGCTGCACGCGAACGCGGGTCACGTGATCGACGCGTTCGGGCGGCTCGTGGTCGGCAACAACGTCGTGGTGGGCGGCGTGGTGTTCCTCGTGATCGCCGTCGTGCAGTTCATCGTGATCGCGAAAGGGTCGGAGCGCGTGGCCGAGGTCGGCGCGCGCTTCTCGCTCGATGCGATGCCGGGCAAGCAGATGAGCATCGACGCGGACCTGCGCGCGGGCATCATCAGCGCCGACGAAGCGCGCGAACGCCGCGAGAAGCTCGAGCAGGAATCGCAGATGCACGGCGCGATGGACGGTGCGATGAAGTTCGTGAAGGGCGACGCGATCGCGGGCCTCGTGATCGCCTTCATCAACATCGTCGCGGGGATCGCGGTCGGCACGCTGATGCACGGGATGGATATCGGCGAGGCGCTGCAACGTTACGCGATCCTGACGGTCGGCGACGGGATGGCGTCGCAGATCCCGTCGCTGCTCGTGTCGATCGCGGCCGGCATCGTCACGACGCGCGTCGCGACGCGCGATGCGCGGCAGCGCCAGCTCGGCGAACAGCTCGGCGAGCAGCTGGGCGCGCATCCGCGCGCATTGCTGATCGCGGCGTTCGTGCTGAGCGGCTTCCTCGTCGTGCCCGGTTTCCCGAAATGGTCGTTCGCGCTGATCGCGCTCGGCCTCGGCGCGTTCGCGTTCTCGCAGCTCAGGCGCAAGACGGCCGCGCCGAGCTTCAACCTGATCCATGTCGCGGGGCGCGCCGGCGCGGCCGACGACGGCCAGCCCGCGAAGGTGTCGCATGCGGCCGGCGTCACGTCGCTGATCGCGGTGTCGCTGTCCGACGACCTGCGCACGAACCTGAACCTCGCGCACCTGCAGGCTGCTCTGTCGAGCGCGAAGGCGCGCGTGGACGCGGACATCGGCACGGTGTTCCCGCGCATCACGCTGAACGACGACGAAGGCGCGGCGGCCGGCACGTACCGGATCTACCTGCAGGACGTGCTCGCCGCGCAAGGCGCGCTGAAGCCGGGCTGGCTGCTGTGGGACGGCGTCGCGCCGCTGCCCGAGCGCGCGGAGCGCCAGCCGGCCGAAGCGTTCGGCCCGTTCGCGACCGCGCTGTGGATCAAGCCCGACGGCGCTGCGCCCGACGGCAAGTGGCTGTCGAGCGAAAGCGCGCTCGCCGCACACGTCGAGCAGATCGTGCGCCAGCACGCGGACGAATTGCTCGGCATCCAGGAGACGCAGGCGCTCGTGCACCTGGTGCGCCGCGACCATCCGGAGCTCGTCGGCGAACTGACGCGGCTCGTGCCGCTGCAGCGCGTGACCGAAGTGTTGCGCCGGCTGCTGGCGGAACAGGTGCCGATCCGCAATCTGCGCGTGATCTTCGAGAGCCTGATCACCTGGGCGCCGAACGAACCCGACGACGTGATCGCCCTGGTCGAGCTCGTGCGTGTCGACCTGCGCCGGATGATCACCGACCGCCACGCGGGCACGACGCGCCAGCTGCGGGTCGTGCTGTTCGAGCAGAACCTGCAGGAGCGGATCGAGCGTGCGGTGATGCGCACGAAGCAGGGCAATTTCCTCGCGCTGTCGAGCGCGGTCAAGCAGGACATCGGCGAGCAGGTGCGCGCGATCGTGCAGGCCGCGCAGGCGGCCGGCCCCGGCGGCCACGGCACGGCGCAGGGCGCCGCGCGGCTCGCGGTGATGGTCGCGCTCGGCGCGCGCCGCTACGTGAAGACGATCCTGCAACCGGTGCTGCCCGACCTCGCGGTGCTGTCGTACCAGGAAGTCGAGGAGGACGTGCAGTTGCACACGGTCGGCTGGGTCAAGAACCCGCCGGACGACGGGACGGTCGGCGCGGGCGCCGACGTGCGCGTGCCGGGAGCCGTGCAATGACGAGTTCGACGATCCTCGACCTGACGCGCCAGGCGCTGATGCTCGTGCTGCTGCTGTCGCTGCCGATCGTGCTGATCGCCACCGTGACCGGCCTCGTCGTCGCGATCCTGCAGGCCGTCACGCAGGTGCAGGACGCCAATATCGGCATCGCGGTGCGGCTGATCGCCGTGATGGTCGCGCTCGTGCTGCTGTCGGGCTGGCTCGGCGGCGAAGTGCTGCGCTTCGCGCAGCAGGCGCTGGAACGCATGTTCGTTTCTTCCACAGGAGTCCTTTGATGCGTCGACGCGTCGCCTCGATCCGGTTTCAACCGCGCAGCCTGCAACGGGCCGCGCTTGCCGTGTGCGCGACCGCGCTGCTCGCGGCCTCGCTGTGCATGGCGCCCGCGCAGCCTGCGCGCGCCGCGGACCTGCGCTGGCGCAACAAGCCGTTCACGATCGTCGCGAACGGCAAGAAGATCGGCGACTTCATCCGCGAGCTCGCGTCGTCGCAGGGCGTGACGGCGGTGGTCGACCCGAAGGTCGACGGCGTGATCAGCGGCCGCTTCTCGGGTACGCCGCAGCAGACGCTCGACACGATCTGCTCGACCTACGGCCTGACCTGGTACTACGACGGTTCGTTCCTGTACGTCGATCCGGCCGACCAGTCGCAGACGCAGATGATCCCGATTCCGCCGAATGCCTCCGGTGAAATCGGCCGCGCGCTGCAGGCGATGCAGATCCCCGACAAGCGCTACACGCTGGTGATCAACGACCGCGCGAACAGCGTGTACGTGGCCGGCCCGCGCCGCTATGTCGAACTCGTGCGGCAGGCGGTGGGCTCGGTGGGCGATCCGTCGGCGAACGGCGCGCATGCGGATATCCGCGCGTTCCGGCTCAAGTACGGCTGGGCGTCGGATTTCACGATCAACCGCTCGGGCAAGGAAGTGACGGTGCCGGGCGTGGCGACGATCCTGCGGCGGCTGTTCGGCAAGGTGGGCGACACGACCGCGGCGCCGTCGAACCCGTCGCTCGGGCAGGCGGCGCGCCAGGTGAAGCTCGGCTCCGGGCTGACGATCGCGGTGCCGCGGCTCGACTTCCCCGATATCTCCGGCGGCCCGCGCCAGGGCGGCTATGGCGGTGCGGACGGCAGCACGGGCAGCGGGTTCTCGCCGTTCTCGAACAGCGGCGGCGACACGCTGCCGCAGATCGTCGCCGACCCGGCGATCAACGCGGTGATCGTGCGCGACCTGCCGGAGAACATGTACCGCTACCAGTCGCTGATCAACCAGCTCGACGAGCGGCCGCGCATCGTCGAGATCAACGTGACGATCATCGACATCAACGAGGATTCGCTCGACAGCCTCGGGATCGACTGGCGCCTGCACACGACGCACGGCGACGTGCAGATCGGCAACGGCCAGAACCCGCTGAACGGCAACACGCAGTACAACGGCACCGGCAATCCGCCGCTGACGTTCGGGATCGGCACGTCGGAAACCGGGCAGACGGGCACCTTCATGCCGACCGGCATCGCGCTGACCGCGTCGATCGGCGGGTCGCTGCGCAACTACCTGCTCACGCGCGTGAACGCGCTCGCGCAGAAAGGGCAGGCGCAACTGCGATCGAAGCCGAAGGTGCTCGCGCTCGACAACACCGAGGCGATCCTCGAGAACCTCACGCAGTTCTACGTGCAGGTGCCCGGCTACCAGGATTCGTCGCTGTACAGCGTGACGACCGGCACCAGCATCAAGGTGACGCCGATGATCGTCGACGAGGCGATCCGCAACGCGGCGGCCGTGTCCGGCAACCCGCAGAGCGTGATGATGTCGATCGACATCCAGGACGGCAACATCGTGCCGGGGCAGGCCGTGTCGAACGTGCCGGTGATCCAGCAGCGCAACATCGTCACCAAGACGATGATCGACGAAGGCAAGAGCCTGCTGATCGCGGGTTTCAACGACGACGAGGTCAGGCTGAACAAGAGCGGCGTGCCCTGGCTGTCCGACATTCCGCTGATCGGCAACCTGTTCAAGTACACCGACAAGTCGGGCAACCACATGGAGCGGTTCTACCTGTTGACGCCGCGCGTGGTGACGACCGCGTCGATGTATGCGCCCGACGGCTCGCCCGTGAACCCGGGCGCCGACGGGCCGGCCAACCCGGAAGGGATGTCGATGTACCGCCCGCCGGACAACGACGTCGCGGTGCCGCTGACGCCGAAGCCGCTGCCCGGCACGAAGTTCGGGCCGCCCGCGTTGCCGCCGCCGTCCGATTCGGCGGCGCGGCCGGCGGCGACGACCGCAGGAGCCACCACGCATGTTGACGAGCATCATTGATCCGCACGGCGACGGCGCATTGCCCGGCGGCGCGGGAGGCGCGGGGACCGGTTCGGCCGCGCCCGCATCGCCGTGGAACCTGTGCTTCCTGAGCGGGCCGATGTACGGCCGCACGATGTCGCTCGCGCGCGGCGCGAACTGGGTCGGCACCGCGGCCGACTGCGAGGTGATCCTGCCCGATCGCGAGATCGGCGCGAAGCAGGTGTGCCTGCAGGTCGGGGCGCTCGCGGTGACCGTGCAGAACCACGGCGGCGACGCCGGCGCGCCGGTGCTGTTCAACGACGAGCCGCTCGGCGCGGGCCGCCGCTCGCTGACGCCGCAGGACGTCGTGACGGTCGGCTCGATCCGGCTCGGTATCGCGCGGCATGCGCAGGCGAGCGTCGCGCTGCCGGATGAAGCCGGCGCGCCGGACACCGCGCGCGAGGCCGCGTGGCTCGGCTGGCTCGCGGGCGGGCTGCGCCGCCTCGGCGGCCGGCGGCTCGTGATCGCGCTGGTCGCGCTGTGGCTCGGCGTGCTGCTCGGCGCGCTCGGCTACGGCTTCGTCACGTGGTCGGGGCGCCTGCCGTGGCAGCACGAATCGGTGCTCGCGCGCACGCACCGGCTGCAGCAACTGCTGCGCGCGTACCCGGAGCTGGCCGTCGCGCCACGCGACGACGGCGTGATCGTGTCGGGCTACGTGAGCGATCCGGCCGCGCGCGAACGCGTCGCGCAGATCGTCGCGGGCGTCGACAACGCGGCGCTCGGCAATATCTATGTGGTCAGCGACCTGGTCGCGACCGCGCAGACCTATTTCAGCGACACGGCACTGACGGTCGCGTATCTCGGCCGCGGCCGGATCGAGGTGACCGGCACGGCCGCGCGCGCGCAGATCGAGCCGCGCATCCGCAACTACATGAAGGACGCGCGACCGGCGCTCGAAGTGGTCGATCACGTGCGCGATGCCGATCCGGCCGCACCGCGCACGGCGACGACGCTGGGCGGGACGGCCGGGATTCCGGAGATCACGACCGTGTTTGCCGGAGACGGCGACCAGCGCTACATCGAGACGGCCGACGGCAGCCGCTATTTCGAAGGTGCGCGGCTGAAGGAAGGCGCGACGGTCGTGTCGATCGGCCCGGACGAAGTCGTGTTCGAGCGCAACGGCCAGCACATCACGATGCCGCTCGGCGGGCCGCAGGCGAAGGCGCCCGAGCCGGTGCCGGCACCGCCCGTGGCGCCGCTCGCGAGCGGTGCGGCGGCCGGGATCGCGCAGCCGGTGCCGACGCAGTTGACGGATGGTTCGGCGGCCGGTGCCGCGGCGGCCGATGCCGCGGCGGCACGCGCATCGAAGGACGCGGCGCACTAGCGCCGCGACAGGTCATGCGCATCGCGCGGCGCGCGGTGCGCGCAGTACGCGGGGCGTCGCGAACTTGCGGCGCCTCACGTCGACGGCGGAGCATGGGGCTCTCGTCGCCAGGTGGATGCAGTTCACGTAAAGGAGCGCAACATGGGTACGCAGGCAGCAGGTGGTGCAACCAACACGAACCAGGTCCAGCAACAGGCGGACGACCTGACCAAGACGCAGCTCGAACTGACGAAGATCAACTTCCAGGTCCAGCAGTCGACCGCGACGTTCGAAACCAGCAACGCCGTGACCGCGCAGGAGGGGACGGCGAACGCCCAGGTCGCGCAACACCTGAGCTCGGCCGGCCGCGCATGACGCCGGCCGCCGGCCGCGCCGCGCGACGTCGCGTGCCGGGCCCGCCCGCGAATGGCGTCCGGCGGCGGCCATGCGCGTGCCGGCCGGCCCGTTCCGGGCCGGCCCGACCGATCATCCGGCCCGGCGTCCGCTTCTCGAGGAGGGCATGAACATGTCAGTGACAGGCGTAGGCGCGGCGCCGCCGGGCGCGGCCGCGCTCGCGGGAGCCGCGCAGCAGACGGGCTCGACGTCCGATCCGGCGCAGGTGCGCCAGTTCGATGCGCTGATGCAGCCGGGCGCATCGCCGGCCGCGCCGCCGTCTTCGTCGGGCGTCGCGATGTCGCGCGCACCGGCGGATGCGGCGCCGGCCGTGCAGATGACACCGGCGCAGGCGAACCAGTCGTCGCTCGTCGAGCGGTTGCGCACCTACGGCAACGATCTCGACGCGCGGTACGCGAACATCGACAAGCATCGCAGCGAGATGCTGACGTCGATGGCCGACAGCCGCAGCGATCCGATGATGACGATGGTGAAGGCGATGGATTTTCAGTGGACGGCGACCACCACGATTTCGGAATACCAGTTGAGCCTGTCGGTCGCGCAGGCGGCGAACGGCTTCACGCACACGGTGCTGAAGACGCAGGAGTGATGGCGTGCGCGCGTGCCGCACAAGGCCGCGCTCACACGGAAGCGGAACAACGATGACGACGATCGATTCGACGCCGCGCGCACATGCGTGGCGCAGCCGGGCGGCGCGCGCGCTGCTCGCGGGGCTGCTCGTGCTGCTGGCCGGGTGCCAGAAGGAGCTGTACTCGGGCCTGTCGGAGCGCGATGCGAACCAGATGGTCGCGGTGCTCGGCGACGCGGGCATCAGCGCGTCGAAGGACAACGACGCGCGCGACACGTCGGACCGCAACGCGTGGCTCGTCAGCGTCGCGGACGGCGACATGCAGTCGGCGCTCACGGTGCTGCAGGCGAACGGGCTGCCGAAGCCGAGCTACGCGAGCCTCGGCGAGCTGTTCCAGAAGCAGGGCCTCGTGTCGACGCCGGCCGAGGAACGCGTGCGCTACCTGTACGGCGTGTCGCAGGACCTGTCGCGCACGCTGCAGGACATCGAGGGCGTGGTCGTCGCACGCGTGCAGGTCGTGATTCCGGAGAACGATCCGCTTGCGGACAAGATCAAGCCGTCGTCCGCGGCCGTGTATATCCGCTACCGGCCCGGCGTCGACCTGCGCGCGATGGCGCCGATGGTCAAGGATCTGGTCGCGCACAGCATCGAAGGGCTGCAGTACGACAACGTGTCGCTGTTCCTGCAGCCGGCCGCCGCGCGCGCGGCGCGGGTGGACGGCATCGGCAGCGCGATGACCGACATCGTGCGCCTGCGCTCGCCGCTCGGCTGGCTCGTGTTCGCGTTGATCCTGCTGACCTGCGCGGTGATCGCGCTGTCGGCGGCGCGGCGCGGGATGTTCGGCGCACGGCTCGCGGGCCTGCTCGGCGCACCGCGCGCGGGGCACGCGGCGACCGGGGCCGGCGGCCTGCGCACGCCGGACGGCGCGCGCGACGGCGCATGAGCGAGCCGCATGCGCTGCCGCCGGGCGACGGGCCTGCCGCATCCGATGCGGCGCTGCTGCCGTGGCTGCAGCCGCTCGGGCCGCCGCCCGCGGCACGCCGCGCCGCGTTTCATGCGCTCGTCTGCGACTTCAACCTGCGGCCCGACCGCTATCTGCACGTGACGCGCGTGCCGGCCGACTGGCCCGCGCGCTACCGTTCGCCGGATGCGTTCGGCGCGGCCGGCCGCAAGCTGCTCGCGCGGCACCTGCTCGCGTTGAACGGCGTGGCCGACCGGCACGACTTCGACGTGGCGAACCCGTGCGCGCGGCTCGCGCTGCTGCCGGGCGCGGCGCTCGAGCAACTGGCCGCGTATGCGGGGCTGCTGCTGCATCGCGCGTGGCTGCGCGACGCGCTGGCCGCGCGGCGCATCCGCGCCGAAGTGGCGGCGAAGCTCGGCGCCGACGCACTCGAACTCGCACTCGAACGCGCGCCGGAATTCGGCGCGCTCGCCGATACGCTGGAGCCGTGGCGCGCCGATCCCGCCGCGTTGCCTGCCGTGATTCGCGCGCGCGGCGGGCGGCTGCTGGCGGATTTCATCGGCGTGGCGGGTGACGCGGTCGCGCGGCGCACGCGCCTGAAATTTCATCGCGCGATCGACGACGAAGCGCCGTACTGGCTGAACCGCGCGCAGCGCGACCAGTTCGGTGAGCTGATGTTCCTGTTTCTGATTCCCGAGAGGCTTGCGTCATGGGACTGGCTTTTCTGATCACGAGCGACAACCTGCAACTCCTGTCGGAGCGCAAAGTGCTCAAGGAGCGCGAATACGCCGCGCTGCTCGATGCGTCCGCGGTGATCGCCACCGCGCGCGACGAGGCGGCGCGCATCGTCGCCGACGCGCAGCGCGAATTCGACAAGCGCCAGGCGGCCGGCTACGACGAAGGGATGCGCCGCGCGCAGCGCGAGCAGGCCGCGCAGGCCTATACGCAGGCGCTCGCCGCCGCGCGCACGATGGAGACGATGAAGGATGCGATGGCCGATATCGTCGTGAAGGCCGTGCGCGCGATCGTCGGCGAGATGAGCACGAAGACGCTGTACGAGGCCGCGCTCGCGCGGATCGCGCCGCTCGTGCGCGACGAGGCGTTCCTGATCGTGCGGATCGCGCCCGGCCGCAAGGACGAAATGCGCGATGCGCTCGACGGCGCATTCGCCGGACAGTCGAACCGGCAGAAGATCCGCATCGTCGAGGACGCGCAGCTCGAACGCCACGCGTGCACGGTCGAGACGCCGTCCGGGCGCATCGACGCGAGCCTCGACCTGCAGATCGACGCATTGCGCCAGGCGATCCGCCGCGATGCGCTTAAAGGGGCCGCGCGATGAGCGCGCCGCTCGACGATCCGCAGCCGTTCGGCGACGATGCCGCGCCGTTCGATCGCGGCCGCCTCGTCGGCGAACTCGATGCGGGCCTCGCGTTCTTCTCGCCGGTGTCGGTGCAGGGCCGCGTCAATCACGCGGTCGGGCAGATCCTGAATGCGACCGGCATCCGCGCGCGGCTCGGCGAAATCTGCGAGCTGCGCACGCCGAACCAGCCGACGCTGCTTGCCGAGGTGGTCGGCTTCTCGCGGCAGACGACGTTGCTCACGCCGCTCGGCGACGTGGCGGGCCTGTCGCCCGAGACGACCGTCGTGCCGTCCGGGCGCGAGCATGTGTTTCCGGTGGGAGAGGGGCTGTTCGGCCGCGTGCTCGACGGGCTCGGCCGGCCGCTCGACGATCGCGGGCCGGTGACGGGCGCCGCGTGGGTGTCGACGCAGCAGGACCCGCCGAATCCGCTCGCGCGCAAGATGATCGACACACCGTTTCCGACCGGCGTGCGCATGATCGACGGCCTGATGACGCTCGGCATCGGGCAGCGCGTCGGCATCTTTGCGCCGTCCGGCGTCGGCAAGAGTACGCTGCTCGGCATGATCGCGCGCGGCGCGCAGGCCGACGTGAACGTGATCGCGCTGGTCGGCGAACGCGGCCGCGAGGTGCGCGAATTCATCGAGCACAGCCTGTCGCCGGAGGTGCGCGCGCGTTCGATCGTCGTCGTGTCGACATCCGATCGCCCGGCGATGGAGCGCGTGAAATCCGCGCTGGTCGCCACCGCGATCGCCGAACATTTCCGCGATGCGGGCAAGCGCGTGCTGCTGCTGGTCGATTCGCTCACGCGCTTCGCCCGCGCGCAGCGCGAGGTCGGCCTCGCGAGCGGCGAGCCGCCGACGCGGCGCAGCTTCCCGCCGTCGACGTTCGCGGTGCTGCCGCGCCTGCTCGAGCGCGCGGGGCAGGGCGCACGCGGATCGATCACCGCGCTCTACACGGTGCTCGTCGAAGGCGACGAGGAATCGGACCCGATCGCCGAGGAAGTGCGCTCGATCCTCGACGGCCATATCGTGCTGTCGCGCAAGATCGCGCTCGCGAACCGCTATCCGGCGATCGACGTGCTCGCGAGCCTGTCGCGCGTGATGCCGCTCGTCGCGAGTCGCGCACACCAGCAGGCGGCCGCGCGCGTGCGCGAGCTGATTGCGAAGTACCAGGAGATCGAGTTGCTCGTGCAGATCGGCGAATATCGCGAAGGCAGCGACCGGCTCGGCGATCTCGCGCTGCGCGCGCGCGACGCGATCGGTGCGTTCTGCGCGCAGGCGTCGGACGAGGACGTGCGCTTCGACACGCTGCTCGCGAAGCTGACGAAGCTGGCGAACGATCATGTCTGAAGCCGACGATCGCCTCGTGCTCGCGACGCTCGCGCGCCTGAAGCGCGTGCGCGAGATGCGCAGCCAGATCGCACGCGTCGCGGCCGCGCGCCAGCAGGGCATCGCCGCGCAGAGCCGCCGCGCGCTGGCGGCCGCGCAGGCGCAGCTCGCGCAGCAGGTCGCGGCAAAGGCGGCGATCCAGACGCGCCTCGCCGACGACGTGCGCGAGGCGCGCGCGTTGCAGAACGCAGCAGCCGACACGCGCACCTTCGACCGGCATATCGGCACCGCGAACGCATCGGTGAACGAGGCCGCGCACGTGCATCGCGGCCACGAGGCGACGCTGGCCGACCTGCAGCGCGCCGCGCGCAAGGCGCAGGCCGCCGAGGACAAGCTCGGGAAGGCCGGCGAGAAGGCGCTGCATGCGCGCGCCGCGCGGGTCGAGCGCGATGCCGACGAAGTCGCGGACGGCTATGCGGTGCGGCGCTTCGCGACGGCGGGCGCCTGGGCGGCTGCGGCCGCCGACGTTGCCGGCCACGGACAGGTGCCGCCCGAAGCCGCCGCCGCATTCGACGCGGCGATGACCGCGGCGCCGGCAGATGCGCAGGCCGATGGGCAGGCTGATGCGGCCGACCAGGACGAAGCGGCCGCCGCCGATGGCGACGAGCCCCACGACGCCGCATTGCCCGCCGCCGTGGAGCGCCGATGCTAGACCCGGCCTCGGGCTTCAACGACGTCGCGGGCATGCTGCGGCCGCTGCTCTACGTGATGCCGCGCCTGCTGCCGATCATGTTCGTCGTGCCGGTATTCAACGAGCAGATCGTCACGGGGCTCGTGCGCAACGGCGTCGCCGTCGTGATCGCCGCGTTCGTCGCGCCGGCGATCGACGCCGCGCAGGTGGCCGCGCTGCCGTTCCTGATGTGGTGCCTGCTCGTTGCAAAGGAGGCGATGGTCGGCATGTTGCTCGCGGGCGCGTTCAGCGCGGTGCTGTTCGCGATCCAGGGCGTCGGCTACCTGATCGATTTCCAGACCGGCAGCGGCAGCGCCGCGTTCTTCGATCCGATGGGCGGGCATGAGGGCGGCCCGACGTCGGGATTCCTGAATTTCGTCGCGATCGCGCTGTTCGTCACCGCGGGCGGGCTGCAGGTGCTCGTGCAGCTGTTCGCGCAGTCGTATGCGTGGTGGCCGATCGGCTCGCTCGGCCCCGATTTCTCGTCGATGCTGCAGACCTTCGTCGTGCGCCAGACCGACACGATCTTCGAATGGATGGTGAAGCTCGCCGCGCCGGTGACGATCGTGCTGGTGCTCGTCGAGCTCGGTATCGGCCTGGTCGGGCGCGCGGTGCCGCAGCTCAACATCTTCGTGTTCTCGCAGCCGCTGAAGAGCGCGCTCGCGCTGCTGATGATGGTGCTGTTCCTGCCGGTGGTGTACGCGTCGCTGCATGCGCTGCTGAGCCCCGACAGCGGGCTGATGGCGTTGCTGCGCGCGCTGTTCGCCGCGCACGGCGGCGCGTGAGCGCAACGGAGCCGCGATGGCCGAAAAGGACCAGAAGCCGACCGCGAAGCGCTTGCGCGAGGCACGCGAGAAAGGCGATGTGCCGAAGAGCGCGGAGACGATTTCGTCCGCGTTCTTCGTCGGCGTGTGCGTCGCGCTCGCGGTGGGCATCGGCGCACTGTTCGCGCGGCTGCAGGCGCTGTTCCGGCTCGTGTTCGATGCGGTCGGCGCGGCCGACCCGTCCGCGCGGATCGCGGTGCTGATCGACGGCGCCGCGCGCGAGTGGGCGACGCTGTCCGCGCAGATCGTCGCGGCCGGGCTGCTCGCGGGCTTGCTGGCGGGCTTCGTGCAGGTTGGCGGCGTGATGGCGTGGAGCCGCCTCGTGCCGCAGCTGTCGAGGCTCAACCCGGCCGAGGGGATGAAGAACCTGTGGTCGCTGCGCAACCTCGTCAATCTCGCGAAGATGCTGCTGAAGACGGCGCTGCTCGTCGCGACGCTCGGCTGGCTGATCGTCGAGTCGCTCGACCCGTCCGTGCAGTCGGGCTTCACGCGGCCGATCTCGATCCTCGCGCTGATCGTGAAGCTGCTGATGCTGCTGTTCGGCTGGGCCGCGCTGATCTACATCGTGATGGCATTGATCGACATCATGCACCAGCGGCACGAATTCAATCAGAAGATGAAAATGTCGATCGACGAAGTGCGGCGCGAGCACAAGGAAGACGAAGGCGATCCGCACATCGAGGCGAAGCGCCGGCAGCTCGCGCGCGAAGTGCAGTTCGCGTCGCTGTCCGACCGGATCGGCTACGCGTCGGTGGTCGTCTACTCGCCGCGCGTCGCGGTCGCGCTGTATTACGGCGGGATCGGCACGCTGCCTTGGGTGCTCGCGCGCGGCGAGGGCGACGCGGCCGAGCGGATCGTGCGTGCCGCGCGCGACGAACTGCGCCCGACGCTCGCGAACGTCGGCCTCGCGCAGGCGCTGTACGAGACGACGCCCGAGAACGGCACGATCCAGCCGCAACATTTCCGCGAGGTCGCGCAGTTGCTGAAATGGGCGACCGGTGCGGGATGACGCATGCGACGGCCGCCGCTTCCGTATGACCCCTTTTTTCGTTCCGCGCACGTGCGTGGCCATGCGTTCCGATTCGATATGGCCCCGTGAATGGTCATGCATGCGCAGTGCTTGACGTTATTTTTTTCCGGCTGGTGGAGAAGTTCACCAGTGAATTATTGCTGATTTATTTCTTCGTAATATGGCTCGACCGTCACGGCGGGCGGCGGGCCGCGAGGTTGCGCCACGCGTGATGAAAATGGTCAACAGGGGCGGACAAATCAAATGTGCGGAATCGACGGCTTTCTGAATAGCGTCGCCTTCGATGAGGAGACAGCGCGCGGCACGCTCGCGCGGATGACGGCAAGCCTCGCGCATCGCGGGCCGGATGGGCAGGGGATCTGGGTCGACCCGGAGGCCGGCATCGCGCTCGGCCACCGGCGGCTCGCGATCGTCGACCTGTCGGTGCACGGCCGACAGCCGATGGCATCCGCGTGCGGTCGCTACGTCTTGGTCTTCAACGGCGAAATCTACAACCATCGCGAACTGCGCGCGGAACTCGAGCGTGCAGGGCGCGCCCCGGCGTGGCGTGGCCACTCCGACAGCGAGGTGCTGATCGCGGCGATCGTCGCGTGGGGTGTCGAGGCGACGCTGCGGCGCGCGACCGGCATGTTCGCGTTCGCGCTGTGGAACCGCGCGTCGCGGGTGCTGACGCTCGCGCGCGACCGGATCGGCGAGAAGCCGCTCTATTACGGCCGGATCGGCGACGCGCTGGTATTCGCGTCCGAACTCAAGGCGCTGCGCGGCTATCCGGGCTTCGACGGCACGATCGATCGCGACGCGCTGTGCCTGTACCTGCGCCAGTCGAGCGTGCCCGCGCCGTACACGATCTATCGCGGCATCCACAAGCTGCCGCCGGGCACCTTCATCCAGTTCGAGCATGCGCGCGATACGCCGCGCCTGCGTGCGTACTGGACGCTCGAGCAGGCCATCGAGGCGGGCCGCGCGGAGCCGTTCGAGGGCAGCGCCGACGAAGCGGTCGGCCAGCTCGACACGATCCTGCGCCAGGCCGTTGCGCGGCAGATGGAAGCCGACGTGCCGCTCGGCGCCTTCCTGTCGGGCGGCATCGATTCGTCGACGATCGTCGCGCTGATGCAGGCGCAATCGGCCACGCCGGTCGACACGTTTACGATCGGCTTCCATGAAGCCGGCTACGACGAAGCCGGTTACGCGAAGGCGGTCGCGCGGCATCTCGGCACGCGCCATACCGAACTCTACGTGACGGCCGACCATGCGCTCGGCGTCGTGCCGAAGCTGCCGTCGATCTATGACGAGCCGTTCTCCGACGCCTCGCAGATTCCGACCTTCCTCGTGTCGGAGCTGACGCGCCGGCACGTGAAGGTGAGCCTGTCCGGCGACGGCGGCGACGAGCTGTTCGGCGGCTATACGCGCTACTTCCTGACCCCGCGCCTGTGGCGCAAGCTGCATCGCGTGCCGGCGGCGGTGCGCGCGCGGATCGCCGCCGCGCTGCATGCGTTGCGGCCCGATCACGCCGACCAGCTCGCGGCCGTCGCACAGGGGGCGTGGGGCAGCGTGGAGGCGCGCGAATCGGCGACGCGCATCGGCGACCGCCTGCACAAGCTCGGCCACGTGATGACGGCCGAGAGCCGCATCGGGCTGTACCGGCTGCTGATGTCGTCGGTGCATCATCCGGAACGGCTCGCGCTGTCGGGGCATGAGCCGCCGACGCCGCTCGACACGGTCTCCGCGTGGCCCGAGCATCTGAGCTTCGCCGAGCAGGCGATGGCGATCGATACGCTCACCTACCTGCCGACCGACATCCTCGCGAAGGTCGATCGGGCGGCGATGGCCGTCAGCCTCGAAACGCGCATGCCGTTCCTCGATCATCACGTCGTCGAATTCGCGTGGCGCGTGCCGGCAGCGGTGCGCTTGCCGGAAGGGCAGTCGAAGGTGCTGCTGCGCCGGCTGCTCGACCGGTACGTGCCGTCCGCGCTGATCGACCGGCCGAAGCAGGGCTTCTGCGCGCCCGTCGATCACTGGCTGCGCGGCGCGCTGCGCGACTGGGCGGAGGCGCTGCTGCGGCCGTCGCGGCTGCGCGAGGAGGGCTTTTTCGACGCGGCGGCGGTCGACCGCCTGTGGCGGCAGCACCAGACCGGCCGGATGAACTGGCAGCACCAGCTGTGGACGGTGCTGATGTTCCAGGCATGGCTGGAACATCAGCGCGCGGGGTGACGCGGCGCCGCGGCGGACGGCCGGCGTTCCGGCCATCCGCGGTCGGACCCGGCCGTCAGCCGACGTTCAGCGGCGTGCCGATCGCGAGACGGCCCGGATCGCGCGCGGCCGACGGATTGAGCTGCAGGATCTCGTTCAGCGCGCGCGCGTCCTGCTCGCCGCGCGTCATCGTCTGCTGGTCGGCGCGCGATACCTGTGCGGCGTCGAGCAGCGACTGGCGATGCTGGTCCGCGATCACCCACAGCGAATCGCCGGCGACGACGATGTACGGCTGCGGCGAGTTCGATGGCGCCGGCTGGCTCGACGGCGTGCCTTGCGACGGTTGCGGCGCCGTCGTGCTCGTCGTGGGCGACGGTGTGGCGGACGATGTGGCGGATGGTGTGGCGGATGGTGTGGCGCTCGGCGACGCAGATGGCGTGGCACCCGGCAACGCGCCTGGCGCGAGATTCGACTGAGACGGCGAGCCGCCGCCGAAGATCCAGTTGAACAGGCCGCCGATCATCGGCGCGACGCCGATGATGAA
This sequence comes from Arapaima gigas, assembly GCA_900497675.1. Classification (NCBI taxonomy): domain Eukaryota; kingdom Metazoa; phylum Chordata; class Actinopteri; order Osteoglossiformes; family Osteoglossidae; genus Arapaima; species Arapaima gigas. The sequence goes on from UFQX01000612.1 coordinate 145,142, forward strand.
CTTGTAGCCGAACGCGGCGACCGGAATCATGACGACCGCGGTCGGGATCTTCTTGACGAACGGCGTGGCGTTCGGGAAGTGCGTATTGAGCCGGCCGGCGAGCAGCAGTGCGGTCGACGTCGCGGTCGCGACCGCGAGATCGTATTCCCCCTGGTTCCATTGCGACGCGGTGGACAGCCCGCCGAGCGCGACCGACGCGAAGTCGCCCGCCGAATCGAGCACGCGCACGACGCGGCTGCGCTTGTCCGCGTTCACGCGCCGCGACACGATCAGGAACGACGCGCCCGCGTATGCGGCGCCGAGCGCGCCGCTGGCGACACCGGTCGTGCCCAGCGCCAGGCCGAACCAGTCGTGTGCGCCAGCGATCTTGCCGATGCCGCTCGTGACGGTGGCGACCGACGCGACGGCCGTGCCCGCGCGTCCGGCGATGCCCAGCAGGCTGCGCGGATTGCCCGCGTGAAGCTGCTGCAACGACGTGCCGCCGACGAACCCCTGCATCTGCGTGAGCACGTCGTCGGCGAGCGCGGTGATGTTGGCCTTGGCGTCCTCGAAGCTCATCGTCCCGCGCCGGTATTGCCGGACGTATTGCCTCGCCATCGCCTGCGCATCGCGTACCGCGGCGTCGAGCTGGATCGTCCGGTGTTCGCCGTATTCGTGCGTCTGGGAGCCGAATTGCCGCACGAGCGTCGTCTCGAGATGCGAGAGTGCCGCGACCGCGGCTTTCGGGTCGCCCGACTGCAGGCTGCGGATGGCGCCCTGGTGCATCACCTGGAACACGCGCCCGAGACGCGACGCGAGCAGGAACGACGACGACATATTGCTCATGACGGTCGGCTTGATCCAGTGGAACGCGGCGTCGAGGCCGATCAGGCTCGACGCGCCGAGGACGATCCCGCTCGTGATGCCCGTCTTCCACCGGTCGGACGGTTCTTTCGACGGCCGGTGCACGCGCAGCGCATTGAGGTGCGCGGCCGCCTCGTCCATCGTCGCGTTGGCGGCGGCGGGCGCATCGGGCTGGGCGATGGCCTTGCGGTTGGCGCCGATCGGATGCGAGCCGTCGTGTTGCAGCGCCGGCCGGCCGGTGACCTTCTTCCAGTGCAGGCGGCTGTCGGAGGCCGGCTGCGGCGCCAGCTTCGGCCGCGCGGGCGTGGCGGCGCGATGGCGTTTGAGCCAGTCGCGGCCGATCTCGCGCGCCTTCTTTTCGAGTTTGCCGACGTCGTCGTCGCCGATGCGCCGCCACATGCTCTGGCCGTACTCGTTCGTTGCGCGGCGTGCCTGGTTCAGCAGCGTCGAAGTGTTGTGCTCGTACAGTTCGTCGCGCAATGCGGCGATCTCGCCGTCCGTCATGCCTTGCGTTTTCGCGATGCGCTCGACCTCCGTGAACAGGATGCGCTGCTGATTCGCGAAGTCTTCGGCGCTGACCGGTTCGTAGACGCGCGTCAGTGCATCGCCGCCGTGCAGTCTCGCGAACTTTCCGGCTGCGTTCAGCTTGTAGTCGACGAGCTTCGCCGCCAGCGCGCGCGTCAGATCCGCATTCGCGATGAAGTCGTCGCCGTGCGTGCCCCAGGACAGGCCGACATGAACCCAGTCGAGCTGTTTCCGGCTGAGGATGGCGTCCAGCAACTGCACGTGGCCTTCGCCCGGCACCGGCTCGAGCACGGCATCGGCGCCGTGGAAGGTCAGCATCACGAGCGGCGCCTTCTCGCCCTCGTGCTGCTTCGCCCACGTTTCCAGCGATTCGGCGATGCGCCGGATTTCGGCGTACCCGTTGTTCGTGCCGGCCATCGCGTGACCGTCTTCGCGCGACACGAGCGGCCGCGACGGCGCGGCCTCGAGCCGCAGCAGGAAGCCGTATTTCGATGCCGCCGTGAGCCACTTGTGCAGGTGGGCGAGGTCGTCGAGTTCGAGCGTGTGCTGCGTGCCGTCGGGATCCGTGCGCGTGATCGTCGCCGTATCGTCGTCGTAGCGGGCGCCCGTCGGGTCGCCGAACTTCCTGGCGCGCTGGATCAGCCCCGGGTCCTGCTTGCCGCCGACGGCGGCAGCCTGCGAATACGGATCGACCTGGAGCGCGACGGCCGGGAGCACGCCGCCGTACTGCTCGAGGTACTGCCGCATCGCCTCGGGATCGTCGCGCAGCGAGAACGAGCGCGACATCGGGACGAGCCGGTCGCGGATGTCGGGCGGCAGTTCGGCGTACGCGTCGATCAGCTTCCGGTCGGCGGTTCGCGCGGCGCCGTGGTCGATCACGAACTGCTGCGAACGGCGCACCAGCCTGTTGCGGCCGCCGCCCGGATTGGCGACGGCGCCGTGCGGATGCAGGCTCGAAGCCTCGCGCCACATGTCCAGCGTCTTGAAGATCTTCTTCCACAGCGTGGCGTCGGCCATGATGGCCCGCGGCTCGTCGCTGAGCGTCAAGCCGTTGCCGTCATGCTTGCCCTGGTCGCGCTTGCCCCATTCCTTGACGCGTTCGAGCGTCGACGCGAAATCGGCGACCTTCGCCTTGCCGTAGCGCGTGACCGATTCGACGATCGTGCTCGACACGAAGGCCGGCTGGTACGGTTCGAGCGCGATCGGCTTCGCGGCGGGTACGGCCGGCGGCTTTGCCGGCTGAACGGCCGGTTGCTTCGCTTGCGGTTTGCCGCGCGCGGCCTTGCGGCCGGGTTTGCCGGGCCGGCCGCCCGCGTTGCGTTTGCCCGCGGCGGGCGGTGCGGCGGGCGCGGCCTGGGCCGCCGCGGCTTGCCGCGCTGCCTCCTCGGCCTGCAGCGCGGCCTCCTTCAGCGCGGCGGCGCGCGGCACGAACGCATCGGGGGCGAGCGAGGACAGCAGGAAATGCTGGTTGCCGCCGAACGGCCCGCGGCCGATCGTCGCCCGATCCAGCGGCAGGCCTTCGTTGTTGCCGTCGCGGTACTCGGCGAGGGTGTCATACCAGCGGATCGTGCCGTCCTCCACTGCGATGAGGCCGGTGAGCGTGCCGCGCAGCGCGTCGGTGACGCTCCCTTCGTGGTCGAACACGTACACGAAGTGGCCCTCGGGTATCTCGCCCATCTCGATCGCGCGCAACAGCTGCGGCGCGTGCTGCGCGTTGAAGTCGAGCGCGGTGTCCGGCGTTGGCGGCAGCAGGTTCGGCGTGCCGGCATCGGCCGCTTCCAGGTTCTTTTGGCGCAGCGACGGGCGCACCCGCCCGAGCACGCGCTGGACGTAGGCATCGGGCTTCGACAGCGGGGTCTTCCGGTCGTCGAGCGCGCGGCGCATTTTGGCCGGTGCGAAGCCGCCGTAACTGTCGACGACGTCGTGCGCGACGTCAGCCACGACGAAGCGCACGCCTCGGCGCCCGTCGGGCAACAGGCGCGAGCGTCGCCGGAACGCGTCGGCGAGCTCGCGCTCGGCGATCGTCGCGTCGCCCAGCGACGTGGTTTCCACGTACGTCCATTTCTGCTCGGCATCGAGTGTCGCGTACCCGAGCACCTTGCCGGACTTGCGATCGATCGCGTAGAGCGTCGTTTGCGCGCCGGGATGCTTGCGCGCGTATTTTTCCGCCTGCTTCGGCCGCTGGAAGCGGGGCGCATCGTCGAGCTGCTTCACGGTGGCGACGACGTTGTCGGCGGCGCCCGTGGCCGACGGTTCGACGTCCCACTGGCGCAGCTCGCCGAAGTACGCCTCGATGCGCGCGGCGCCGCCAAACGACAGCAACGCGTCGAGCGGGACGGGCGACAGGTAGTAGTCGTAGTTCTTGCGGCTGGCGTCGCCTTTCGACTTGAGCGGCAGGAACGCATCCTGCGCGACCTTCGGATCGATCTCGTCCGATGCCGGCTTCTTGTCGATGAACTTGCCGTTGGCGCTCGTGCGCAGGCTCGCGATGAACTCGGGCTGCGGATGTCGTGCGTCGACCCGGTCGGCCGGCCGGTCGATGTGCGGTGCGATCAGCACATGGGCGTCGTTGCCGAACGCCGCCTTCATGTCGTCGACACTGGCGAGCTGGTCGCCGTCGATGCGGACGAGGTCGCGCTTGCCGTGCGTGGCGAGCTGGTCGAGCGCACGCTGCCCGCGCTTGACGGCCGGTCCCGACGCATGCGCGGGCGCGGTTGCGCGCCGCCGCGACAGCGGGGCGGGGGCGGGCATCTCGCGCGGCACGCCGCCGGCCCGCATGCGGGCCGCCTGGCTCGTGTAGTAGTCCCGATAGGTGGCATGGCCGGGCACCGACGGCGCGGCGTCGCCGAACGCGGCCGCAAGCCGGCGCAGCCCGGCCGCGTCACCGGGCATCACGTGATCGGCCTCGCGCGCGATCGCGTCGGGCAGGTGGGCGTCCTTCGCGATATCGATGCCCGTGTCGCCGGCAAGTTCGCGGCGCACCGCGAACGCGTTCGCCTGCGCGCGCGCCTCGGCCATCAGCGCGCTGTCGGTCCACGCTTCCGGCGACGTGTGGTCGAGCGCCAACTGGCCGGTGATCGCCTCGACCGCATGCTGCGCTTCATGCGCGAGCGCATAGACGAGCGTGCCGGTGCCGCGCAACCGCCCGTCGAGCACGATCCGTTGTTTCGCGGTGTCGATGCGGCTGCCGCGTCCGGGGCGGCCGAGCACGACTTTCCAGCCGGCCGCGTGCGCTTGCGCGACCTGCCCGCTGAGCAGGGTCGAGCGGTCGACGAGTGCGTAGGCTTCCTTCGGCAGCGGCGCGCCGCCGAAGCGCATCCGGATCCGCGTGATGACGGACGGCTTTTGCGCGAACGCATCGGGCGGCAGATGTTCGGTGATTTCCGGATGCGCGAGCTCGATCGCCCCGCGCGCGATGCCGTCCTCGAGCACGACGCGCAGCGCGCGGATGTCGCGCACGATGCCGTCGACGTTCAGCCGCGGCGCACCGACGTCGAGCGACGACGGGTCGCTCAGGTAGAAGTCGCCCTGGGCGTCGAACACGCCTTCGAAATCGTAATAGAGGCCGTGCCGCTCGGTGATCTCGCTCGCGCGATCGAGCTGCGCGAATGCGTCGTGCGTGACGCGCTCCGGCAGCACGCCGGCGGTCACGTCGTGGCTGCTGAGCGACGCGAACGGCTCGTACATCACGGCCACGCGGTCGAAGGCGGCGAACGGGCCGCCGAGCGTGAGCGTCTTCAGCCCGTACGCACGCAGTGCGGCGAGGCCTTCCTGCTCGTGCCGGATCGCGTCGATATGGTTGAGGATCGCGCGGTTGTCGGTGCCGAGGTAGATCCCGATCGCATTGCGGCGGCCGAGTTCGAACACGGTCTTTTCGATGCCGGCGCCGGTCGCCGCGCCCATGACGCGCTCGACGGGCAGACGTGCGGTGGGGTCGCCGCTCGCGTGGACGCCGTTGCCGTCCACCGCGAGCGGGCCGAGATCGGGGCGCGTGTGCGGCGCCGGGTCGAATCGCAGCCACGCGCGCGTGGGGCTCAGCGCGGCTTCGGCGCCGAAGCCGACGGCAATCGTCGGCGGCACGTGCACGGGCCGCTGCCACACGTTCGCGAGCCATGCGCCCGCGTCGCGGCCGTTGCGCGCGGCGAGGATGATCGCCGCGCCGGGAAAGCCGAACACGGAGCGGTGCGCGAGCGTGAACTCGACCGGCGACCACGGGCGGCCGTCGGCGTCGACGAGGCGGCCCTGCGCGTCGGTCGTGCCGCGCACGATCACGATGCCGGCTTCGCGGTCGTACGACAGCCCGTCCGAATGCAGCAGGCGCAGGTCGTCCACGCCGGTCACGCCGCGCCCGTCGAACGGCGAGGCCTTGACGGGACGCGCACGCGACCACGCCGTTTCGGCCGCGAGCGCGGCGGCCGCGTCGTGCTCGGGTGCGGCCAGCGTCGCCCGGCCCGATTGCGCGGCCTGCGCCTGCCGGCGGTACAACTCGCCGTAGCTGATGCCGCCGAGCGAGGTCGGCGCGTGTTCGAACGCGTCGGCGAGGCGTGCGATCGACTCGGCATCGCCGGGCCGCGCGCGGCCGTATTCGTTGGCGATCGCATCGGGCAGCGCGACGTAGCGGCCGATGTCGACGCCGGCGTTCGTGCGAATCTCGTCGCGGATCGCGAACGCGTTCGCCTGCGCGCGGGCTTCCGCCAGCAGCGCGGAGCGCACGTAGCGCTGCGTCGACCCGTAGTCCAACCCGAGCGTGCCGGTCACGGCTTCGGCGGCATGACCGGCTTCGTGCGCGAGCACGTAGACCATCGAGCCGGTCGAGCGCAGGTTGCCGTCGATCGTGATGCGGCGTCGCTGCGTGTCGATCTTGCTGCCTTCGCCCGGGGTGCCGCGCACGACTTTCCAGCCCGCGTCGCGAACGAGCCGCATCTGCTGCGACAGCAGGCCCGATGCATCGATCAGGCGATAGGCTTCCTTCGGCAGCGGCGCGCCGCCGAAGCGCATCCGCACGCGTGTGATGATCGAAGGCTTCTGCACGAACGCGCCGGGCGCCGGCGTTTCCGCGAGTTGCGGATGCGCGAGCTCGATCTTGCCGCGTTCGAGGCCGCTCGTCAGCGCGCGCTCGATCAGCGCGAGGCGCTGCATTGCCGTGAAGTGCTCGCCCGCCTCCATGCCGATCGAACCGGGGTCGCTCAGCAGGAAATCGCCGTTGCGCGTGAACAGGCCCTGCAGGTCGAAGCCGATACCCGTGCTTTCGACGACGGCACGGATCTGCCGGATATGTTCGAGCGCCGCGCGCGACACCACGTGCGGCAGCGCGCCCGTCTCGAAGCTGAAGCTGTGGAATACGCCGAGCGGCCGGTACAGCACCGCGACGCGGTTGAGTGCGGAGAACGGGCCGCTCATCGTCACGGTTTTCAGGCCGTACGACGCGAGATCGTCGAGCGCGATGCTTTCGTCGATCGCCGCGTCGAGCTGGTGGGCTTCCGATGTATGGGGCCCCTTGTCGTATACCGCGAGCGCGGCGTCGTCGCCGAGCGCGAACACGGTTTTCTCGCCGCCGAAGCCGAGCAGCTCGCCGACGTGGCGTTCGACGTCGATCCGTTCTCCCGGCCGGCCTTCGACGTGCACGCCTTCGGCGTCGGCCGTCAGCGGGCCGAGGTCGTGCGGTGCCGCGGGCGCCGGGTCGAAGCGGCGGAACACGCCGGTGTCGAGCAGTGCGGCATGCGCGCCGACCGCGTGCGCGGGCGGTGCGTACACCGGCCGTTGCCACAGGTTCGCGAGCTGCGCGGCGGCGGCTTCGCCACCCTGCTGCGCGGACAGCACGATCGAATAGCCGTCCTGGATCATGAACGCGGGCGCCTGGTCGAGCGCGTATTCGTGCACGCCGGTCGGCCGGCCGCCCGTCAGCAGCGTGCCGTCCGGCAGCGTGTCGGCGTGCAGCATCATCACGCCGGCGTCCTCCAGCACCGTGAAATGGCGGCTGCGGGCCGCCTGCAGTTCGGACACCGTGGGCGCCGACCGCGCACCGAACGGCGACGCGTACTCGGCATGCGCGCGGCTCCACGCGACGCGTTCGTCGAAGCTGCGCACGCCGCGCGGCGTGTCGCCGGATTCGCGCGTCTGCGGCGCGGGCATCCGGCGCGGAATGCCGCCGCGGCGTTTCTGGCGCGCCCATACGTCGTGATAGAAGTCGCGGTAAGTCTCGCCGTCGCGGCCCGATACGGGTGCGTCGGCGAATGCGTCGACGAGCCGGCCGACCGTGCCTGCGTAGTCGTGCGACGGCGCGCGCCATGCGTCGCCTTCGTGCTCGATCGCATCGGGCAGCCGCACGTGCGCGGCGATGTCGCCGCCGCCCGCGAGCTGGATCTCGTAGCGGGCCTCGAACGCATTGATCTGCGCGCGCGCTTCGGCTTCGAGCGCCTTGCGCGTGAAGCGGCTGCGGTTGCCGTAGTCGAGATTGAGCACGCCCGCCATCGCCTCGACTGCATGCCGCGCTTCGTGCGCGAGCGTGTACGCGATGCTGCCCGGATGCCGGAGGCCGCCGTCGATCGTCACGCGGCGCTTGCGCGGATCGATGCGGCTGCCGCCGCCGCGCTTGCCGAGCGTCACGCGCCAGCCGGCGTCCTGAAGCATGCGCAACTGCGTCGCGAGCGTGCCTGATTGCATCGCGAGTGCCTGCGCGGCTTCGGGCAGCGCCGCGCCGCCGAAACGCATCTGCATCCGCGTGATCCAGCCGGGGTTCGACGCGGCAGGGTCGGGCGGCGGCGTTTCGGTCGTTTCCGGATGCGCGGCGGCGAGCCCGGTCTCGTCGTTCGCGGCAGCCGGGCGCGCGTCGGTCGCGTTCGCGCGGGCGGCCGTCCGGTCGGCGGTGTCGGCGGCCGCCTTGCCGGTGGTTTTGCCGGTGTCCGTCTCGCGTTCCGCCGTGCGCTCGACGGTGGCGGGGCGCTCCGGCTTGACGAGCACGAGCACGCGATTCGGTGCGCTGAAGATGCCGTCGAGCGCGCTGACGGCTTCGGCCGCCGCGGCCGCGCGCGGCATCGCCGGTTCGTTCGGGCCGCGCTTGCCGGCCAGCACGATCACCGTGTCGTCGCCGGCCGCGGGGCGGGGCGACGCCGGTGGCGCTTCGTCGGCTGCGCCTGCGCCCGGCAAGCCGGTTTCGGCTGCCGCGGTTTCCGGCGCGGGATCGAAGCGCAGCACGCGCGCGTCCGCGCGAAGCTGGCCGTCGGCGCCGAACGCGTCGGGCGCGGCCGCGTAGACGGGCTTCTGCCAGCGGTTCGCGAGTTCGGGCGCCAGTGCTGCGTCATGCTCGCCGGCGACGACGATCACGGGTTCGTCGAGATCCTGCGGGCGCAACGGGGACGGCCGTGCACCGGGCGCGTCCTGCGCCGTGCGGTCGCGCACGACATAGACGGTGCGGTCGCCGACCTCCAGCGGTTCGGCGCTCGGCCCGCGCGGTACCGCGATGCCGGCCGGATCGCGCGTGGCCGGCCGCGCGGCCGGCGCTTCGTCCGTCAGGTCGACGACCTTCACGTCGACGCGCGGCGGTGCGCCATCCGTCTTCGTTCGCGTGCCGGCGCCGGCCGGTTCGTCGAGCTCGGCGGCCCGCGTGCGCAGCGCCTGCGCATCCTGGCTGCGCCGGTCGCTGCGCGCGGCCGCCGTGCGGTCGACCTCGGTTTCGTCGTGCTGCTGGTCGACGCGCGCGCGCTCCTGGCTCGCGCGCTGCGTGCTGCGGGCGTTGCTCGCGGTGCTGGCCGTTTCGCTTTCGGCGGCCGTCTGCGCGAGGCTGCGCGGCGCCTGCGCGTCGGCGCCGTTCGCCTGCCGGATCGCTTCGCTCGTCTGCGCAATGGCGTGATCGAGGAGCTCGAGCCGGGTCTTCGGGACGACGTTCGGCGTCGTGGTCATCTCGCCGTCCGGGCCGAACGACAGGCGCTCGCCGGTTCCCTTCACGTCGTCGACGCGCGTGCCGTTGGTCCATTCCTTGGGCGACGCCGACACGACGGACAGCGTGCCGTCTTCGCCGAGCACCACCGATTTGCCGGGCGGCATCTGCTTGCTCGATGTCTTGTCGAGCACGCGGATCGGCTGGTTATCGTAGGTCAGGATCTTGTCGCCGACCATCAGCATGCCTTCGGGCGACACCTTCACGGCTTCGCCGTCGAGCGTCGCGCGCGTGCGGCCGTAGGCGAGCGACGACACGTCGCCCTTGTTCAGGATCTGGCCGAGCATCCTGCTGTCGACCGTGACGGTCTCGCCGTCGGTCGTGCGGATCGGCACCGGCCGGCCGGTGCGGGTTCGCGCCGACGTGACCGCGCGTTCCTTGAGGCCGCCCGCGGCCATCAGCGCGACGTTGGTGAGCCCGGACTTGAGCTGCTCGCCGGCGGCTTTCTTGTCGCCTGCGAGATAGTCGACGCCGGCCTCGCCGAACGCCTCGACCGCGCCGCCGACGCCGGTCACGATCGCGGTGGCCTTCGCGCCGGTGGAAAGCAGCGACGCGACTTTCGGCGTGCGCGTGAGCGCCGTCACCGCGCGCGTGAACAGCTTGCTGCCGGCGAGCTTGGCGGTGCCGGCGGCGCCCATCGGCACGAGATTGATGAAGTCGGCGCGCGCGCCCGCGTCGGTGAACGGATTGATGCTGCGGCCGTGTTCCATGCGCGTCGCGATGTCGAGCCCCGCGCTGGTCATCGACGCGCCGATCGCGGTGTACATCATCCCCGCACCGAGGATGTTCAGCGGCACGCCGACGATCGCGCCGATTCCGGTGCCGTCGAGCAGCCCGCCGATACCTTCCAGCGCCATGCCGCCGACCATCATGCCGATGTTCAGGCCGGTGCTGGTCAGCGTGTTCAGGAAGCTGTCGAAGCCGCTTTCATGATGCGCGGCCTTCGACACGAGCTGCAGCGAGCCGTCCGCGTTGTGGCCGGTCGCGATGTCGACGGTGCCGTCCTTCGACAGCTGGTTGTTGTCGATGTAGTCGTTGATGTCGTTGTAGGTGCTCGCCGTCTCGTCGACGTATTGCGTGCCGTCCTTGCCGGTGACCTTGAAGATCGCGCTGGTCGTCATGCCGGCGTCCTTCGCCGCATACACCATCGGCAGCACGCTGACCTGCGTGGTCGCGCCGCCGCCGACCTTCAGCAGCGTGTCGCGCACGCTGTTGATCGTCGACAGCTTGTCCTTGTCGGTGAAGCGCGCGACGTCGTCGTTCGTCGGCGATACGGGATCCGAACCATCGCTCGACGAGGCCGTGTTCGGCACGTCGGGCTGCATCCCGAGCGCGACGCCGATCAGGTTGCGCTGTTCGTTGTCGGTCAGCTTGCCGAACGCGATCGTATTGCCGTTCTGCGTGCTCGCGCTCGCCGCGTCGAGCAGCGAGTTCGACAGTTCGCCCCGATGCGCCTCGTAGAAGTCGTGCAGCGCCTTCTTGTAGTCGTTGCCGGCATCCGAATCGGGCGCCGCGTAGCGCAGCCGCTCGTCGAGTCCCGCGTCGAACTGGTCCATCAACACCTGCTGGTGCGACGTCTCGCTCAGCAGCTGCAGGCGCTGTACCGTGTTGTCGGCTTGCGTGACGGCAGCCTTCGCCTTGTCGAGCTGGTCCTGGTACAGGTTCGGCCGAGGTGCCGACGGCGCCGGGATCATGTCGTCGCCCGCGACGTAGCGGAAGCGCACGGGCGGCGGATTCGCGGCCGCCCAGTCGTCGTACTGTTTCTGCACCGATGCGAGCGTGCTCTTTGCCTGTGTCTGCTGGATGCGTGCCTGCGACAGCGCGGCCTGGGTTGCGCGCTCGTTGACCGAATTCGCGAGCCGGCTGTCGGCCGCGCGGATCGCGCCTGCGACGACCTGCAGGCGCTTTGCATCGAGCAGCGTCGGGCCCGCCGGCGCGGCCTGCGTGGCCGGCGACTGCGGCAGCACGAACGGGGACGAGTCGGTGAGCGACGGTGGCAGTCCGCCATTCGCGGTCGACAGCGATGGCGCGGGCAACGGTGACGACGTCGGCAGCGTCGGCGTGCCGGTGGGGGCGGCGCTCGCAGCGGTCGACAGCGACGATGCGGGCAGGGAAGACAGGCCGCTTGCGGTCGACAGCGACGGCGCGAGCAGCGGCGGCTGGGTCGTCGGCTTCGTGAAGATCGAGCGCGCGTTGACCTGCGCCTGGATCTGCGACGCCTGGTCGTCGTACTGCTGCGCGAGCGTCGCGCCGTAGGTCGCGACGAAACCGTCGTGCGCGATACCGGCCTGCTGTTGCGCCTGCGACAGCTTCGCGTATGCGTCGCCGACATCGAGGTCGACCTGCGGATCCTTCAGCATCGAGCCCGGGTTGGCCTTGTGCCAGGCGTCGGCGGCCTGCTGCTTCTTCGTGTAGTCGGCCTGCAGCGTGTCGACCTGATGTTGCGCGGACAGCATCTGCAGATAGCTGCCGCTCGTATTCGCGGCCGTCTGCGCGCGGGCGAGCGCGGTCTTCGCATCCGACACCGCATTCGCCACGACCACCGTCGGTCCTTCCTTGCCGCTGACCGAGTCGTACGTTTGCTGCGCGTTCGTGAGCGCCAGGCTGTCCTTCGCGGCGCCGGCCGCGGCATTGGCATAGTTCGCGTCCTTCGCCGCCGCCGTGACGGCCTGCTGCGCGGCGTCCTGCGACGCCGGCGCGTCGGGCATCGTGACCTGCAATCCCTGCTGCTGAAGCGCATCGTTGAGGCGGCTCACGCCCGAGTCGAGCGCGTCCTTGTAGTCCGGATCGGCGAGATACGACTGGAACTGCGTATAGGCGAGGTTCGAATTCGCGACGTCCGCGTAGTACTTCGACGCACCGACGGCGGCCGTTGCGCTGGCGGTCTGCCAGTTGTCGAAGAGCCGGATCTGCAGCGGGTTCTTGCAGTCGCTCTGCTGCGGTACCCAGTTCGGATCGTTCGCGTGCTCGGGAAACGCGGCCAGCAGCGTCTTGAACTGCTGGTCGGCGGCATGTTGCGCGTCGCCCGGATCGGTCACCTTGCCGGAGTCGTCGATCTTCATCCCGGCCGGCATGTCGGCGTTCGCCTGTTCGCCGTACAGGATCATGTAGCCCGCGTCGGTCGTCACGTTCAGGTCGCGCTGCGCGCTGTCGGCGGCGGTGCGCGCCTTCGCGTAGGCGTCCTGAGCGGCCTTGCGGTCGTCGGGCGTCGATTCGGGATCGCGGTTCACGAGGCGCAGCACGTTCTGCGCGCCCTGCAGCGATTGCGATGCGTTGTCGTATTGCGTCTGCGCGTCCTGGATCGCCGTCTGCACCGCGCGCGTCCTGTCGTTCTCGACCGTGATGTCGGGCGGCGGCACCGTGTACTGCGCGGCCATGCTCTGGACCAGCGCGGTCGCGGATGCAATTTCGGGGTTGGTCGGCTTCGACGGATCGGTGGACGGCGTCGCGGTGACCGGAATCGGCGGCGTCGCAACCGGGTTCGCGGGGCCGGCCGACGAATCGTCCTTCTTCGGCGGAGGCGGCGGCGGGGGCGGCGGTGCGACGACCGGGTTCAGCGTTTCCGACAGGAAGCGCTGCCAGTTGACGCCCAGTCCCAATCCGTCGATCAACAGCATGCTCGTCTCCCTGAAGGCGCGGCGCCATGCGCGCCGCGACGCGATCCGACGAGTGTAGGGACGCGCGTTGCGGCCGGATCGCCGCTGTTTCGTAGCACGGCGGCGCGGCCGCCGCGCGAGCGCACCGCACGCTACGAGACGCGTGCAGCCCGACGGCGGTGCCGCGCCGGCGACGTTCGCGCCCCTGTAATCGGGGCGCGCACCGCTACTCGTCGAGACACTTCACGCACAGCCGCTTCGCCTGGCTGGCTGCGAGCCCGCGGCACATCATCACGACCGGGCGGGCGTGGCACGACGGCGCATCGGCGGACGCGGCAGGCGACGGCAGCCGGCGCGCGCGCTCGGGCGGCGTGGTCGCGGCCGCGTCCATGCGACGCTGGCGCGCGGGCGGCGGCGTATCGGTCACGACGGGAATCGGTCCGACGCCGCCTTCGCGCGCGTTGCGCTGCGCGCTGGCGACGACGCGGCTCACGTAGCCGCTCGAGAAGCCGGTCGTGAAGTTGCCGCTGTAGTAGCACGACAGCGCCGCGCGCAACGCGGCCTGCGTGGCGCGACCGGTGCCCGACGAGCGCGCGAAGCATTCGGTCAGGATCGCGCCGCCGGCCCGCAGGTTGCGGCACGGTTCGAACATCGTCGCTTCATCGAGCCCGTATTTCGCAAAATTGCGCTCGTTCACCTGCGCAAGGCCGACGCTGTAGCTGAAGCCGCGCGCCGCGAGCTCGCGCGCGGTTGCGCGTGCTTCGTCGAGCGACGCGGGCTGGCGCGCCAGATGGCCGCCGACCACGCCGATCGCATACGGATTGAAGCCCGATTCGGTACGCACCAGCGCGGCGAGGGTATCGGGATCGACGTTCGGCGCGCACGCACGCGCGAGCGGCGCGAAGCCGGTACCGGCGCCTGCGGCCTGCGCGCCGCGCAGCGGCAGGCACGCGAAGGCGAGCGCAGCCAGCGCGCACAGGCAGGCGGCGGCGGTTCGCAGGCGGCGCGCGCTCATCCCGCGCCCGCCACCCGGTACGACATCACGAGGCCGTGCACGAGCAGCGACCAGCCGTCGAGCGCGACGAACAGCAGCAGCTTGAACGGCACCGAGATCGTGGTCGGCGAGATCATCTGCATGCCGAGCGCGAGCAGGATGTTCGCGACCAGCAGGTCGACGACGATGAACACGATATAGATCACGAAACCGATCTGGAACGCCTTCGTCAGCTCGGCGAGCGTGAAGCTCGGCACCAGCACCAGCAGGTCGTCGTCCTTGATGCCGTCCGCGCGGTTCTTCGGCCACACCGAGGTGGCGGTGCGCACGAAGAATTCGCGATCGCGCTGCCGCGTGTGCGACACGAGGAAATCCTTGATCGGCGGCAGCGCGGCATCGGCGAGCGCGCCGACGTCGGCCGTCGACAACTGCCCCGACGCATCGAAGTGGCGCGCCTGCAGCGCGTCGCGGATCGACATCCCGACGGGCGCCATGATGAACAGCGACAGGATCAGCGCGATGCCGTTCAGCACGAGGTTCGGCGGCACCTGCTGGATGCCGAGCGCGGAGCGCAACAGGCCGAGCACGACCACGAGCTTCGTGTAGCTCGTGACCATCAGCGCCGCGAACGGCGCGATGCCGAGCGCGGCGATCACCGCGATCAGCGCGACCGGATTCGGCAGATTGCCCATCGTTCAGCGCTCGCGCGGCGCGGGTTGGGTCAGCGTGACGACCCGTACGCCGAGCTTCTGGCCCACCGCGATCAGGTGCCCCGTGCCGATCAGCATCCCGTTCGCGACGAGATGGATCACGCTCTGGTTGATCCCTTGCTGCAGCTCGATCACGGCGCCGGGTTGCAGTGCGCTCAGCTCGCCGAGCGGCATCGACGTGGGCGGCAGCTCGAAGCGCAGGTCGACCGCGAGGCCGTCGAGCGGGCGCGGTGCGTCGGCGGCGGGCGCGTCGTGCGTCGTCGGCGGCGCGGCATCGGTGCGGGTCGGTTCCAAAGGCATCTCCCTGATTCGTTCGACGGTCAGCCGGTTGCCCGACGGCCGTCCGGTAATTTCCCATGCCGGCGCGGCAGGCAGCCGCGCGACGCACAGCAGGTTCTGCTCGTGGGCCTGCCAGCGCTCGATCGCGATGATGTCGCCGCCGACGACGTCGGCCAGCTCGGCCGTAGTCAGCTCGGTCCGGCCGATCTCGAACACGAGCGGCACGGGCAGGTTCGCGTAGGCCGCGCGCGCGTCGGCGGGGGCGGCCGGTGCGGCCGGCCGGCCCGCGAAGAACACGGCCAGCGCATCCGGCGCGTCGAACAGCAGCGCGCCGTGGCAGCGCCATGCGGCGTCGGCGCGCCGCAACTCGAAGCGCAGCGCGGCCGGCGCGGCGCGCCACGCCGGCACGCTGTCGGGCGGCGGCAGCAGTTCCACGCGCTGCCGCGTCGCCGTCTGCAGCACGGCGGCGAGCGGCGCACCCAGATCGGCGAGCAGTGCCGCGCGAATCACGGCCGGCACGGCCGGATCGGCCGCTTCGCCGAGCCATTCGGTTTCCGCGAGCGGATCGATCCACAGCGTGCCGGCCGCCGGGCCGACGACGAAGCGGTACGCGTGCGCATCGGCGGCCGGCTCGGCGTCGACGCGCCAGCGCACTTCGTATGCGTGTTCGCCGAGCGTGATCGCGACGGCGCCGGTTGCGCAGTACGCGTGCGACAGTCCGCGCGCGGCGGCGGCGGACAGGCGCGGCAGATGGGGCGACGCGTCGAGCGGGACCGCGGCCGGCGCGGCGGCGGGCGGTGCAGCCGCGGCGGGCATGGCCCGGTGCACGGCGTCGCCGGCGTCGGCATTCGTCTGGAACAGCGCAGGCACGGCGGGATCGGGGCGAATTCGGCGTTGATTCGACGGGTTGTTCTGGGGCCGGCGGCGCCGACGGGCGCGCGGCTGCTGCGTCGATTGTAGGGACGGCGATGGCCGCGTGCCGCGCCGGAATCCGTAGTCGCCGCGATCGCCGGCAGGCGGCGTGAGCGGGGCGCTACGAAGTGCGATGAGCGGCCGCGAAGCGGAGCCCGCAAAGGCAACCGCCGCCCGGAGGCGGCGGTCGGGTCGCGACTGGCTGGCGGGCCGGGCGGCGTGCAGGCTGCGTCCGACGGGCGGGCCGCGAGGCGCTGCGGCTCGCCGCAGCGCGTTGGGGGGACACGTTGCCCGCTTGCCGCGAACGCGCGGCGCGCGGGCGAAGCATTACGCGTAGTCGGCGACCATCGCGGGCTGCGGTGTAGCGCGCAGGATCGGCGCGGCTTCGTGGCGCTCGACGTGCGTCATCGCCGCACCGAACAGCACGAGGCGATAGCCGACCGCGTAGATCGGGATGATCCGCAGGTTCTTGTCGTGATCGAGCTGCAGCTTCGAACGGATACGCGAGATGTGGGTATCGAGCGTGCGCGACGACACGCCGAGTTCACGGCCCCACACGGCTTCCTGGATTGCCTGCCGCGGCACGATCTTGTTCATGTTGTCGAGCAGGAATTCGACGACGTCGAATTCACGCGGCGTGACATCAATGATCTTGTTGTCGATTTCGATCGTGCGGCGCACGAAGTTGATTTTTATGTTGTCGATGTACAGGTATTTGCAATCCATGGTGGCCCTCGCATGTCCGTAAAGGAGTGTTTGCGAGTCCTGTGCTGCAACTTCCGGGCCAGGGGCGGATCGTCAGGTATCGACAGCCGATCGCACCGGCGCGGGCGGTGAGATGGCCTTGAATTTAAACGAGTTTTTACGGGGCGTGCGCAGCGGACGAAAAAAGGGACAGGATAATGGTGAAGGATTGTTACGTAGCATTGACGGGCGACGTTACGGGCGTTACGTCCGACGTAACGTGCTGGGCGAGGTGGGGAAGCGAGGCCGGAGGAGTGTCGCTGTGGCCGAATGGCGAACCCGACATAGAACCCTACATGGATCAATTGATTGTCTATATGAATCAATTGGTTATGAAAGATTTTTGCCGACATGGAACCCTACATTGCCAGCCTCCTGAACAAAAAGCACCGGCCGCGGGCCGTTTCCGCCCCGCGGCCGGCGTTCCGGCCCATCCTCAAGCCTTCGCGCTATCCGCAGAATCGAACGGCAGCACGTAATGCCGCTTGCCCGTCGCCGCGAAGATCGCGTTCGCGACCGCCGGCCCGATCGGCGCGACGCCCGGCTCGCCGACCCCGGTCGGGGCTTCGGCCGACGGCACGATATGCACTTCGACCTTCGGCATCTCGGCCATCCGCAGCACGTGGTAGCCGTCGAAGTTGCGCTGCTCGACCTGGCCGTCCTTCAGCGTGATCGCGCTGTGCATCGCCGCGCCGAGCCCGAAGCCGATGCCGCCCTCCATCTGCGCGGCGACGATGTCGGGATTGATCGCGATCCCGCAATCGACCGCGCACACCACGCGCTCGACCTTCACCTTGCCGTCCGCGTCCACCGACACCTCGGCCACCTGCGCGACATAGCTCTTGAATGCCTCGGCGACCGCAATCCCGCGCCCGCGGCCCTTCGGCAGCGGCTTGTCCGGATCCCAGCCGGCCTTCTGCGCGGCGAGGTCCAGCACCGCGCGCATGCGCGGCTCCTTCTCGAGCAGGTCGCGGCGGAACGCGTACGGATCCTTGCCGGCGGTGTGCGCGGCTTCGTCGATGAACGCCTCGACCGCATAGGCCGTGTGCGAGCTGCCGACCACGCGCCACCACAGCACGGGCAGGCCGACCTTGGTGGTGGTGAGCTCGACCGACACGTTCGGCACCGCGTACGGCAGGTTCGCCGCGCCCTCGACCGAGGTGGCGTCGATGCCGTTCTTCACCATGAACGCCTCGAACGGCGTGCCGGCGAGGATCGACTGGCCGACGATCCGGTGGCGCCAGCCGACCAGCTTGCCGTCCGCGGTCAGCCCCGCGTCGAGCTTGTGGAAGTACATCGGCCGGTAGAAGCCGCCCTGGATGTCGTCTTCGCGCGTCCACTGCAGCTTGACGGGCTTGCCGTCCGCGCCGAGCGCCTTGGCGATCGACACGGCCTCGACCACGTAGTCCGACCACGCGTTCGCGCGCCGGCCGAAGCTGCCGCCCGCGTACAGCGTGTGGATCTGCACCTGCTCGGGCTTCAGGCCGGCCGTCCGGGCCGCGTTGGCCTGGTCGACCGTCTGGAACTGGTCGCCCGCCCAGATCTCGCAGCTGTTCGCCGTCAGTTTGACGACGGCGTCGAGCGGCTCCATCGGCGCGTGCGCGAGATACGGGAATTCGTACGTCGCGCTGATCTTGCGCGCGGCGCCCGTGATTGCCGCATCGGCATCGCCGTCCTTGCGCGCCGACGTGCCCGGCTGGTCGGCGAGCTGCCGGTATTCGCGCATGATCTCGTCCGAGCCGCGCTTCTCGGCGTTCGTTTCGTCCCATTCGATCTTCAGCGCGTCGCGGCCCTGCTTCGCGGCCCAGAAGCCGGTGCCGACGACGGCGACGCCGCCCGGCACCTGCACCACCGACACGACGCCCGGCACGGTCTTGGCCGCCGTCGCGTCGAACGACTTCACCTTCGCGCCGAAGCGCGGCGGGCGCTGCAGCAGCGCGACGCGCATGCCGGGGACGGTCGTGTCGAGCGTGAAATGCGCGGTGCCGTTCGATTTGGCCGACGCGTCGACGCGCGGAATGGGGTGACCGATCAGCTTGAAATCGGCCGGCTGCTTCAGCGTGACCGTGTCCGGCACCGGCAGCTTCGACGCATCGGCGACGAGCGTGCCGTACGCGGCCGTCTTGCCGCTCTTCGCATGCGTGACGACGCCATTCGCGGTCGTGAGCTCGCTCGCGGGCACCTTCCAGCGGGCCGCCGCGGCCGATACCAGCATCGCGCGGGCCTTGCCGCCGGCTTCGCGCAGTTGCTGCCACGAGTTCGACATGGCCGAGCTGCCGCCCGTGCCCTGCATCGTGCCGAACGCGAGGTTCGCGTAGCGTTTCGCATCGGCGGGCGCGCTTTCGACGCGCACGTGCGACCAGTCGGCGTCGAGCTCCTCGGCGACGATCGTCGCGATGCCCGTATACGCGCCCTGGCCCATTTCGACGTGCTTCGCGATGACCGTGACGGTGCCGTCGGGCGTGATGCGCAGGAATGCGTTCGGCGCGAAACCGGCGGCGGGCGCGGTTGCGGCGAGCGCGCGGCGGCCGAAGCCGCTGAAGTCGAAGCCGATGGTCAGGCCGACTGCGGCCGCGGCGCCCGCGGCCTTCAGGAACGTGCGGCGCGACGGACGCACCGACCCGGTGTTGTCGAGTTCGATCGTCATGGTCAGGCTCCCAGCGTCGCGGCCGCGTCGTGGATCGCCGCCCGGATGCGGGCGTAGGTCGCACAGCGGCACAGGTTGCCGTTCATCGCGGCGTCGATGTCCGCGTCGGTCGGCTTCGGGTTCTGTTCGAGCAGCGCGGTGGCCGACATGATCTGGCCGGACTGGCAGTAGCCGCACTGCGGCACCTGCAGCTTGACCCAGGCGGCCTGCACGGCCTGCGCGGGCTTGCTCTGCAGGCCTTCGATCGTCGTGACGTGCTTGCCCGCGATGCCGGCGAGCGGCAGCACGCACGAGCGGACGGCCTGGCCTTCGAGATGCACGGTGCACGCGCCGCACTGCGCCATGCCGCAGCCGAACTTCGTGCCGGTCAGTCCCGCGTGTTCGCGAATCGCCCAGAGGACGGGCATCGACGGATCGGCGTCGAGCGTGACGTTCTTGCCGTTGAGGACAAACGAGGTAGGCATTGTGATTGTCTCCGTGGGGAAAACCCGGCATGCGCCCGGTCAGCGGGCAGTGTGCGCGAGGCATCGGTTTTTGCGTCTACCCAATCCTGCAAATTTATTGAACAATCCTGCAAATCCCCGGCAGGTCGCGGGCGGTTTCGCTATGCTCCCGCGACATGAGGAAATCTATCGAGGAAGCGTCATGGACATGACCGATATCGTGGCGTCGCGCGAATCCGGGCAGCGCGAGCTGGCGACGCTGATCAGCCGTTTCGCGCCCGCGGACGGCTCGCATTCAACGGCCGTGCCGGGTTTGATGCTGCACCGGCACACGCGGCCGGTCGATCTCGGCTGCGGCGTGTCGCGCGCCGCGCTCGTGATCGCCGCGCAGGGCTCGAAGCGCGTGATCGTGGCCGGCCAGGCCTACGAGTACGACGCGCAGAATTGCCTGATTACCTCCATCGACTTGCCGATCCTGTCGCGCGTGACGCGCGCGTCGCCGGACGCGCCGTACCTGTGCCTGTCGCTGACGCTCGATCCGCAGCGCATCGTCGAGCTCGCGGCCGAGATGCGGCTGCCCGAGCCGGACGCGGGCCCCGAAGGCGAGGGGATCGCGCTCGCCGAGCTGACGCCGCCGCTGCTCGATGCCGCGCTGCGGCTGATGCGACTGCTCGATACGCCGGCCGACATTGCGGTCGTCGCGCCGCTGATCGAAAAGGAACTGCTGTACCGGCTGATGACGAGCGGGCAGGGCACGCGGCTGCGGCACATGGCGATCGCGGGCAGCCAGACGCACCGGATCGCCCGCGCGATCGAATGGATCCGCGATCACTTCGCCGAGCCGATGCGCGTCGAGTCGCTCGCGCAGGCGGTCAACATGAGCGTGTCGTCGCTGCACCATCATTTCAAGCACGTGACGACGCTGAGCCCGCTGCAGTACCAGAAGCAGTTGCGGCTGCACGAGGCGCGGCGGCTGCTGCTGCGGCAGGGCGGCGACGTCGGGTCGGTGGCCGCCGTCGTCGGCTACGAGAGCGCGTCACAGTTCAGCCGCGAATACAGCCGGCTGTTCGGCGCGCCGCCGATGCGCGACGTCGTGCAGTTGCGCAGGAAGGAACTGCTCGGCTGACGGCAGATCGCTGAAAGCCCGCGCGTCGCCGATCGCCGCGCCTGTCACCGGGCGACCACCGTCGTCTGCAGGAAAGCCGGCGCGATCCGCCAGTCGGGCACGTAATGCGCCGGCCACGCGCCGGGCGTATCGACCGCGTTGAAATACACCACGGCCTTCAGCAGCGGATAGCGCCACAGCGACCGCTGGAATTCGTCGAGCGCCTCGCGCTTGCGCGAACTCGACCCGTCGACGCCGAGCTCCGTGACCATCACCGGCAGCCCGTAGTCGGCCACCCGTTCGTACTTGGTTCGCAGGATGCTCGCGGCGGACGCGTGGCCGCCGGCCGGCCAGACCGCGCAGCGCGGGCAGTCGAACACGGACAGGCCGATGTCGTCCACATAGCCGCGGCCCGGGAAATAGTCGTCGAGGTTCCGGTTGCCGGCCGGCGACCACACGAAGCGGATCTGGTCGGTCATCGCGCGGCAGGCGGTTACGACCCGCCGGTACGCCTGCACGTAAGCCGACGCGTCGCCGATGGCCCACGGATAGCGCCCGGTGTCGGCCTCCATCTCGTGGCCCCAGCGCACGAACACGGGGCTTTTCAACGCGGCGATTGCCGAGCAGGTGGCCGCGATCCGCGCGTCGTAGCGCCCGTGCGCGATATCGTCGAGCAGCGCGCCTGGTCGCGTGTCGTTGGCCGCCCAGGGCTCGACGGTCAGCATCAGCGCGCGGTTGCGCGCTTGCGCGCTCCGGTACGCATCGTCGATTTCCGCACGGATGTCGGGCGCGTTCCACGACACGAATACATGGTCGAACGCGAGATTCCGCTCGCCTGCGAGCGTGTTCCCGGGATCGTAGGCGCCGAGTTCGGGCTGCTTCACCGGTTCGCCCGGCACGGGCGCGACCACGGCCGGCAAACCCGAGCGCCACATCATCGCCTGCCAGCCTCTTGGCGCGCGCAGCCCGATGCCCGACAGCAGCATCGCGAGCGCGATCACGAACAGCGCGTTGCGCACGGGCAGGCGGCTGAAGAACATCTGCCTGAGCGCCGACCACTCGAGCCCTTGCTCGCGGCCGTGATTTACCGCGACGACGGCCGCGATCACCAGATACAGGATGCTCGTCAGTGTCGAGAACAGATAGAAGCCCGCGGCGTTGCGCGGATTCTCGACCGTGACGACGGGCAGGCTGCAGAACAGCGAGATCAGCAGATACGGGGCGACCACGCGCAGCGGCGCGTCCTGTTCGATCGTGCCGCCTTTCGGCGTGACCTTGAACGAAAATTCCTTGCCGCGCGCGCAGTCGAACAGCGCCGACGCGCAGCCGAGCACGACCCACGGCCAGCGTGCGAACACGAACGACAGGCCTTCCCACGACAGCAGTTTCGTATTCAGCGGGCGGCACGAGCGCGTCGAATGCGTGGCCCAGGTCACGACGCACAGCAGCAGCACGGCCAGCGGCAGTGCGTAGGTGAGGTACGTGAGGTAGTCGACGAGCGCCCACACGCGGCCGGTGAGCAGCGCGACGACCGGAATCACGACGCCGCCGGCCATCGCGAGCGCGCACAGCGGATACCACAGCTGGCAGAACAGGAACTGCGCCTTCAGCTTCAGCGGCAGCCCCATGAAATAGCGGCGCGTGTAGCGCAGCATGATGATCATCACGCTCTTGGACCACTGGAATTCCTGCGTGGCCAGGTCGCCGAACGTGCGCGGCCCTTCGCCGTTCGCGATCGCGTTCAGCGCATGCATGCCGCGCCAGCCCTTCGAATTGAAGATCATCGTGGTCGAGTGATCCTCGGCGAGCTCGGGCCCGAGCCCGCCGATCTCGCGCAGCGCACGGCAGCGCACCGCATAGTGCGAGCCGATGCACAGCGGCGCGAGGCCGCCCGCATAGCCGGCCTGCATCGTGCCGTGCAGCGGCCCTTCGACGTTCACGCGCCCGCGTGCGCTCCAGCTCGTGGCCGCATTGCTGTCGCAGATGCTCGGCGCCGACACGTAGCCGACCGCCGGATCGACGAACGGCCGCAGCATCTCCTCGAGATAGGTGCGGGTCGGCACGTGGTCGGCATCGAGCTGCGACACGAAATCGTAGTTGTCGTAGCCGACCATGTCGTAGAAGTACGCGAGATTGCCTTCCTTGCACTTGGTCCGGCGCGGCCAGCTCGCCCGGTGGTACGCGGCGATGCCGCGCCGCGTCGACACGAACACGCCGTGCTCGCGGCACCAGTCGAGCGTCTCGGGCGACGGGTCTTCGTCGGCGAGCCACGTATCGTGCGGGTAGGTCTGGTCGAGCATCGCGAGCAGCGTCGTGCGGACGATGTCGAACGGTTCGGACGGCGCCTTGGTGGCGACCATCGCGACGCGCCAGTCGCGCGGCACCGGCAGCGCGGGGTTCGGCACGACCGCCGAGCGGATGATGAAGATGAAGTAGCCGGGAATGAAGGTGGTCCAGAACAGCACGAAGCAGTTGACGCCGAAGCGGAAGGCATCCACATAGTGCTCGTCGCGTAACCACCAGCGCCAGAAGATGCCCAGCGCGACGAACCAGCCCAGCGCGAGGATGTGGAAGACGATGCTGGTCCCGCTGTCCATCAACGGAACGACGAGCGGAGCGTCCGCGTTCATCGAGGCGGTGCGATCCGCGTCGGCGTCGGTGGTGTCGGCGGTATCGGTGGTATCGGCGGTATCCGGCGCGAGGCCGCCCGCAAGCGACGCAACCAGCTTCTTCATGGTGTTCTCCCGTCAAGGTCAGATCATCAGTCCTGAAGCAGGCCGCGTGGCGGCCGGGTGTCCTCGCTGGCATGCGGTTGTTCCGGTGCCGGGTCGGCCGGCGTGCGTTCGCCGCACGAGCGGCCCAGGCGTTCATAGCGGCGAAAGCCGCTGTCGACGGCGAGCCGTTCGTTGAACAGGTTGCGCATGTCGAGCATCACGGGATCGGCCATGTGATCCGCGAGGTCGGCGAGATCGAGTGCCTCGAACGCTTTCCATTCGGTCATCACGACGACGGCGTCCGCGCTGCGCACCGCGTCGATCGCGCTACCTTCCATGAATACCTGCGGCAGCAGCCGCGATGCCTCATGCGGACGCGCCGGGTCGTACGCACGGATATGCGCGCCCGCGCCGACGAGCAGCTGGATCACGTCGATGCTCGGGCTTTCGCGCACGTCGTCGGTCTGGCCTTTGAACGTGAGGCCGAGCACTGCGATGCGCTTGTCCTTGATCGAGCCGCCGCACGCCTTCTCGATGCGGCGCAGGATCTGCTCCTTGCGCAGCGCATTCGATTCGATCGCCGCGCTGACGATGCGCAGCGGCACCGCATGCTCGGAAGCCGTCGCCTTCAGCGCGCGCGTGTCCTTCGGGAAGCACGAGCCGCCCCAGCCGGGGCCGGCCTTGAGGAACGATGCGCCGATGCGGCGGTCGAGGCCCATCCCGTTTGCGACCAGTTCGACATCGGCGCCGACGGCTTCGCACAGGTCCGAGATCTCGTTGATGTAGCTGATCTTCACCGCGAGGAACGCATTCGCCGCGTATTTCACGAGTTCGGCCGTTTCGATTTCGGTCGCGAGCACGAGATGGCCCATCGCCTCCAGCGGCGCATAGATGGCCTTCATGATCTCGATCGCACGCGGATGCTCCGCGCCGAACACGACGCGGTCCGGGTGCATGAAATCGTCGATCGCCGAGCCTTCGCGCAGGAACTCCGGATTCGATGCGATCGCCGCGTCGATGCCGTCCGGCGCGCAGCGTTCGACGATCTGCTTGACGATCCGGTTGGTGCCCACCGGCACCGTCGACTTCGTGACGACGACCGCGAAGCCGGTCAGGTTCGACGCGATCTCGCGCGCGGCCGCCTCGACATACCGCAGGTCCGCCTGGTCGGTGCCCGGCAGCGTCGGCGTGCCGACCGCGATGAATACCGCGTCGCGATCGCGCACGCTCGCCGCGAGGTCGCTGCTGAAGCGCAGCGTGCCGCGTTCGACATTGCGGGCGACGACGGCGTCGAGGCCCGGTTCGTAGATCGGCATGCAGCCTTCGTTCAGTGCGTCGATCTTGCCGCGATTGTTGTCGATGCAGACGACGTCATGCCCGAGATCGGCAAAGCACGCGCCGCTGACCAGCCCGACGTAGCCCGTGCCGACGATGGCGATCCGTACATTCATGGTGATTCCCCTGCGTGGCATTCAAGGAAACTGGCTCACTTGCCGGATTCGAACTGCAGTGCTTTCTGAAACCACGCCGCGGCGTGTTCGACCATCGGCTCGATCTCGGTGAAACGCGGCCGCCAGCCGAGCACGAGCGCGGCTTTCGTGGCGTCGGCGTACAGCTCGGGCGGGTCGCCCGGGCGGCGCGAGGCCGTTACCGTCGGCACGCGGCGGCCCGTCACGGCTTCGACGGCGCGCAGTGCGTCGAGCACCGACGTTCCTTTGCCGGTGCCGAGATTCAGTGCGACGCTGTGGCCGCCGCCGCACAGATAGGCGGTCGCTTTCAGGTGCGCGTCGGCGAGGTCGCTCACGTGCACGTAGTCGCGAATCGCCGAGCCGTCGGGCGTCGGGTAGTCGGTGCCCATCACCTGGAACGCGTGCCCCGTGCCGAGTGCCGCGCGGATCGCAAGCGGCAGCGCGTGCGTTTCCGGTTCGTGGCATTCGCCGATCTCGCCGTCGGGGTCCGCGCCGGCCGCGTTGAAGTAGCGCAGCGCGACCCACTTCAGCCCGTATGCGCGCTCGAAATCGGCGGCCATCCGTTCCATCGCGTACTTCGTGAAGCCGTACGGATTGATCGGCTGCTGCGGCGTGCGCTCCGAGATCGGCAGCGCGTCCGGAATGCCGTAGGTCGCGCACGACGACGACATCACGATCCGGCCGACGCCCGCCGCGTGCATCGCGCTCAGCAGCGTGCAGGTGCCGGCGACGTTGACCGTGTAATAGCGCTCGGGTGCGAGCACCGAATCGCCGACGTACGCGAGTGCGGCGAAATGGATCACGACGTCGGGCCGATGTGCGGCGAACGCCTTCGACAGCGCGTCGCGGTCGAGAATGTCGGCCGCGACGAGCGGCCCCCAGCGAACCGCGTCGCGATGGCCGGTCGACAGGTTGTCGTAGGCGACCGGTTCGTGTCCCGCTGCCGCGAGCGCCTTGCAGGTGTGGCTGCCGATATAGCCCGCTCCGCCTGTCACGAGCACTTTCATGTCGTGGCCCCGGTCACGCGCAGCACCGGCTCGAGCCACAGTTCACGGCTGAAATAGTCGACGGTGCGGCGCAGGCCTTCGTCGAGATCGACGGCCGGCCGCCACCCGAGCTCGGCCGACGCGACCGAGATGTCGGGCTTGCGCTGGTGCGGATCGTCGATCGGCAGCGGCCGGAACACGATCTCCGATGTCGAGCCCGTCATCGCGAGCACTTTCTCCGCGAGCTCGATCATCGTGAATTCGCCGGGATTGCCGATGTTGACCGGCGTGCCGACGTTGCGCTCGGCGTTCATCAGGCAGAAGAAGCCGTCGATCAGGTCGCTCGCGAAGCAGAACGAGCGCGTCTGCCTGCCGTCGCCGTAGATCTCGAGCGGCGCGCCGTTGAGTGCGCCGACGATGAAGTTCGACACGACGCGGCCGTCGCGCGGCGACATCCGCGGGCCGTAGGTGTTGAAGATGCGCGCGACACGCACGTCGACGCCGTGCGTGCGGTAGTAGTCGTAGCACAGCGCCTCGGCCGCGCGCTTGCCTTCGTCGTAGCACGCGCGCGGGCCGATCGTGTTCACGTTGCCGCGATAGGTTTCCGTCTGCGGATGCACGTCCGGGTCGCCGTAGATCTCGCTGGTCGACGCCTGGAACACGCGGGCGCCCGTCTTGCGCGCGAGCATGAGGCAGTGGTTCATGCCGAGCACGTTGGTCATCATCGTATGGACTGGATCGATCTGGTAGGTGGGCGGCGATGCCGCGCACGCGAGATTCCAGATCTCGTCCACCTGCAGTTGCGGCAGGCCGAGCGAGACGTCGCCCTTCACGAACTCGAAACGGCCGGACGCCTTCAGGTCGGCGACGTTGAGTTTGCGCCCCGTCAGCAGGCTGTCGATGCACGTGACGGACGCGCCTTCCATGACCAGGCGCTCGCATACGTAGCTGCCGAGAAAGCCGGCACCGCCCGTCACCAGGACGCGCTGACCGGCGCGCGTCTCGAGCGAGACCCTGTCATTCATGGCTTTCTTCTTCGTCGAGCAGATCGAGGAACCCCACGTCGATTTGCTCGACGGCGGTGCGCACGCGTTCCATCCCGCTGCACGGGCAGCGTTTCGGCAAGCGCCGGCTCGCATGGGCCGAGGTCGACGAAGCGTCGCGACAGGCGCTCCGGTTTCGCTGACTACCCCGTTGATGCTTGAACGACGCGCACGTCGATCGCTCCGTGGTGATCTTCATCGCCCTTTCCCCGATACGCTGATAGACGAGCAGGCCGCCGTCCCTGGTCTTGTGCTTCGGCGTGCCGCTCGGTGAGAGCCGGAAATCAGGCAATCGGCATGCCATGAACGATGCCGTCGGGATGCGCACGGGAGCGGCGGCGCGATTGCCGCGCGATATGCGCGCTTCTGTTTCATGCATGTATCGTGGGGACAGAAAAGCGGGCGGGTCAATTGCCGGATCGATGCGATTCGATACGACGCAACGCGTGCGAAATCAGGCTTTTTCGGGAGTAGTGTTATCAAACCGGTGTCGAGTTCGAATGTTTCATCGATGAGAAATGCATCGCGAGTGATTCAAAACGCTTCACGAATGTGACGCGAATCGGACGCTTCGGTGCGTGAAAGGTGGAGCGAATGAAAGTGAAAAAATGGTGCGTGGCGTCACGGGGTACGATTTTTCATTGGTTTTGATTATTACGCCGGCACGAAAGCTTTCTTTTTTACGTTCTATTTCGGCACTCGAGCGGCGCGTGATCCTGTCGGTATTTTCAAGGATGAATCAAATCCGTTCCGGTCATGGGGGGAAACGCGTGTCGAAGACGCGCCGGCGGTTGCCGGGCCGGGTGTTCGGTGCCCGGTGTCGGGCGAATCGATTCTCGTTTGTGATGGCACGGGAGGGGGCCGCACACGCCGCGGCCCGCGGTTTGCCGGCGGAAATGCCCGCGCCGCCTGCCTTGCGCGGCGGCCTGGTTCTCAAGTTTGAAACACGCGTTCATCAGGCCGCCCGGTGCGGGCCCGCGGGCCGGATTCATCCGTCTAATCCGGCGATTGCGTCGCGGCGCTCAGTGATCGGAGCGGGTGTCAGACTGTTATTGCGATACATTCCTGAAACAAAAAATGTCGTTCGCGGCGCTGCCGGCCGCCGTGGCGGCCGTTTGCCGCGCGCAAGCTGCGGTGGAATATCGCGTGGCACGCTGCTTGCGATACTCGACGCATCGACGGGCGGCTGAAACGATGTAACAAACAGGTGGGGCGGCCAACTCGTCAGTAAGCAGTCGGGGAACGGCGATGAAGACCAGAAGCTGTAGATCGATCGGCGCGTACTTTGCGCGTCACAGGGGTAGTCGGAAAGGCCGGGGTGACGCTCGCGACGCTGTGCCAGCTTCGCGAGTCGCGCTGTCCCGGATTCTTGCCCGCCGCGCGCTTCGCGTGCTGGCGCGGTTGTCGCGGTTGTCGCGCCGCACGGCAGTCAGGCGACAGCGATACTCGCTCTCATTCAGTTCACCCGGATGGATCAGGCTGTTCGTGCCGGACAGCGTGATGCCGATTCGTGTTCGGCCAGGCAGGGTCACCTCGATCGCGCCTGGCCCATGCGGGCGCCGGCCGCAGTAGATCGAGCACCCTTCGGCCGGAATATCCGGAAGTTTTTTCATCGTCAGCTCAGGGAGAAGCCATGCCATCTGGCTGCAATGCAGGCCCGTCGTCGCTCCGGTAAAGGGCGTATTTTCAACGACGCTGCATTGTTCGGTGGTTAATGTGTTAGCGAGTTTTCGATTCCGGAATGGGATGCCGCATGTCGGTATGCCGTCCTGCGGGGTATCGAATATCGCAAGCCGGAAAGATGTGTATATCGTTCCGGTAGATAAAGAAATGGTGTTTTCTGTTAAAGGTCAATGTTCATAAAAATAATAGAAAACACCTACCAAAAAAATTTGGATAACCAAAAATCTCGAAGCTAAGCTTCGTCTGGCCAAAATTGCAAAAAACGTGATTGAAAAGGCAATGAGATTTTATTGATTAGATAGTGATCCTTAATTTTGAGGATTGCTCAAGTCAGGAAGATTGATGGCGTGCGATCTTCCTGATTCACTCCGTCCACGCCGTTTTGGAGTCGACCATGAAGAAGCTTCTGATTGCAGCAGCAGTTCTGGCGGTTTCGGGTGCAGCGTTCGCTGGCAGCGGCACGGTGTCGAGCAGCAACTCGTCGAGCGGTGGTTCGACGGGGGCCGCGGTTGTCGGGTTCGGCGTTTTCGGCGCGACCGATTCCGGTGCAGCGCTCGGTGCAGCTGGTGCAACGGCCGGCCATGGCAGCAGCAGCTCGATCTCGTACACGGACCACACCAACACTTCGCAAGTGGGCGGCTTCGGCTTCGGCGGCGCACAGGCAGGTGGCACCAGCGGTGCGAATGCCGGTTCGATCGGCTGGACGTATCACCACTAAGCCGCGACGCGTAGCGTTCGTCATTGGCTGGCGGTTCGGATGCCGGGTTTCGTCCGATGGGGGGCAGGCCCGGCTCCGCCACCGCCGAACTTCATCACAGCAAGGGATTGCTATGAAAGCCAACGTCATATTAGCGACAGCGCTCACCGTCTTATCGTCGGCTGCATTGGCAGCGGGTTCGTCCACGACCAACCAGACGCAATCCGTTGCGGCCGGTGTTTCAGGGTCGGTGCTGGTCGGTTCCGGCAGCTATACCAGCAATTCGACTTCGACGGCGGGCGCGAATGCAGGCAGTACCGTCACACCCGCTGGTTCCGCCGGCACGGCATCCGCTTTCCACAACTCGACTTCGACGGCCAGTGGTTCGGGCACGAACGGAGGCGCATTTGCGGCAGGCGGCGGTATCGGTGCCGCAGGCTCGTACGGTGGAAACAGCAACACGAGCGAGAACGCGAATGCGCTATCGGGAGGGGTAACCGCCACGATCGTACTCGGCGCGAACCACTACACGGCTGCGGGCGGAAACGACCAGGGCGTTGCCAACGCGGGTGCCGCTGGCCTGACGGGCAGTGGCGGTTCGGGCGCGATCGCGGGTTCGAATCACTACAACTCGTCGACCGTGTGGAGTACGGGTCCGGCCGGCTCGCCGTCCGCGTCGGGCGGAAGCCAGGGCAGTTCAAGTGCGACCGGAAGCAGTCATTAGTCAGGTGTGGGGGGACCAGTTTCCCAGCGACGCTGGTCTCTTTTCCCCCACATTGTTGTCACGTAAGGAGTTGGCATGAAGCAGAAACTGATTGCCGCCGCTCTGATGCTCGCGTCTCTGACGGCGTATGGCGCTGACCGTATTGCCGACGACGTGCAATCGAATTTGCAGACGTCAAACAAACCTGACCAGACAACCAAACCGTCAGAACAACAAACGCTTTCTTCGGGCAGTGCCATCGGCGGACCCGACGCCCAGCAGTGGCAGGGCATGTCGGCAGGCTCATGGTCCCAACTGGGCAACGGCTGGAAACAGTTCGGGGAAGCAGGTAAAGCTGAAGGGAATCAGGGGAACTAGTACGGTTGCCTGGGTGGGAGGTCAAACCTCGTCCGGAGAGTGAAATGAACAGCAACAGGATCAAGGTGGCATGCGCTGCGATGTTCGCGATGACCACGATCGGCGCCCAGGCGCAAACTGCCGACTCGACTTCGAGCTCGCAGTCGTCGACATCGTCGACGGCCGTCAGCCAGGGCGGTGGCTCGAGCATGAACACGAACACCACGAGCTCGCGCGGCGGCAATGCCACCAGCTCCAGCGGGGTTCGCGGCAGCGGCAATTCGAGCGTGAACGTGAACGTGACGATGCCGTCCGGCACGAGTGGCGGTTCGAACGTGACGCCGCAGAGCGTGAGTTCGCTCCAGTCGTCAGGCGCACCCGGCACCAACCCGTACAACACCCAGACCTCGGAAAACGTCAATTACTCCGGCACGCAGACGATCAAGACCAACCCCGCGATCCAGGCGCCGGGCCTGACGACCACGCTGTCCGATACCTGCATGGGCTCGGTGAGCGTCGGCGTGTCGTTCCCGGGGTTCGGCGCGACGGGCGGCACGACGCTGGTCGACCAGGCCTGCGTGCGCCGTCTCGATGCGCGTGAATTCCGTGCGATGGGCCTGACCGACGTGGCGCTCGCGCTGCTCTGCCAGAGCGATGCGAACCGGCGTGCGGTGGAAGCAACCGGGCACCTGTGCCCGGGCACGACCGCGCCGCTTGCCCGTTCGAACGTGGCGCCGAGCGCGGAAGCGACGGTCGCCGACGACGAGAAGTATCGCGACCCGATCGTGCGTGACCGCATGGGCTTGCCGCCGCTCGGCGCTGCCGCGCCGACACCGGCGAAGCCCCGTCCGGTGGCGACGAATTTTGTGCAGGCAGCACCCGTGTCGGTGCCGGTACCGGTGCCCGTGCCGTCGATGGCGCCGGTTGCCGCCGCTCCGGCTGTCGCAGCGCCGGCTGTCGCGGCCGCCGCCCCGGCAGTGGCAGCGCCTGCCGTCGCGGCCGCACCGGCCGTCGCAGCCCCCGCCGTTGCAGCCGCGGCACCGGTCGTAGCCGCAGCACCTGCGGCCGCTGCCGCACCTGCAGCGTCGGTCGTCCCGGCGGCTGCGATTGCTGCCGTGCCCGCTGCCGCCGTGATCGCCGCACCGGCAGTCGCGGACAAGGCGTCGCAAGCGCCTGCCGCACCGGTCGCCGACACGAAGGCATCCGAACCCGTGCAGCCCGTGGCCGACAAGGCACCGGAACCCGCACCGGTGGTTGCCGAGAAGACGCCCGAACCTGCACCGGTGGTTGCCGACAAGGCACCGGAACCTGCACCCGCAGTCGCCGACAAGGCACCGGAACCCGCACCGGCGGTCGCCGACAAGGCACCGGAACCTGCACCGGCGGTTGCCGACAAGGCCCCGGAACCTGCACCGGCAGTCGCTGACAAGGCACCGGAACCCGCACCGGCAGTCGCCGACAAGGCACCCGAGCCCGTGCAACCCGTCGCCGACAAGGCGCCGGAACCGATGCCCGCCGCGACCGACAACGCCGCGCAGGCCGCTGCGGCACCGGCTGCGGACACGACGCCGGCCGCTGCCGTCGTCGCGGCGCCCGCAGCGGAAGCCGCGATGCCTGCCCCGGCGGCCGATGCGAAGGCCGCCGAGCCGGCACCGGTCGCCGCGGAAGCGCCCGCACCGGAAGCCGCACAGCCTGCCGTAGCCGCGGCGCCTGCCGACGCGAAGGCGCCGGAAGCAGCGGCTGCGCAGCCCGCCGACATGCCCGCGTTGTCCGATCCGGCGCAAGCATTGCCGCCGGCTTCGATCGACCAGCAGGCCGCACCGGCGGCACCGGCCGTGCCGGCTCCGGCGGTCATCTCGACGAGCACGTCGTCGTAAGCACGCGGGTCGGTTTCCCGTGTGACCGGAACACCGGTCGCACGGGAGACGTTCGAACCCGATGCCCGACGGTCGTTTCCTGTTTGACGGGTGTTGATCCCATCCCCGAGGTCAACACCTCTTTTTGCCTGACGAGGATGCAAGGAGGCCTCAATCATGAGGATCTTTTTGGTCGCTCTGTTGTTGTACAGCGCACAAGCCGCGGCGCAGTCGGTATTTCAGAACCCGGCGGTCTTCGTGATCCTGGGCGAGCAGACTGCCGCGAACGCCGTGAGCGTCCAGCAGGCGCTGTCGACGCTCGGTCGCGCCGACAACACGGCATGCGCGCCGATGATGATGATCGGCGATCCGCAGATGGTCTACATGATGCCGGAGGAAGGTCATGCCCCGTCGTGGCAATCGCCGGTGTACGGCCGTGGCGCGCCGTTCGAAGCGCAGAAGGGGCCGACGTCGACCGGCAAGACGGTCGGCGCGATGCAGCATGCCGAGGACATGCAGACGCAGCCATGGAGCGACGGCAGCGCGATCACGCAGAAGATCGCCGGCGAGTCGAACGTGACGGCGGCGGATCGGGTGAGCGGGTGGCAGCGCAACGGGCTCGGCTCGATCGAGACGGCCCCTGCGACGGAGGTGACGGTGAACGGCAAGACCTACCGCGCCTATCGTGACGACCTCAACCGTTCAGCGAAGCCGGTCGTCGAGCCGCAGATCTACTTGCAGCGCGTCGTGTTCTGCCGATAACGAAACATCAATCCGAGGACGGCCCGGCGCTGCGCCGCGGGACCACGATGTCCCGCCACGCGCGATCCGGCGACGGCCGTCTCGACAACTCATCCAAGCGACGAGGCCATCGTGAACTATTGCTGCCAGATCAGGGTGTCGGGCCCGCAGGATCTCGAACGCGATGCGGGTACGGCGCCGTTCGTCGCCGTCCGGCGCAACCATGTCGTACCGTCGCGGCCGCTCGTCTACCTGTCGCAGCAGCACGATGCCGCGCTCGTCGACTGCCTCGCGCTACGCGGCTGGGACGTGTGGCGCGCGAAAACCGTTGCGGACGCACTGAATCTCGTCAGGGTGAACCGTCCGCATGCGGGCATCGTCGATTTCGGCGGCTTCGCGTCGCCCGACGTCATGGCGTTCGAGACGCTGCTGCGCGATCCGCGCGTCGGCTGGGTCGCACTCGCCGACCACGAGCGGCTGCGGAACCTCACCGTCGCGCGCCTGATTCGCCACTGCTGCTTCGACTACGTGCGCAATCCGAACGCCTATACGACGATCGGCTATCTGGTCGGGCATGCATACGGAATGCTGAAGCTCGCGGACGGCAGCCCGGACGCCGATGCGGCGCCTCCTGGCGGCACGATGATCGGCTCGTGCGACGCAATGCGCCGGTTGTTCGCGACGATCCGCAAGGTCGCGAACACGGACGCCACCGTCTTCGTCGCCGGCGAGTCCGGCACCGGCAAGGAGCTGACGGCGGCGGCGATCCACCAGCAGTCGTTGCGCGCCGACGCGCCCTTCGTCGCGGTGAACTGCGCGGCCATTCCGCCGACGCTGCTGCAGGCCGAACTGTTCGGCCACGAGCGCGGTGCGTTCACGGGCGCGCATCAGCGCAAGATCGGCCGGATCGAGGCCGCGCACGGCGGCACGCTGTTTCTCGACGAAATCGGCGACATGCCGTTCGAGAGCCAGGCGAGCCTGCTGCGCTTCCTGCAGGAAGGCACGATCGAGCGGCTCGGCGGGCACGCGTCGATTCCGGTGGATGTGCGGATCGTGTCGGCGACCCATGTCGATCTCGAGGCCGCGATGCAGGCGGGGCGGTTCCGCGCCGACCTGTACTACCGCCTGTGCGTGCTGCGCATCGACGAGCCGCCGCTGCGCGTGCGCGGCCGCGACATCATGCTGCTTGCCGACTACGTGCTGCGGCGCTATCGCGGCGACTGTTCGCACCGGATTCGCGGCTTCACGCCGTGCGCGATCGAAGCGATCCACAACTACCCATGGCCCGGCAACGTGCGCGAGCTGATCAACCGGATCCGGTTCGCGGTCGTGATGACGAACGGCCCGATGATCTCGGCCGCGGATCTCGAACTGAACGCGTACACGTCGCGGCGGCCGCCGACGCTCGCGGAAGCGCGCCGGCAGGCCGAGCGGCACGCGATCGAGGAAACGCTGATGCGCCACCGCCACCAGCATGCGGACGTGGCGGCCGAGCTGGGCATCTCGCGCGCGACGCTGTATCGGCTGATGACCGCGCACGGGCTGCACAGTTGACGCGCTGCGGCAAACCGCCGCTCAAGACCGCGCGATGCCGGCCGTTAAGACAGGAAACGGCCCGTCCGGACCGCCGCTGCAGCCATGTCGCGCGCGGCCGGCACGCGGCGCATCACGCTTATCCGAGGTTACCGTGGCAGAGTGCAGTCACTGCGGCAGGACGTTCCTGGTCGGCGGGCGGTCGATCGACGGCCGCCGCTATTGCCGTCCGGCATGCGCGCAAGCGCATCCGATCGTCGTCGAGGCGGAGCGGGTGCCCGACGCGAAAGTCTGGGAGTACGTGCACGACTGGCGTTACGGGCCATGCCCGATCTGCGGTCGCGACGACCAGCCGGTCGATGTCCATGCGTCGCATCGCGTCGTGTCGCTGCTGTTCGTCACGCGCTGGGCGACGCGACGCCATGTGTGCTGCCGGCGTTGCGGCCGCAGGAAGCAGGCGGTCGCGCTGCTGGCTTCTGCCGCGTTCGGCTGGTGGGGGGTGCCTTGGGGCCTCGTGCTGACGCCGATCCAGCTCGTGCGCAATGCGCTCGGGCTGGCCGCGCGCGACCCGGCGGTCGCGACGCAGCAGTTCGAAGAGCTCGTGCGGCGCAAGCTGGCGGCGCGCAGGCTGCGGCGCGCACGGCAGGGCGCCGGCGCCTGAGCGCGCGGCCCGGCGCGCCGCGCGCGATCAGGCGGCCGGCCGCTCGAAGCCCGATGCGACCCAGCGCTCGGCGCTGGCCTTGTTGAGCTTGAACCCGGCCGACACCTTCGCTTCGGCCAGCAGCTCGCCATACGGATCGAATGCCTTGAGCTGCGCGTACGGCTCGAATTCGTCCGGCACGATGTCGAGCGTCACCGACACATCCTGGTCGTCCTCGCCCTGAACCGTCACTTCCTTGTGCAGCATCGCGCGCCGCTGCTGCTCGTGCCGCATCAGCACTTCGGTCGCGGTCTTCACGAGCGTGCGGAACGCGTTCGCGTCCATCGGCTTCGGGTTCTTCTTGTCGCGGCCCATGGTCCACGGCCCGACGAGCGCGGGCTCGGACTCGCCGTCCTTGATCATCTCGACGGCCCAGCCGTCGTCGTCTTCGTTCTTGATGATGCGGGCCGTCCAGCCGTTGTCGCGCCAGAGGCCGTCTTCGTGGATGGTGGTGTCGTCGGGTTGCAGGTCGGATTCGGTCATGAGGAAAGCGGGGGTGCGGGCAACCGGCAAACGGGCGGTGGCGCGCGGCCGGCATCGGCGCGTCGCTCGCCGCCGGTGGCCCGGCGCGGGATGCAAAGGCGTCGATTTTACCTGCTGGCCGGTCGCTTGGCCCGCATTGGCCGCCACGCCGGCCATTTGGCCGATGTCCGCAGAGGCTGGCTCCGATGTGTCGGGCATTCGAACCGGCACAAATTTCAAACTCGTATGACGTCCCTGACGGTCGATCCCGATGCCGTCCGATATCCCGCCTGAGCACGGCTTCGTAGAATCGATGGTCAGGCTAAAAATAGCCTGAACTTTCTTTCAACGCCGAACCGGCCGTGCGCGTTCCGTGTCGCGCGGCCGATGAACCACCTGGAACTGCGCATGAGGAAATTCAATGTTCGCGTCGTTTTCGCGTACGACTGGCCGTTGACGCTGGCCGGCATCGAGCAGGTCGCGGGCAGCGGCTGTGCGGTCGAGCTCGTCGCGGTGTACCGGAGCGTGGCCGAACTGGTCGCGTCGCTCGGCGGTGTCGACTGCGATGTCGTGCTGGTCGACTATGCGATCCGGGCAGACGGGCAGATGGACGGCCTTGCGCTGTTCGACTGGCTGCGGCGCACGCGTCCGAACGTCGGGATCGTCGCGCTGGTCGCGAACGAGAACCCGCTGATCTTCGGGTCGATCCTCGCGATCGACGGCGTGAGCGTCGTCAGCAAGTTCGACGAGGTCGGCCATATCGTCACGGCCATTCATTCGAGCTACAGCGGCGGGCGCTATCTGTCGCCGCTCGTCAGGCGCGCGGTCGATGCATTCGGCGAGCGCGCCGAGGCGCCCGTGAAGCTGTCGGCGCGCGAGATCGAGGTCATTCGCCTGTACTTGTCAGGGGTGCCGATCAAGACGATCGCGCAGCGTCTGAGCAAGGGCAAGCAGACGGTCAGCGCACAGAAGATCAGTGCGATGAAGAAGCTTGGTGTGAGCAACGACGTCGAGCTGATCCAGCGGGCGGCGGGGTTGGGGCTTGGTGGGGCGTCAGGCATGTCGAGGGATGCTTGCTGAACGTCACGTGATGACATATCGAGTCGGAGTGCGAATAAATATCGTACATGTCCTATACCGTGATTTCATCGAGCAGCAAGGCCGATTGTCAGTCGCCGTGAACTATGGCTATGCGGCGACCGGGGGGCGTCTGGTTGTGTCCGATGCCAGACACCCCCTGATGGTCTACTTTGCCTCTTTCTTCGACGTGCCGCTCGATCAGCACGCCGGGTTATCCGGGTACGGTGCAACGCTCGACGCGATGCGCAAGTGGACGGCTGAGCAGATAGCCGACGCCGAGGCCGAAGCACTGACATGCAAGCCACCGACGATTGCAATCACCGGGGCCGAAGTCGATCAATACGCGATCCACGATCCCGAATCCGGCGAATGGGTCGTTATTGCAGGGTACGTTGTCGATGACGATGACTAAATTCGCAGTTGCCGCCGCTCTCGCGTTGAGCTGGGTACACGCATCCGCCGCATCCGCCGCATGTGACGGCGCATCGAATATGCCAGGCCATTACATCGATATCGTGTTCGATACCGATTCGAGCGCCATTTCTCCGGCCGAGCTATCTCGGTTGTCCGAATGGTCGATCGACATGCACAAGCGCTTTCCGATCATCGACACCGTGTGGTTGAACGGATTGGCCGAACGAACCGAACATGACGCGCAACAGCTTGCGATGCGACGAGCCGAAAGCGTGATGTCGGTCCTGGATCAATATTCGATCCATGGCGAGAATCGCGCCTTGGCCGGCAAGATCTTCAGGCCGGACGAGTTTGGGCAATCCGGGCGACGCGTCGAGGTCAACGTGAGTCCGGGATGCCCGAATCACTGCTGCCCGAACCTGAACCCCGTACCGAACATCGTTACCGAGAGGGCCAAACAAAGCCTACGCCGGCAACGCAAACCGCGTCACCGCATCCCGCAGCGCCTCGGCCTGATCGCGCAGCGAATGCGCGGCGGCCGCCGCCTCCTCGACCAGCGCCGCGTTCTGCTGCGTCACCTGGTCCATCTCGCCCACCGCGCGATTGACCTGCTCGATCCCGGCGCTCTGTTCGCGCGACGCATGGCTGATCTCGTCGAGGATCTCGTTCACGCGCCGCACCGACTGCACGATCTCGGCCATCGTCTCGCCCGCGTGCGTGACGAGCGCCGCGCCGTGCTCGACGGTTTCGTTCGACGTCACGATCAGCGACTTGATCTCCTTCGCGGCCGTCGCCGAGCGTTGCGCAAGCGAGCGCACCTCGGCGGCGACCACCGCGAAGCCACGGCCCTGTTCGCCGGCACGCGCCGCTTCGACCGCCGCATTCAGCGCGAGGATGTTGGTCTGGAACGCGATCCCGTCGATCACGCCGATGATGTCGCCGATCTTGTGCGAGCGGTCGGTGATCTCGTTCATCGTGCGCACGACGTCGTCGACCACCGCGCTGCCGCGCGTCGCGACCTGCGCGGCCTGGCCGGCGAGCGACGCGGCCTGCGCGGCGCTGTCCGCGTTCTGCTTCACGTTCGCGGTCATCTGGTCCATGCTCGACGCGGTCTGTACGAGCGCGGCCGCCTGTTCCTCGGTGCGCTGCGACAGATCCGTGTTGCCCGACGCGATCTCGCTCGCGCCGACGTTGATGTTCTCGGTGCCCATCCGCACGCGCGACACCATGTCGATCAGGCCGCCCTGCATCGTGTGCAGCGCATGCAGCAGGCTGCCGCGATCGTCCTGCTTCACGGTGACGCGCGCGGTCAGGTCGCCCTGCGCGATGCGTTGCGCGGCGTCGAGCGCCACTTCCAGCTCGCCGCCGAGGTTCGCGCGCACGCTCTTCAGCACGAGCACCATCACGGCGGTCGCGATCCCGCCGAGCACGGCCGTCATCGCGAGCCAGCGGCCCACGCTCTCCAGCACTGCCGAGCGTACGTCGTTCATGTACATGCCGGTCACGAGATACCAGTCCCACGGCGCGAAGCGCTGCACCGCGCTGGTCTTGTCCTGCGGCTTGTCGGCGCCCGGCTTCGGCCACAGATACTCGACGAAGCCCTTGCCGCCTTCCTGGTTGCCGGCCTTCACGATCTCGACGAACAGGTGCTTGCCGTTCGGATCGGTGAAATTCGACACGTCCTTGCCGTTGAGCTCGGACTTGATCGGATGCATCACGATCACCGGCTTCGAGTCGTTGATCGAGATGTAGCCGTCGGCGCCATGGCGCATCGCGGCGATCGCCTCGAGCGCCTTCTGCTTCGCTTCGGCTTCCGGCAGCGCGTTCTGTTGCGACAGCTTGTAGAAATGGTCGGTCACGCTCGCGGCCTGCGCGACCAGCGACGCGAGCTGTTCGCGGCGATCCGTGATCATCGATGCGCGCGTCTGCCATGCGCCGAGCCCGGCGATCACGAGCAGGCCGAGCCAGAGGATGACGATCATCGAGGCGAGTTTCTGATTCAGGGAAAGGTTGCGCATGGTGTGTGGTCGGTCGTGGAAGCTCACCGGAGCGGCGTGACGGGATAAGTGTCTTGACGGCGCCCGGCGGGCATTACCGTAGACGGGTTATCCCTAGGAACCGGTACCGTGGGTGCATGCCTCTCATGCCGACAAGGGTATCTATGCATATGCATAACGGGTATCGCTATACTCTCGGGGCGATGGCGTGCGCGCCGCGCGTCCGGCTCGGCGGCGCGGCGGCGAATGAAACCGAAAGGAGGCAACGATGCGAATTCTGGTAGTAGGGGCCGGCGCGGTCGGCGGATATTTCGGCGGCCGGCTGGCTGCGGCGGGGCGCGACGTGACGTTCCTGGTGCGCGACGGCCGCGCGGCCGCGCTGGCGCGCGACGGGCTGCTGATCCGCAGCCCGCGCGGCGACCTGACGCTCGCGAACGTGCAGACCGTGCGCGCGGGCGATGCGGGTGCCGGCGTCGCGCCGTTCGACCTCGTGCTGCTGAGCTGCAAGGCGTACAGCCTCGACGACGCGATTCAGTCGTTTGCCCCGTTCGTCGGCCCGCAGACGCTGATCCTGCCGATGCTCAACGGGATGCGCCATCTCGACGTGCTGCGCGACCGGTTCGGCGCCGCCCAGGTGCTCGGCGGGCTGTGCGTGATCGCGGCGACGCTCGATCGTGAGCAGCGCATCGTGCACCTCAACGACACGCACGGGGTCACCTTCGGCGAACTCGCGGGCGGCGAATCGCCGCGCGTGCGCGCGGTGGCCGATGTGCTCGGCGGCGCGGGATTCGATGCGACGCTCAGCGACAACGTGGTCGCGCGGATGTGGGAAAAATGGGTGTTCCTCGCGACGCTCGCCGCGAGCACGTCGCTGTTCCGCGGCTCGGTGGGCGACATTCTCGCCGCGCCGGACGGCCGTCGCCTGCTGGAGACGATGCTCGCCGAATGCAGCGCGATTGCCGAGCACAACGGCCACCGGCCCGAGCCGGCCGCCATCGAGCGGATGCAGCGGATGGTGCTGACGCCGTCGCCGCTGACCGCGTCGATGCTGCGCGACGTCGAGAACCATGCGCGCGTCGAAGCCGATCACGTGATCGGTGATCTGCTCGTGCGCCGCGACCCGCAGGCGGCCGATGCCTTGTCGCTGCTGCGGATCGCGTACAACCACCTGAAGGCATACGAAGTGCGGACGGCGCGCGAGCACGCGGCCGCGTAAGCACCGGAGCGGGCGGCCGTCCGGCCGTTCCGCGCTGCACAAATTTGCCGTCCGGCGCCGGATGTGGTCGGGATGCGCAAAAAAGTATCGGAAATCAGGCGTAAAGTTGGTGGAGCCGGGCGCTCGATCGACCTACATTGCTTCCCATGCGACCGGGCGCGTCGCCGTGTGAAATACGCGGCGCACGCGCGCCACGAACCGGCCAGCGAGACATGGGAATGGAGACGCCAACATGATGCACCCCGATCTGGAAGTGGTCGACGTGCGACGCGACGAGTCGTTCAAGGTCTGGTCGCACGGCTATCCGTATCGCACGATCCGCTGGCACTTCCATCCCGAATTCGAACTGCACCTGATCGTCGCGACGCGCGGCAAGTATTTCGTCGGCGACCACATCGGTTCGTTCGGCCCCGGTCATCTCGTGCTGCTCGGCCCGAACCTGCCGCACAACTGGGTCAGCGACATGGCCGAAGGCGAAACCGTCGAGCGCCGCAATCTCGTGATCCAGTTCGACCCGGCGTTCGTGCGCCGTTGCATGGACGCGTTTCCCGAATGCCGCGACGCGCAGGCGCTGCTTGACGAGGCGCGGCGCGGGGTCGGCTTCGACGCGGCGACCAGCGCCGCGATCGCGCCGCTGTTCGACGAACTGCTGGCCGCGCGCGGCATGCGCCGCATCGCGCTGTTCATGACGATCCTCGAACGGCTGTGCGGAGCGGCCGAACGCACGCTGCTCGCGAGCCCCGCGTACGACCAGGCCGACGTCACGCCCACGCGGCTCAGCCATGCGCTGTCGTATATCGGCAAGAACCTCGCATCCGAGCTGCGCGAATCCGATCTCGCGCAACTGACCGGGCAGAGCGTCAGCGCGTTCTCGCGTGCGTTCCACCGCCAGACGGGCATGCCGTTCGTGCAGTACGTGAATCGTCTACGGATTGAGTCCGCGTGCCAGATGCTGCTCGCCGACGACGCGAGCATCACCGATATCTGTTTCCAGGCCGGCTTCAACAACGTGTCGAACTTCAACCGCCAGTTCCGCGCGGTGAAGGGGATGGCGCCGTCCGAATTCCGCGCGCTGCAGCGCCTGAACGCGCGCAGCCGCGAACTCGCGTTGCACGCGGCGCCCACCGGCAATCCGCTGCCGCCGCGTGTCGTCACACCGGGCATCCCGGCGCTCGCACCGCAGCCCGGATGATCGCGGGGCCGCGGCCCGCCTGAATTTTCCACACCGTTTCACCCAGCGCAATCGCGTCGCCCACGTCGCGAGGGGCGCGTTCACCCACGAAAAAGCCGCACACATAACCGGAGACACCGTCATGACGCATGCATCGCCCGCTTCATCCCCCCGCCGCGCCGCCCGCATGGCGGCGATTGCCGCGCTCGCCGCCGCGGCCTGGCTGCCCGCTGCCGCCGTGCAGGCCGCGCCGTTGCGCATCGGCATGACGTTCCAGGAGCTGAACAACCCGTATTTCGTGACGATGCAGAAAGCGCTGAACGACGCGGCCGCGTCGATCGGCGCGCAGGTCGTCGTCACCGACGCACATCACGACGTCAGCAAGCAGGTGAGCGACGTCGAGGACATGCTGCAGAAGAAGATCGACATCCTGCTCGTGAACCCGACCGATTCGACCGGCATCCAGTCGGCGATCACGCAGGCGAAGAAGGCCGGCGCGGTGGTGGTGGCCGTCGATGCGAACGCGAACGGCCCGGTCGACTCGTTCGTCGGCTCGAAGAACTACGACGCGGGCGTGATGTCGTGCGACTACCTCGCGAAAGCGATCGGCGGCAGCGGCGAAGTCGCCATTCTCGACGGCATCCCGGTCGTGCCGATTCTCGAACGCGTGCGCGGCTGCAAGGCCGGGCTCGCGAAATACCCGAACGTGAAGCTGGTGGATACGCAGAACGGCAAGCAGGAGCGCGCCACCGCGCTGTCGGTCACGGAAAACATGATCTCCGCGCATCCGAACCTGAAGGGTATCTTCAGCGTGAACGACGGCGGCGCGATGGGCTCGCTTGCCGCGATCGAGAGTTCGGGCAAGGACATCAAGCTGACGAGCGTCGACGGCGCGCCCGAGGCGATCGCCGCGATCCAGAAGCCGAATTCGAAGTTCATCGAGACGACCGCGCAGTTCCCGGCCGACCAGGTGCGCATCGCGCTCGGCATCGCGATCGCGCGCAAGTGGGGCGCGACGGTGCCGAAGGCGATTCCCGTCGACGTGAAGGTGGTCGATCGCGGCAACGCGAAGGGCTTCAGCTGGTGAACGACGAGCGGTGCGACGCGAAGGGCGGCGGCACGGCCGGCGCTCTTCGCACGGAGAAGCCGATGGACACGATACTCAGGCTCAGCCACATCACGAAAAGCTTTCCGGGCGTGAAGGCGCTGTCCGACATCGATCTGGAAATTGCGCGCGGCGAGATCCACGCACTGCTCGGCGAGAACGGCGCGGGCAAGTCGACGCTGATGAAGATCCTGTGCGGCATTCATCAGCCGGACGCCGGCACGATCGAGATCGACGGCACCGCCCGCCATTTCGCGGACTATCACGACGCGGTCGCGGCAGGCGTCGGCATCGTGTTCCAGGAATTCAGCCTGATTCCTCACCTCGATGCCGTCGACAACCTGTTCCTCGGCCGCGAGCTGCGCAATCGCTGGGGCGCACGCGACCGCAAGCGGATGCGCCACGCGGCGGCCGCGATCTTCGCGCGGCTCGGCGTCGCGATCGATCTCGATGCGCCGATCCGCGCGCTGTCGGTCGCGCAGCAACAGTTCGTCGAAATCGGCAAGGCGCTGTCGCTCGACGCGCGCATCCTGATCCTCGACGAACCCACCGCCACGCTCACGCCGGCCGAGGCCGAGCACCTGTTCGCGATCATGCGCGAGCTGAAGCGGCAGGGCGTCGCGATGATCTTCATCTCGCATCATCTCGACGAGATTTTCGCGGTGTGCGACCGCATCACGGTGCTGCGCGACGGCCAGTACGTGGCGACGACCGACGTCGCGCGCACGGACGTCGAACAGCTCGTGCGGATGATGGTCGGCCGCCGGATCGAAAGCAGCTTTCCGCCGAAGCCGGCGTGCGCGGCCGATGCACCGCGGGTGCTGGAGGTCAACGAACTGCAGATCGAACGCGGTGGCCCGGTGAACCGCTTCACGCTGCATGCCGGCGAGATCCTCGGCTTCGCCGGGCTGGTCGGCTCGGGGCGCACGGAAACCGCGCTCGCGGTGATCGGCGCGACGCGGGCACATCGCAAGGACGTGCGCGTGCGCGGCGCGGCCGCCAAGCTCGCCGATCCGGCCGACGCGTTGCGCGCGGGCATCGGCATCCTGCCGGAAAGCCGCAAGACGGAAGGGCTCGTCACGTCGTTCTCGATCCGCGACAACATCTCGCTGAACAACCTCGGCAAGTACCGGTCGATGCGCTGGCTGATCGACCGGCGCGGCGAGGCGCGCACGACGCATGACGTGATGCGGCGCGTCGGCGTGAAGGCGCCGTCGATCCACACCGAGGTCGCGACGCTGTCCGGCGGCAACCAGCAGAAAGTCGTGATCGCGCGCTGGCTCAACCATCACACGTCGGTGCTGATCTTCGACGAGCCGACGCGCGGCATCGACGTCGGCGCGAAAGCCGAAATCTACGGGCTGATGCGCGAACTCACCGCGCGCGGCTACGCCATCATCATGATCTCGTCCGAGCTGCCGGAAATCGTCGGCATGTGCGATCGCGTCGCCGTGTTCCGGCAGGGCCGCATCGAGGCGACGCTCGCAGGCGACGAGATCGATCCCGATACGGTCATGACCTATGCCACGGCCGGCACGCGAGGAGCCACCCATGAACCTGCCTGATTCTTCTTCCACGCGTTCCACGACGCTCACGGCCACCGCCGGAAACGGCGACGCACCGCCGCCACGCGCGATGTGGGCGCAACTGCGGCGCTCGACGCTGTTCTATCCGCTCGTCGGCCTGATCGTCGTGTGCATCGCGATGATGATCGCGAGCCCGAGCTTCCTGTCCGCCGCGAACCTGGAG
Source organism: Arapaima gigas (assembly GCA_900497675.1). NCBI lineage: Eukaryota > Metazoa > Chordata > Actinopteri > Osteoglossiformes > Osteoglossidae > Arapaima > Arapaima gigas. The sequence continues at coordinate 189,552 of UFQX01000612.1, forward strand.
AACGTGCTGCGCCAGGTGTCGATCAACGCGATCATCGCGGTCGGCATGACCTGCGTGATCCTGACCGGCGGGATCGACCTGTCGGTCGGTTCGGTGATGGCGCTGTCGGGCACGCTCGCGGCCGGGCTGATGGTCGCGGGTGTGAACGCGGTCGCCGCGCTCGCGATCGGCATCGCGGTCGGCCTCGGTTTCGGCTTCCTGAACGGCGTGTTCGTCGCGTTCGCGGGGATGCCGCCCATCATCGTCACGCTCGCGACGATGGGCATCGCGCGCGGCCTCGCACTGATCTACACGGGCGGCTATCCGATCGACGGCTTGCCCGACTGGGTCGCGTTCTTCGGCAGCGGCAAGGTGTTCGGCATCCAGGCGCCGGTGCTGATCATGCTGGTGGTCTATGCGATCGCGTGGCTGCTGCTCGACCGGATGCCGTTCGGCCGCTACGTGTATGCGATCGGCGGTAACGAGCAGGCGACTCGGCTCACCGGCGTGCGCGTCGCGCGCGTGAAGCTGATCGTCTACACGCTGGCCGGGCTCACGTCGGCGCTCGCCGCGATCGTGCTGACCGGGCGCCTGATGAGCGGGCAGCCGAATGCGGGTGTGGGCTTCGAGCTCGATGCGATCGCGGCTGTCGTGATGGGCGGCACGTCGATCTCCGGCGGGCGCGGCGCGATCCTCGGCACGCTGGTCGGCGCGCTGCTGCTCGGCGTGCTCAACAACGGGCTGAACATGATCGGCGTGAACCCGTATGTGCAGAACGTGATCAAGGGCGGAATCATCCTGCTCGCGATCTACATCAGCCGCGAACGGTCGCGGTAGCGATTCATTCATCAGTCATCCAGATCATCCACGAAAGAGACTATCCATGACGACACCCGAAGCCCAGCCGCGCATGACCGCGGTCGTCTGCCACGGCCCCGAGGACTATCGCGTCGAACAGGTCGCGAAGCCGCACCCCGGCGCGAACGAGCTCGTGATCCGCATCGCCGCATGCGGGATCTGCGCGAGCGACTGCAAGTGCTACACGGGCGCGAAGATGTTCTGGGGCGGCCCGAGCCCGTGGGTGAAGGCGCCCGTGATTCCCGGCCACGAATTCTTCGGCCATGTCGAAGCGCTTGGCGACGGCGCGGCCGAGCATTTCGGCGTGGCGGTGGGCGACCGCGTGATCGCCGAGCAGATCGTGCCGTGCGGCAAGTGCCGCTATTGCAAGTCGGGCCAGTACTGGATGTGCGAAGTGCACAACATCTTCGGCTTCCAGCGCGAGGTGGCCGACGGCGGGATGGCCGAATACATGCGCATTCCGCCGACCGCGATCGTCCACAGGATTCCGCTCGGCGTATCGCTCGAGGATGCCGCGATCATCGAGCCGCTGTCGTGCGCGATCCATACGGTGAACCGCGGCGATGTCCAGCTCGACGACGTGGTGGTGATCGCGGGCGCGGGCCCGCTCGGGCTGATGATGACGCAGGTCGCGCACCTGAAGACGCCGAAGAAGCTCGTCGTGATCGACCTGATCGACGAACGGCTCGAACTCGCACGCGAGTACGGTGCGGACGTGACGATCAACCCGACGCGCGACGACGCGCGCGAGATCGTCAGGTCGCTCACCGACGGCTACGGCTGCGACGTCTACATCGAGACGACCGGCGCGCCGGTCGGCGTGAGCCAGGGGCTCGACCTGATCCGCAAGCTCGGCCGCTTCGTCGAATTCAGCGTGTTCGGCGAGGATGCGACCGTCGACTGGTCGATCATCGGCGACCGCAAGGAGCTCGACGTGCGCGGCGCGCACCTGGGGCCATACTGCTACCCGATCGCGATCGACCTGCTCGCGCGCGGGCTCGTCACGTCGAAAGGCATCGTCACGCACGATTTCGCGCTCGAGGACTGGGACGACGCGATCCGCGTCGCGAAATCGCCCGAATCGATCAAGGTGCTGCTGAAGCCGGCCCGCTGACGGCCGGCGTGCGCGTCAACGGAGACATCATGGAATACGTCATAGGCGTCGACATCGGCACGCAAAGCACCAAGGCGCTGCTCGTCGACCGGCACGGCAGGATCGTCGCGCGGCGCTCGGCCGGCTACCAGCCCGATACGCCGCGCCCGCTGTGGGCCGAGCAATGGCCGCAGGTGTGGTTCGATGCCGTGCTCGCGTGCATCGCGGGCTGCGTGAGCGATGCGCGCGCGCAGGGCGTGCCGTCCGATGCGATCCGCGCGGTGTGCGTGGGCAGCCTGTACGGCGGCTCGGGCATTCCGGTCGACATCGACATGCGGCCGCTCCATCCGTGCCTGATCTGGATGGACCGGCGCGCGACCGCGGAAGTCGACTGGGTCAACGCGAACGTGAACGTCGAGCGGCTGCGCGTGATCACGGGCAACGGCGTCGACAGCTATTACGGCTTCACGAAGATGCTGTGGCTGCGCGACCAGCGGCCGGACGTATGGGCGAACGTGCGCTACTTCCTGCCGCCGAACGCGTACGTGATCTACCTGCTGACCGGCGAGGTCGCGGTCGATCACAGTTCGGCCGGCAATATCGGCGGCGTATACGACGTCGCGCGCCGCGAGTGGTCCGACGATGCACTCGACATGCTCGGCATTCCGGCGACGATGATGCCCGAGCGGCTCGTCGAATCGACGGACATCGTCGGCGGGCTGCTGTCGCAATGGACGGAGCAGCTCGGGCTGCCGGCCGGCACGCCCGTCGTCGCGGGCGGCGTCGATGCGGCCGTCGCGACCTTCGCGGCCGGTGCGACGCGCGCCGGTCAGCACGTCGCGATGATCGGCACCAGCATGTGCTGGGGTTACGTCAGCCGGCACGTCGATGCGCGTCACGGGCTCGTCAGCATGCCGCACGTGTTCAACGGGCAGCGCGACCTGTACGTGTTCGGCGGCGCGATCACGGCCGGCGCGTCGGTCGCGTGGTTTCGCGACCAGTTCTGTCACGCGGAAGTCGATGCGGCGCGCCTGCTGCCGCACGGCGATCCGCACGTGCTGCTCGAGGAGGCGGCCGAAAGCGTGCCGCCGGGCGCCGACGGCGTGCTGTTCCTGCCGTACCTGATGGGCGAGCGCAGCCCCGTGTGGGACGCGAAGGCGAGCGGCGCGTTCGTCGGGCTGAGTCTCGCGCATACGCGCGCGCACCTGTATCGCGCGGTGCTCGAAGGCGTCGCATTCGCGTTGCGGCACAACATCGAGGCCGGCCGGCAAGGCGCGGCGGCGCTCGACGACCGGCTGATCGTCGTGGGCGGGGCCGCGCATTCGGCGCTATGGATGCAGATCATCGCGGACGTGACGGGCTTCCCGGTGTGGACGATCGAGCAGGACGTCGAAGCCGCGATGGGGGCGGCCTTGCTCGCGGGCGTCGGGGCAGGGCTCGTGTCGCACGACGATGCGCAAGGCGGATGGGTCACGCTCGTCGAGCGAGCACGGCCCGATGTCGAACGCGCGAAAGCATATGCGGCGCGCTTTGCGCTTTATACGGCGCTGTATCCGGCGCTCAAACCGATCATGCACGGGTTGCACACGCCATCATGAAGACACGATTCGATTTCGGCGGTTCGCGGGTGCTCGTCACGGGGGCGTCGAGCGGGATCGGGCGCGCATGCGCGGTCGCGCTGGCGCGGGCGGGCGCGCAGGTCGTCGCGGCCGGGCGCGACCTGGCCGCGCTCGATGCGCTGGCCGGCGAGGTCGCGTGCGAGACGATGCAACTCGATGTCGGTGGCGACGAGCATGCGATCGATGCGGCGCTCGCCGCGCACGATGCGTTCGACGGCCTCGTGAATTGCGCGGGGATCGCGTCGCTCGAATCGGCGCTCGAGGTGAGCGCCGCGCATTTCGATCGCGTGATGGCCGTCAATGCGCGCGGCGCGGCGCTCGTTGCTCGGGCCGTCGCACGGAAGATGGTCGCGCGTGACGCGCGCGGTGTCGCGCAGGCGCGGGGCAGCATCGTCAACGTATCGAGCCAGGCCGCGCTCGTCGGGTTGCCCGCGCATCTGAGTTACTGCGCGTCGAAGGCGGCGATGGACGCGATCACGCGCGTGCTGTGCATCGAACTCGGGCCGCACGGCATTCGTGTGAACAGTGTGAACCCGACCGTCACGCTCACGCCGATGGCGCAGTTCGCGTGGAGCGAACCGGAAAAGCGGGCGCCGATGCTGGCCGCGATTCCGCTCGGGCGATTCGCGGAGCCGGACGAGGTCGTCGAACCGATCCTGTTCCTGCTGAGCGATGCGGCGTCGATGGTCAGCGGCGTGTCGCTGCCGATCGACGGCGGGTATACGGCGCGCTAGGCAGCGCCATGCGTCGATGGCGCATGACGGCTACCCGCGGTGACTGCGCGGCCCTGCAGCCCTGTCGCTAAACCGGATCCTTGCTCGGCGGTCCGTCCGGTTGCTGCGGGTTGTCGTGATGGCCTGGCGGCGACGACAGCGGATCGTCTTCCGGGTCGCGGTTCGGGTCGGCCGGTGGCTCGGGCGTCGGGGTCGTGTGATCGGTCATGGAGAACTCGCGCAGTGCGTGACGGCGGTGGCGCGGCAGGGGCGCCTCGTCTCCGTTATAGCCAATCGGGCGTGCGTTTGCAGCGCGATTGTGGCGGCGGGTGGTCTGTCGTCGGTGCAAGCCGCGGATGGGCGGGTTTCAGCAGGAGCCTGCCGGGCGCGGCGCTTGCGCTGCTTTGCACCGCGCGCCTGGTGCGATCCCGGTCAGCGCAAGTCCGCCGGTGTATCGACGTCGCGCACGATGCCGGGGTCGTCGACGTCGAGCAGTTGCACCGGCGCGCTGGCGAACAGCGCGCGGGCGCCCGTGTCGCCGTCGAGGGCGGCCAGTGCATCGAAATGGTGCGCGGCGAAGCCGACCGGATGGCCGCGCACGCCGCGGTGCGCGGGCGCGACGATCGATGCGTTATCGGCTTCGAGCGCTCGCGTGACCGTTTCGTAGGTGGAGGCGGCGATCCACGGCATGTCGCCGAGCGCGACGAGCCAGCCGTTCGCGTCGGGCGTCGCGCGCACACCGGCCGCGAGGCTCGCGCCCATGCCGCGCATCGCGTCGGGCGCATAGACGACGTGGCAGCCGGCTTCGTTCAGCAGCATCGCGAGTTTCTCGGCACCGGGACGCACGACGGCGATCACGTCGGCCGTGGCCGCCGCGAGATGGCGGGCGGCCGCGACCGCAACCGGCGTGCCGTCGGGAAGCAGCGCGAGCAGCTTGCTGTGCAGGCCGCTCGGGTCGAAGCGCTGACCGAGGCCGCCCGCGAGGAGGACGCCGGTGGCGAGTGACGCATAGGACATCGGCGCGGGGGAGAGTGTTGCAGGTGCTGCGATTGTGCGGGAGCGGGCAGGGATCGACAAGTGAGGATGTTACCGAGGCGGGCGCGTTTCGTCGGAAAGAATGTCAGCACGCGGCTTCGTCGAGCATGTTTTCCTCGACGGGGCCGTAGAGGGCGTGCGATTGATCGTGCATCACGGCCCAATAGCGGTCGCCGAACGACCAGTGCCACCATTCCGCAGGGTAATTGGTGAGGCCGGCGCTCGTCAGCGCGGTGATCAGGACCTCGCGGTTGCGGGCGGTTGCGCGACTGATGAACGGGTTGTGCGTGTAGCACGCGCCGGATGATTCCTGGTCGGTGGCGTTCATGACGCAGCCCATGTCGAGCTCGATGCCTTCGGCCGAGATCAGCGTGAGGTCGACGGCTGCGCCCGTTGGGTGCGCGGCGACTTCCGGCGGCGCGACGTGGTGGCTCGTCAGTGCGATCAGCGCGTCTTCGTCCGGAAGCGGATTCAGCGTGCGGCGCAGATGCGCGAGGTGCGCGGAGAAGAAGTCGCGCTGCAGGGCCAGCGGGCGATAGCCTTCCTTGACGTACAGGCGCAGGCCGTCGGGCAGCGCATGCGCGGCGGCGATCAGCCGGTCCGCCACGCCACGACGCACTTTCAGGAAATGCGGGCTTCTGCTCGCGATGTCGCGGCGGCCGAGATCGACGGCAATGCGCGCATGGAAACCAGCAAGATCGACAAACCCTTCGTGCGACTCCAGCAGGGCGATAGACCGGACAACGGGATCGGAGAGCGAAATCACGATAGTGGACGAAGTGGCGCAATGACGGTTGCGGGCCACGTCCGGCTGGCAGCAGGAAGCGCTGTTGCGCAGGGCCGGGTGCTCGCGGTTGATTTGGTCGGACGAATTGCCAATATGCCAGAGTCCGGCGGAGGATGTGTCGCGGTTCGACCCGCGGGCGGCCGACGCTTACCAGAGCGTCTTGACGTGCGCGTAAGCGCGGATTTTTTCGTCGCGGGTGACGAGCGGCGCGCCGAGCCGCCGTGCTGTCGCGACGATCATGCGGTCGGCCGGATCCTTGTGGAACGTGCCGGGCAGGTCGGTGGATTTCGCGGCGATGTCGGCATCGACGGGCACGAAGCGCATGCCGTCGATCTGCGCGACGGTGGCCAGCCACGCGTCGACATCCATCGTCAGCGCGAGGCGGTCGTTGCGCACCAGCATGGCAATCTCCCACGCGGAGATTGCCGATGCGGCGAGCGCGCCTTCACCCCGAGCGCGATCGATCGCGCTTCTCGCTTTCTTGCTGAGCGACGGATCGCCCGCCACCCACCACACCAACGCATGTGTATCCAGCACGATCACCGCGACGCCTCCCAATCATCTTCCGCAATCGGATCGAGAGGATTGTCGTAGCGCATGACCGAGCCGCGCAATATGTCCAACGGCTGAGCCTCGCGTGCGTGATACGGCCGGATTTCGAGCGTCGGCTTGCCGTGATCGGTGACGATCAGGCTTTCGCCTGACGCCTCGACGAGCCGGAAGTATTCGAGTGCGCGGGCCTTGAACTCGGATTTCGAAACGGGAGCGTGCGGCATCATGATATGAGCATGGTCATTTGACGATGGTCATTTTAGTCATGGATTCCGGCGTGACGCAAGCGCAGGGGTACGGCCTGGCAGCGCAACCCGTTCCCGCTACGCATCCGCCCACTTCCTCAACAGGTTGTGATAAATCCCCGTCAACGAAATGACCATCGGATCCTTCGGCCCTTTCTCCGCGGAAAGCGCCTGAATCTGCGTATCGAGCTGGAACAGCAGCGTGCGGTCGCCGTCGTCGCGCACCATGCTCTGGATCCAGAAGAACGACGCGACGCGCTCGCCGCGCGTCACGGGCGTGACGTGATGCAGGCTCGAGGCCGGATACAGCACGAGGTCGCCCGCCGGCAGCTTCGCGCGATGGGTGCCGTACGTATCCTCGACACACAGCTCGCCGCCCTCGTACGTATCGGGTTCTTCGAGAAACAACGTCGCCGACAGGTCGCTGCGCACGCGAAAATCCGTGCCGCGCAGCAGCCGGATCGCGTTGTCGACGTGCGTGCCGAACGTCTCGCCACCTTCGTAGCGATTGAACAGCGGCGGAAACACCTTGAGCGGCAGCGCCGCCGAGAAGAACAGCGGATGACGTGCGAGCGCGTCCTGGATCGCGTCGCCCACCGCGCGTGCGGCCGGCGCGCCTTCCGGCAATTGGCGATTGCGTTTCGCGAGCGCCGACTGCGTGCCGGATGTCGCATTGCCGTCGACCCACTCGGCCGCATCGAGCCGTTCGCGACATTGCGCGACCTGCGCTTTCGTCAGTACGCCGGGGATGTGAAGCATCATGATACGGATTCCATACAGTGCGGCTGAGGCTGCGGCCGTGGTGGCGTTGGCAAATCCAGCGCCGCCGCACGAAACGCATCGATCGGCGACGACGCGAGATACGCACGCATTTTCGCGACGAACGCGGGAGTAGCGGTGGCCGGCACGCGCGCAAGCCAGGTGAGCGCTTCGTCGGTGCGCCCGCGCTCGGCGAGCAGGCGCGCATAGTTGAACTCGCCGCGAAAATCGCCGGCTTCGGCCGCGCGTCGATAGTGGTCGAACGCGGCGTCGCGATCGACCGGTACGACCCAGCCGTCCTCGTAGAAGCCGCCGATCAGGTTGATCGATTTCGCATGGCCGAGCGCGGCCACGCGCCGGAACCAGTCGAGCGCATCGGCGCGATTCTCGTCGACGCCGTTGCCGAGCGCGAGCGCCGTCGCGTAGTTGTACATGCCCCAGTCGAGCCCCGCCTGCGCGGCGAGCCGGTACCAGTACACGGCGACCGGCGCGCACGCGGCCGTGCCCCAGCCGAACTCGTAGCAGCGGCCGAGCATGTTCATCGCCATCGCGTGGCCGGCGCGCGCCGCGTGCCGGAACCAGTTGAACGCGGCCGCCGGATCGCGCGCGACGCCATGTCCGTCGAGCAGGTATTGCCCGTAGACGGCTTGCGCATCGACGATGCCGTTGTCGGCCGCCGCCGCGACCCACGCGGCGGCGCGCTCGGGCGGCCCGGCCAGGATGTCGGCGAACTCGCGCGGCGAAACCGACGCGAGCGCCTTCAGCGACACGGCCTCCATCGATCAGTAGCGCGCGTTCAGCGTGACGAACGCCGAGCGGCCCGGTGCGATCGACGCGTAGTGCGCCGGATACGCCTGGTCGAAGTAGGTGCGGTTGAACAGGTTGTTCACGTTCAGCTGCAGGTCGAGCTTCTTGTTGATGCGGTACTGCGCCATCGCATCGAAGCGCCAGTACGACGGCACGGCGTGCTGGTTCGCGGGATCGCCGAACACCTGCGACATGTAGAAGGCGCCGCCGCCGACGGTGAACTTCGGCGTCACGTCGTAGTTCGACCACATCGTGAAGCTGTGCTTCGGCGTGTTCGGGAAGCGGTTGCCGTTGTTCGCCGTGTCCTTGCCGTTGTCGCGCAGCTCGCTCTTCATGTACGTATAGCCGCCGAACAGCTGCCACTGCTTCGTGATCTGGCCCGCGACGCCGAGCTCGAGACCCTGCACGCGCTTGTTGCCGACCATCGCGTACTGGTTGTTCGGCAGCGTCACGCGTGCATTCGTCGTGTCGATCTGGAACAGCGCGGCGGTCAGCGCAAGCTTGTCGTTCAGCACGTTCCACTTCGTGCCGAGCTCGATGCTGCGGTTCTTCTCCGGCGACAGCTGATCGGCGTTCGAGCCGACGCCGCCGCGGCCCGGCGTGAGCGACTGCGTTTCACTGCCTTCGCCGAGCAGCATGCCGGCCGGGGTCGACGACGTCGCGTACGACGCATAGATGCTGCCGTTCTGCGCCGGCTTGAACACGAGGCCGGCCTGCCAGTTCACGAGCGTGTCGTCACGCGTGGTGGTCTTGCCGCCGTTGGCCTTGGTGTCGGTGAAGCGGGTCGAATAGTCGTCGACGCGCACGCCGCCGTTGACCTGCCAGCGCGGCGTGATCTCGATCGTGTCGAAGCCGTAGATCGACTTCGTCACGGTGCGCGCATGCGCATAGTCGTTGCTGCGCGTGATCGAGCCGGCCCACGGGTCGTTCGGGTTCGGCGACCAGAGGCTCGTGCAGTTGTAGCCCGACGCCGCGCCGATGCCGTTCTGGCAGATCTTGCCGTTCGCGGCGGCGACGTCGTACGTGTCGCGCTTGCCCCATTCGCGCGACAGCTCGATGCCGGTCGTGAAGCTGTGCTTGAACGGGCCGGTGCGGAATTCGCCGAACAGTTCGGTCTGGTTCGCGATGCTGTTGATCGCGCTGTTGCGGGTGTTCGCGCGCCGCCAGACCTTGCCGTTGACCACGTTGCCCTGGCTGTCGTCGGGCTGCGTCCAGATGTAGTCCTGCGTCGATTCCGTATAGCGCGTGGTATTGCGGATCGTCAGCGACGACGTGATGTCGTGCTCGATCTTCAGCGTGCTGATGTCCGACGTCGTCTTGCGGAAATCGCGGTTGGTTAGGCCGTAGAAGTTGTGGCGGTCGACTGGCGCCGGGCCATCGGTGGCGACGCCTTTGGGGAGGTTGAAGCCGTAGTAGTACGGGATGCCGCCGTCGGGCAGGTCGTCGGTGGACAGGTGGTAGTAGCTCGCGACGACGCGCGTCGACGTGCCGAGGCCGAACGCGATCGACGGCGCGACGCCCCAGCGCTCGTTGTTCACCGCGTCGCGGCCGGCGACGTCGTTGTTGTGGCTCATCAGGTTCAGGCGGAACGCGGCGTGATCGGCGAACTGCCAGTTGCCGTCGGCCGTGAAGCGGCGATAGCGGTCGGTGCCGAGGCCCGCGCTCGCGGCGGCGGTGGTGCCGAGGTGCGGGGCCTTCGTGATCAGGTTGATGCTGCCGCCCGCGCCGCCGCGGCCGCCGTACGCGCCGTCGGAACCCTTGGTGATCTCGATGCGCTCGGTGTTGAAGATCTCGCGCGTCGTGGCGCCCGTGTCGCGCATGCCGTCGACGAACATGCTGCCCTGCGTGTCGTAGCCGCGGATGAACGGGCGATCGCCGAGCGGGTTGCCGCCTTCACCGGCGCCGAACGTGATGCCGGGCACGGTGCGCAGCGCTTCGGTCAGCGTCGACGCGCCGCTGTTCTGGATCAGTTCCTGCGGAATCACGATGACGGATTTCGGCGTGTCGACGAGCGGCGCGGTGAATTTCGCGGAAGCCGAGAAGTCGGCCTTGTAGCTGTGCTCGGCCTTGCCCTGGACTTCGATCGGCGCGAGATGGCCTTCGGTGCCGGCCGGGGCGGGCGGCGGCGTGCCGTCCGCCGCGAAGGCCGGGCTTGCGGCGAGCACGCTGCACAGGGTCGTGAATTTACCGAGCTTCAGCTCGTCGGGACGTGACTTCATGGTGCGCTTCGACCTCGCGGTGTGGCCCCGGGGGCGGTGCGCTGCGGAAATGTGCATGCCGCCGGGAATTATTACGATTTGTTTTCAGGCGGCATTCTATGTAATTTCAACGTAAATGAGAAGCGTTCTTGTTAGCGTTGATTGGGAAAGTGTTAATCAATGTGGCGGGGTGGCGATCGCCCGTTCGCCGCGCGAGAAAAAAATGAAGCGCGTCGGGTAGCCCCGCGCGCTTCCTGTTGAATCGGGCGGCGCCCGATTTGGGCGCCCTCGGTCGTTCCGGTTTCAATCCACCCCGTGAAACACCGCATCCTCCGGCCCGAGATACGCCGGCGGGCGCCACGTCGCGTCGCGCATCGAATGCTGGACGAGGTTCTCGACGCCGAGCAGCACCGCGAAGATCGCCATCCGCACCGGAATGCCGTTGTCGGTCTGGCGGAAGATCGCGAGGCGCGGGTCGCGGTTCAGGTCGACCGACAGGTCGTTCGCACCGGGCCGGCTGTCGCGCGGCAGCGGGTGCATGATCAGCGTGTCCGGCTTGCACACCGAATCGACGAGCGCCTGGTTGATCTGGAAATCCGGCGTGTAGCCTTCGAACGACTCGTCGGTGAAGCGCTCCTTCTGGATCCGCGTCGCATAGACGACGTCCGCGCCGCGCAGCCCGGCCGCGAGATCGGTCGTCTGCTCGATCACATGGCCGTTCGTCGCGATCTGGTCGACGATGTAGGCCGGCATCTCGAGCGTCGGCGGCGACACGAGCGTGAACTTGAGCCCGCGGTACAGCGCGAGCAGCTTGACGAGCGAGTGCACCGTGCGGCCGTACTTGAGGTCGCCGACCAGCGCGATGTGCGCGCCGTCCACGATCTTGCCGAGCCGCGAGAACTCGCGCTGGATCGTATAGAGATCCAGCAGCGCCTGGCTCGGGTGCTCGCCGGGGCCGTCACCGCCGTTGATCACGGGCAGGTTGGTCGCGCGCGCGAACTCGGCCACCGAGCCTTTCTCCGGATGGCGGATCACGAGCGCGTCGACATAGCCGGCCATCACGCGGCTCGTGTCGTAGATCGATTCGCCCTTGGCCATCGACGAGAACGTGAAGCCCGTCGTGTCGCATACCGAACCGCCGAGCCGGCAGAAGGCGGCGCCGAACGACACGCGTGTACGCGTGCTGGCCTCGAAGAACAGGTTGCCGAGCACCGCGCCTTCCAGCACGCGCGAAATCTTGTGGCGGCGCGCGATCGGCTGCATCACGTCGGCTACGCGAAACAGCGCCTCGACCGATTCCCGCGAGAACTGGTCGACCGACAGCAGTTGCGGCTTGCCTTCGAAAAAGAACTGCTTGGCGAGCCCCTGGTTATCTACGCTTTGCGTATATCCTCCGCCCTCCGGTACCGAGCGCTCGACGATTTCCGACACGAAGCGTTCGACGATCTCGGGCATCCCGCGCGATTCCTGCGAATCGTCGGGCAGCAGCCAGGTATCCAGCGCACGCCGGCTGACGCCGATGCGGCTGGCGAACGCTTCGCGCGTCATGTTGAGGCGGCGCATGGCGTCGCGGAGGAAGGCTTGCTGGGGAACGGTCATCGGCGGCTCCTGACGAGAAATATACGCGGTGCGTATATTAGTTCCTGGCGTGCTGAAGTCAAGGAAAATCTGCGCGAACCGGCTGTGTGGCCCGCCTGACCGGCGGCGGATTCGTACTGGCGTGCGGCGGCCGTCTCCGTATAATCAGGTCAGGCCCCGTGCCCGGCATGTTGCCGGGCGCGACGCCGCAAACGCTTCGCCCGTCGGGCTTGTTGATTCCAAGGAGAATGAGAATGACGCGTACGATTGCTGCAATGCTGCTGGTGGTGACCGCCGCGCTTGCCGGTTGCAACACGGTTGCCGGTGTGGGGCAGGACATTTCGAAGGGCGGCCAGGCGATCAGCGATTCGGCTGAAAAGGCCAAGTAAGCCGAGCGGTTCCGGAATGCAGAAGGCGCCGGGCCGTCCCGCGATTGCGGGGCGGCCCGGCGCCTTTTTTCTTGCGGCCGGCGCTCGATGCCGGTGACGTCAGGCGTGCTCGACGAACGCGTAACGGCCTTCGACCTTGCGCGGCGTGAACCAGCCGTAGTCGGGGAACAGGCGGTTGCGGACGAACCAGACATAGCCCACCAGCAGGACCGTGATCGCGAGGCTCGGCAGCGCGCTCGACGGATCGCGTCCGAGCTCGGCGATGGTCTTCGGCAACTGCAGCAGCGACAGCAGGATGAACGCGTGGTACGCACCGACACGATGGGTCGCAAAGCCCCAGATGAACAGCAGCGACAGCGGCACGGTCAGCGCGAGGAATACCAGCACGAGGCCGTTGCCGGCACCGGTGGCGAAGAAGTAGTACGCGAGCACGAGGCTGATCGCGAGCTGGGCGATGCCGAGCGCGACCAGGATCCGGATGTGCAGCTTGTTCCTGCGGCAGCGTTCGGGATCGGGGCGCGACGCGATCAGCTGCGCGAGCACGCGATCCTTGAGTCCTTGCCCGGACAGTTCGGCCAATGCGTCGGCCTTCCTCGTTCCCGCGGACAGCAGCACCGCGATTCTTGTTTTGGCTTCCTTCCTGTTCATTGCGTGGCGGATTGTTGTTCGATGGTTGTCAAAGGTCCCGGCCACGCGAATATTGCATCTTGCGGGGTGGTGCGCAACGGTTTTGCGGTGCGCGGACACATTCCTACAGCTGCCGGCTGCATGAGGGAAACACGGCGATCGACAGGTTATACGGCGGGGCGGAGCCGCCGTCGTTTCCGCAACGACGCAACGACGCGGTGAGCGCGAGTCAGTCGGTGGCTGTTTGCGCGGTGGGTGCGGGGCGGGACGGTCGATCCGGATTCGCCGGGTGCGTATTGCGTGCTTCGGGTTCGCGTCGCCGTGTCGCGCCGACGACCATACCGGCGACGACGAGCGCGATACCTGCGACACGCGTGCCGCTGAGCGTTTCGCCGAACAGCGCGACCGCGAACAGCACGGCCGAGACCGGCGCGACCGCCGTGAACAGCGCGGCCTCGGTGCCGCTCGTGCGTGCCGAGCCCGCATACCAGCACAGGTAGCCGAGCACGGTCGGCACCAGCGCGTAGTAGGCGATCGCCGACACCGCGCCGACAGTCCAGCCGCTTGCCACCGCGTGCCATTCGAACGCGGCCGGCACGAGGGCGAGCACGAAGCCGAGGCCGGACATCGCGGTGGATAGCGCCAGCGGCGGCAACGGCGCGGCCAGTCGCCGGTTGAGCAGGATGAATACGGCTTCGCAGGCGACGGCAGCCAGCACCAGCGCATCGCCGGCGAGCGTGCGGAGCGACGGCAGGGCCTGGCCGGGCGCGAACGTGACCAACAGCACGCCGGCCGTTGCGAGCGCGGCGGCCACCCAGTCGCGCGGCGTCTGCCGCTCGCGCAGCACGATGGCCGCGATCAGCGTCGACATCGCGGGCAGCGTGCCGAGCATCACGCCCGCATCGAGTGGCGACGACAGCTTCGTGCCGCAGATCAGCAGCACCGTATAACCGACGCCGCCCGCCGCTGCCTGGATGACGAGCAGCACGGCGTCGCGCGTGGAGATGCGTGGCCAGCGCATGCGCTGCGCACGCATCAGCGCGAACAGCAGCGGTGTCGCGATCAGGAAGCGCAGCGCCGTGGCCGCGAACGGCGGCAGGCCGCCGGCCGCGAGACGGCTCGCGATGACGGTGCTGCCGACGCCTGCCATTGCGGCGGCGAGATAGAGATAGCCGATCAGTCGTGTCTTCATGCGTTGCATCGTCGCGTACGGCGGCCGCGCGCGTCTTGAACGAAATTGCAACGTGCGGCGCGGGCGTGTCGAATACGGAGCGCGCGACTCGGCATGCTTGTGCGACAGGGGCGGGCGACAGTCGCCACAAGCCGTCGATGTGGCCACCGCCTCCGAGGTCGGTGTGCCTGGCGGCGGCCCCCGCGGGTTCGCAGCGACGTCAAACGGCCTGCGTGAACCGCCCGGGCGTGATCCCGAACTGGCGCGCGAATGCACGCGTCAGGTGGCTCTGGTCGGCGAAGCCGGCTTCGGCCGCGGCATCGGCGATCGGCAGGCCGCTGGCGAGCAGCGCGCGCGCCAGCCGTGCACGCGACTGGATCAGGTACGCGTGCGGCGTGATGCCGAGTTCGCGGGCAAACCCGCGCAGCAACTGGAAGCGGCTGATGCCGCTCAGGCTAGCCAGCTCGGCGAGTGAAACGGGCACGGCCGGCGCCGCGTCGAGCCGCTCCCGGGCGAGGCGGATCGCCGGTGCGACTCCCGCCGGCGGCAGCGTGCGGTTCGCGTGCCGGGCAAGCAGCCCGGCGACGAGCATCACGAGCGCTTCGTCGCGAGCGAGTGGCTGGGACTCCCCGGCGACGATGCGCGCATGCAGCCGGCCGACCGCAGCCGCGAGCCGCACATCGCGCACCGCCGGATGCGCCAGTTCGACGCCGCCGAGGCCTTCTTCCGCCGCGACGCCCGCGACCAGCGCGGGTGCGAGGTACAGCATCCGCCAGCGCCGGCCCGTGCCGGCCTCGATCGGCGAGCCGTCGTGCATCTCGCCCGGGTTGACCATGATCGCGTCGCCGGCCAGGGCGTCGACCTGCCCGCGGCCGCTCCACGACCGGTGCGCGCCGCTGACGATCACGCCGACCCCGAATTCGTCGTGCGCGTGGCGTGGAAACGCACGATCGGATTCGAGGCTGATTGCCTCGATGCCTTCGTCGGTCCGTCGGTAATGGGTGACGCGGTGCATGTGCGCTCCTCGCGCCGGGCACGGCGCGGATGTCGTGCACTTTAGCGCGTTCCGGCGCCACGCGCCCTTCATCCTTTTGGCCGATACCGCGCGGCGCGCGCAGCCCGCACCATGTGCACATGAGCAGCGTACACGGCCCGCCGGGCCTGAAGCTGCGCGGGAGACGGCAGGTGGAACGACACGATCCGGTATTCATTCAGGTTGGCGCGCTCGCGGACGGCTTCGCGCCGGAAGCGAACATCCTCGCATCCGTCGACGCGCTCGCCGGGCGGGCACTCGCGCTCGGCGACGCATCGGGTGCGTGGCGCGTCTATACGTTCGAGCCCGGCGCACTGCAGTGGCGCGATGCGGCGACCGACGCGGGCGGCCGCGAGCCGTGCCGCGTGACGCGGCTGCGCGACGGGCTGTACTTCGTCGACTACATCGATTCGGCCGCCCGCGCGACGTCGGTCAGTCTCGTGATCGATCTCGACAACGGCGTATGGACGTCGGTCGTCGGCACGCTGCCGACCGAAGCCGACACGCGCATCGACGCGTTCACACGGGTTGCGCGCGGGCTGCCGTTGACGGGCGTCGAAGCCGAGTTCCGGCACGGCACGCTCGGCGGCCACACGCAGCCGGGGCCGTTGCACGGTGCCACACGCGAGCTGATCGGCAAGCGGACGATGTATCGCTACAGCCCGACCGAATGCTACGAGCACATCTACCTGAACGAGAACTTCTACGCGTGGCAGTGCCTGCAGGGTGTCGAGGGCGGGCTGGCCGATGTCGACCGCTGTCATTACTTCAGGATTGCGGACGAACTGTATCTGTTCGTGTGGCGCGAAAAGGTGGTGCCGACGCTCGGCGTCGTCCTGATCGACCTCGCGCAGCGCAAGACCGACGGCAAGATCTTCGGCTACCAGGGCGGCGATTTCGGCACGCTGTCGAACTTCCCCGTCGGCGCGCACGCGCAGGTGCTGAACGAAACCGTGCATCCGCTCGGCGGCGAGGCGCAGCGATGAATGCCGTGCCGGGCAGCGGCCGCTTGCGGGCGGATTTCAGCGGGCGCGTCGTGCTCGTCACGGGCGCCGCGCAGGGGATCGGCGCGGCGATCGCACGCCGATTCGCGGAATCCGATGCGTTCGTCGCGCTTGCCGACCTGAACGGCGAGGCGGCCGCCGCGCAGGCCGACGCGCTCGCGAGCACGGGCGGCGACGCGCGTGTCTATCGGGTGGATGCCGCGAGCCGCGATGAACTGGGCGCGCTGGTCGCGGCGGTCGAGCGCGACGGCGGCCGGCTCGATGTCGTCATCCACAATGCCGCTTATTTTCCGCTGACGCCGTTCACGCAGATCGACGAGGCGACGCTCGACCGGACGCTGTCGGTCAACCTGTCGGCGCTGTTCTGGCTCGCGCAGGCTGCGCTGCCGGCATTCGAGCGCGCGGGAGCGGGGCGGCTGCTCGTCACGTCGTCGGTGACGGGGCCGCGCGTCGTGTATCCGGGGCTCGCGCACTACGCGGCGTCGAAGGCTGGCGTGAACGGCTTCATTCGCGCGGCGGCGCTGGAACTCGCACGCCGCAACGTGACGGTCAACGGCGTCGAGCCGGGCATGATCCGCACGCCGGCGGCCGGCAATCTCGGCGACGCGTCGGTCGCCGCGCAGATCGCGCGCGACATTCCGCTCGCGCGGATGGGCGAGCCGGAAGATATCGCGAACGCGATGCTGTTTCTCGCCTCGGCGGACGCCGCTTACATCACGGGGCAGACGATCGTCGTCGACGGCGGCGCGACGTTGCCCGAGAGCGGGGCGGTGCTTGGGGTTGAGTGACGGTCGAGCGGGCAATGACCGGCGGAACAGGGCGGTTCCGGCGGCCCGCTGCGCGTTCGGAGGCTTCCGCGCAGGCGTCAGTCCGGCGTCCCGTCATGGTCCCCGAGCGGCCTGTCGGGCCAGTCCACCCAGCATGGCGGCCCGGATGTCGCGGATCGGGCGATCGACGACATCGTCGGAAATCAGCGTCGAACCACTTCCGGCGTTGCGCAAATGAACGTCTCCGACGCCACGCATGCGTGCCGGCCGCCGTGTATCGCCGCGATTACAGCCAGCCGTTGCGAATGAACTCGACGATCGAATAGCGGCGGTGCTCGAGATCGTGCTGCCGAACGGCGTCGACGATGCGCGACACACCATCCGCGTAAGGCGTCGCACCCACCACGCGCGATTCCAACTGCAGGCTGCACGCGCCGTCGTCGATGCGGATCCGGTGAATCGCGTGGCGGCCGAGCTGATCGTCGGCGACCGCGAATTCGCTGCGCTGCACGTCCGGGTCGCGCACGGAGCGGAT
Source organism: Arapaima gigas (assembly GCA_900497675.1). Lineage (NCBI taxonomy): Eukaryota > Metazoa > Chordata > Actinopteri > Osteoglossiformes > Osteoglossidae > Arapaima > Arapaima gigas. The sequence continues at coordinate 207,301 of UFQX01000612.1, forward strand.
GTCTTCCGGCCGCACGCCGAGCGACTGGCCGATCCCGACGGCCGTGCCGGGGACGGACGTCTTGCCGGCCTGGTGCGACTCCGTCAGGCTGATCCGGCAGTCGTGAAACAGGTGGCCGCTGGTTTCCAGCATGCTCATGAACTTGAGCATCAGGATGTTCGTGTTCGGACACAGCACGACCGGGAAAGCATGCGAGCCGGTTTCGAGCTCGGAGCCGGTCGACAGTTCGACGAGTGGCGACCCGGTGGCCTCGCAGAACGCGATCACGGCGGGGAGTTCGCGGCCGGAACCGGCGTGCACGACGATCGTTCGGGCGTCGCTGCGTTGCGCATCGTTGCGCGCGGTGTCCGACCAGGGGATCACGCGGCAGGTTGCCGGGTCGAGCCGGTGCGCGTCGAGCAGTTCGCTGGCCAGCTTGCCGGTTCCTACGACGAGTACTTGCATGAAATTGACGGATTGAAGTTCAGGATTCGGGACGGGACATGATGCGGGCCGCCGGGTGGTCCGGCACGGTCGCGGCGCATGGCGTCGGACAGGCCTCGCATATTATGCCCGGCCGCCCGTCTGCGTGCCCGTCGGGCCTCGCTGGCGGCGGCCCGGTGCGTCAGCTTGCCGATATCGTCGGCAGCCACGCATTTGCCGCGTTCTGCGTCGCGAGTTGTTTCGCGATCGAGCGCGCGAGGCGGTCCGTATCGGATGCCACCGTGTCGTGCTTCACTTCCGACACGCCATGCAGGCCGGCGCCCACTGCTGCCGACGTCGCGAGGCGGCCGGCCGCCGCGCCGACCCCGGCGGTCTCCACCATGCCGGGCAGGCGGCCGCTGTTCGCGCTGGACGAGAATGTGCCGAGCGGCTGCGGCGCGCCATGCGCCGGCTGGAACAGCACGGTGACCGATGCCTTCACTTCGCTCTTGCCCGCGCCGAGCCCGATCAGCGTGCGGCGGCGGCGGTTGCCGGCGTCGATCGACTCGAACCGGCCTTCGACGACCAGCGCGTCGCGTCCGTCCGGCACCGGGCCGCGCAGCGCGGGGATGCCTTGCGACCGGAGTTCGCGCACGAGCGCGTCGGCGAGCTGCTCACGCGTTTTCAGCGCGCTTTGCTGGCGCTGCACGTCAGCGGACGAACCGCTCGCGAGGGTCGCGATCTTGCTGATCATCCCGCCGTCGACCTTGACGTCGGTCGTGTCCACATCGAACGGGGACACATAGACGACGTCCGCACGAACCTGCGGCTGCGCGCGGGCCGCAGGCGCGGCGGTCATGGACGTGGTCGCGGTCGATGCGCAGCCGGTCATCGCGACGGTGCCGGCGATCAGCGCGACACTGGTCAGACGTTTGGCGTGGGCAGCAAGTGCGTGAAGGGAAGAAAACATGTCGATCTCCGTGGCCTGGATGAAGTTGCCGATACTGTCGCGGCATTCAGGAACGCGAACGATCGGAAGCGGGGCGTGATCGCTGGCTGGGGAGAGGTTTCATGCCGTTGCGCAACACGCAGGCGCAAGTATGCGGAGGTCGAACGTGATGCGCCACGCGGGAATTATGTCGGCGCATGTCACGTGCTGCCGCGCGCGGATCCGCGAGGTCGTGTGGCCGTGAGGCCTGGGCAGCTGGGCAGAAGGCCAGGCGGCACACGCCATACGCCATACGCCATACGCCATACGGCAGACGGCAGACGGCAGACGGCAGACGGCAGACGGCAGACGGCAGACGGCAGACGGCAGAAAAGCCCAAAGCCCAAAGCCCAAAGCCCAAAGCCCAAAGCCCAAAGCCAAGAGCCAAGAGCCAAGAGCCAAGAGCCAAACATCCCGTCAGGCCGACAGCGACCGCTTCACCGCCCCAGACGAATCAAGCGGCAGCGCGACGACCGCCTCCAGCCCGCCGCCATCGCGGTCGCGGAACGTCAGCGAGCCGCCGTGCAGCCGGGCGATCCGCTCGACGATCGCGAGGCCGAGGCCGGTACCCCCCGCATGGCTGCGTGCGTTCGCGCCCCGGCTGAACGGCGCCTTGAGCCGTTCGAGTTCGGCCGCGCCGATACCGTTGCCGCGATCGCTGACCACCGCGTATGCGATGCCGCGCTCGGTCCAGGTGCGCACACCGAGCCCCGTCCGGCCGTAGACGACCGCGTTCTGCATCAGGTTCATCAGCAGCCGCATCAGGCTGATCGGACGGAAGGCGAACGCGGGCACCTCACCCTCGTCGAAGTCGAATGCGTGGCCGAGCCCCGCGAAATCCGCGACGAGCTGGCCGATCAGCGCATTCAGGTCGCCGGTTTGCGGCGTTTCGCGCTCGCCGCTGCCCGCGTAGTCCATGAATTGCTGCAGGATGGTATCGATCTGGTCCAGGTAATGCTCGGTCGACGTGGTGAGCGCGTCGTGCGTGCCGCGCGGCAGCGCCATCGCGATCGCCAGGCGCAGCTTGGTGAGCGGCGTGCGGATGTCGTGCGACACACCGGCCAGCATCAACGAGCGGGTCGCTTCCGCCTGTTGCAGCGCGTCGGCCATCTGGTTGAACGCGCGGCTCACGTCGGCGATTTCGGTCGGGCCGTCGGTGGGCAACGGCGGCGGGCGCTCGCCCGCGCTCACGCGCTGCGCCGCGCGCGCCAGTGCGTCGAGCGGCCGGTTCAGGTGAAGCTGGATCAGGTAGCCGGTCAGCGCCGCGAGCAGCGCCAGCCCGACCGACAGCACGAGCGCCGTCGTGATGCCGCTCGCCTGCGCGTCGGCGGCCATCGGCAGCGGCACCCACATGGGCGAGCCGGCCACATGCAGGCGGATCCACAGGCGCTCGTCGTTGCCCGATTGCCAGCGCGCGGGGAGGTCGGGCGGCAGGTGGCGTTCGAGTGCCTGCATGAACACGTCGCGCTGCCAGGTGCGGAAAAAGGCTGCCAGGTTCGGTGCTTGCGGTGGTGTGGCAGGCGGCAGCGCAGCCTGGCCGCCGAACTGCGCGACGACCGCGCGGCCGGCGTCGGGCGGCAGGCCGGCAAGCGTGCGGTCGAGCAACTGCACGTAGTCGGAGAAGACGATCGAGGCCCGCTCGATGCGCGGGCGCTGCACGTAGTGCAGCAGCACGGTGAGCGAACAGACGAGCGACAGCGCGACGAGCGCCACCAGCAGCGCGATGTTGCGCGCGAGCAGCGAGCGCGGCAGCGGGATGCGCATCACGACTCGATGCCGGCCACCAGCATGTAGCCGATGCCCCAGACGGTCTTGATGAAGCGCGGCTTGCCGGGGTCGTCCTCGACGATCTGCCGCAGCCGCAGGATCTGCACGTCGACGCTGCGGTCGAGTGCGTCATGGTCGCGGCCGCGTGCGCGGGCGAGCAGGTTCTCGCGGCTCACCGCGCGGTTCGGCGACGAGCCGAGCGCATGCAACAGCAGCATCTGCGCCGAATGGATTTCCACGGGTGTGCCGTCGCGCATCAGCGTCTGCTGGCCGACGTCGAACGTGAATGCGCCGAAACGCAACCGCTGCGACGTGACCGTCGGCTCGCCGGCCGCCATCTTCTGCCGCCGCAGCAGCGCGCGGACGCGGGCCACGAGTTCGTCCGGGAGAAACGGCTTCGCCAGGTAATCGTCGGCGCCCGTCTCGAGGCCGACGACCTTGTCCGCGGCGTCGCCTTTCGCGGTGAGCATCAGGATCGGCAGCGTCTGGCCTTCGGCGCGCAGGCGCCGGCACACGCTCAGGCCGTCCTCGGGCTCCATCATCAGGTCGAGCACCAGCAGGTCGTACGGTTCACGCTGCAGCAGGCGGTCGAGCCGCTTGCCGTCGGCCACCGCGCGGACCTGGAAGCCATGGCCGGTCAGGAAGCGCTGCAGCATGTTGCGCAACTCGGCTTCATCGTCGAGCACGACGATCCTGCAGGACTGTTCCATCGCTTGCCTCCCGGTGCGTGCGCGGCCGGATCGTCGTGCGGGCTCAACGGGCTGCCATGCGCTGGCGCATGAAACCGGCGAGCTGCTCGAGCGTGACGTAGCCATTGTGCTGCGTGTCGATTTCGTCGAAATGCTGCGCGACCATCGGCATGCCCGCGGCGGCCTGCTCGCGGGTGAGCTTGCCGTCGTGCGTCGTGTTCGCGCTGGCGAAGCGGGTCTGCAACTGCATCAGCGCACGTTCGACGCGTGCACCGCCGTTCGTCGCGCCGGGCGGCACCTGCTGGGCCGACGCTGCTGCTGAGACGATACACAAAACGACGACGGCAATCATCTTCTTGATGGACTTCATGGGGTTTCTCCTTGCGTGGCCGACGGTCTGCGCCGGCCGGGTGGTTGATGAAACGGATGGAAAAGGAAACGAAGCGAAACGAAGCGGGTCCGGGTCATGCCCAGTGCGCAGGCACCCACACGCGGCCGGCCCAGTGGGCGGGCACCCAGATGACGGCGCGCGGCGGGTGAGCGACATACACGGCGCGCGGGGCGACGTACACGGAGCGCGGCAGCGGCGGCGCGAGGTACAGGACCTTCGGCGGCGGCGGGGCGACGTAGACGACGCGCGGCGCGGGTGTGACGACAACGGCCTTCGGCGCCGCAACACGCACGACCTTCGGCGGGGGCGGCGGTGTAACGATGACGGCGGGCGGCGGCGGGGGTGTAACTACGACGGCGGCAGGTGCCGGTGCAGGCGCCGGTGCCGCGACAGCGACCGTGGCGGCGGGCGGCGGGGGCGTCACGACCACCGCGGCCGGCGGGGGCGCCACGACGGGCACCGGCACCGGGACAGGAACCGGCACCGCCCCGCCGGCCACGACGACTGCGCCGCCCGCCGTCGTGCTGCCGTGGATCACGGTCGTGCCACCGGTCGACACCGTGCCGCCGTGCACGATCGTCGAGCCGCCCGACGTCGTCACGACGCCCGGCGCCACGCGCGTCGCGCTGCCGGAATGCGTGACGGTTCCGCCGTCGGTGCCCGTCACGGTGCCCGAGCGCGAGCAGGTCGAGTCCGCGCAATTCGTCGATGCCGTGTGGCTGGCCGTGTTGCCGTTCGAGCCCGTGATCGTGCCGCTCGACGAATACTGGCCCGCGCCGTTGCGCGTCACGCTGCCCGACGTCGTGGCGCTGCGGCCGTCCGACCCCGTCAGCGAACCGGTGTGCGAGCAGGTGCCGCCCGCGCAGCTCGTGTCGCCGCTGTGCTCGACCGAGCGCCCGTTCGGGCCGACGGCCGTGCCGCTGTTCGAGAACTGGCCGGGTGCGGTGCGCGTGACGGTGCCCGTGTTGGTCGCGATACCGCCGCCGGGGCCGATCACGCCACCTGCATGCGAGCAGCTGCCGCCGCCGCACGAGCCGGCATGTGCGCCGTTGTAGGTGCCGCGCGGCGTGTACGCGGTGCCGTGGCCGGCCCAGCCGGCGAAGGCCGGCGCGCAGGCGAAGGTGAGGGCGGCGGCGGTGACGAGGAAGCGGGTTTTCATCGGGTGTCCTTGCGGTTCGTTTCGGTGCACGCAGTGGCGTGGCGACGGGACGAACTTTAGGGCGATGACGCGCGTCCGTCGCGTCATAAAAGATGTCGCGGTGTTACACGTGGCGTGGTGTTCCGAGGTATGACGAATGCGCGCGCCGGTCGCGCCGACCGCGGGCATGCCGCGCCGGGCAAGGCTGCCGGCGATGCGGTTGCGTGAGGGCCGGTGCGATGGCACGGATGCGGAGCGTGTCGTGCACAGCGCGAAAATGTGTCGCGGCGACATGCGGCGACATATTTGCGGCCCTATTGATGCGTGCATTGCGGCGAATCGCGCGAACCGAACGCGGGCAGTGCGCGCCGTGCGACCGGCCCCGGTCTCTTCTTGACCTGAAGCCGTAATCGCATGCGTTCCGAAGAATCGGCTTCTGATCGGCGCCCGTAGTGTTCATGTGTCGCGCAGCAGGATCCGTCGACGCAGGTTGTGTGCAGCGTCGATCGGGTTTGGTGCGACAGGCGGCGATACATGGCTCGCCGGGCATGCAAACGCGCACGCATAAGCGGGTCGGTTTTCAATCCATGAGCGCACGCGACCGCCGCTTATCGTCCGAATGCATTTCACCGCGACATGCGGCGACACATTTCCCGCATGACACACGAACGCGCCGCGTCAAACCGGCCACGCTCCAGCCCACAAGCGCCCGTGCCTGCCACACCTCACCTGAATGCCTTCCCCCACGACATACGGCGACATATTTCCCGCGTGGTCTTTCCGTTCCGCGCCCACTACAGTGCGTTCCATTCGACGCGCTGGCAGCCCGTGCAGCCGATGACGCGTCCGACTCAACCGGAGGAATGACCCATCATGCTCACCACTACAGGAAAGCTCGCGTACTACGTCACGCTCTTCATCGTCGCCGTCTCGCTCGTCGAGGCGGCCGTGCTCACCTGGCGCCGCGCTCGCGGGCCTGAACCGTTCGACTGGAACGAGGTGTGGCTGTCGCTCGCCGATCTCGCGGGCCGCAAGCTGCTCGCACTCGTGCCGCTGTCGCTCGCCACGCCGCTGTTCGACCTCGCGTGGGCGCACCGGCTCTTCACGATCCCGCTCCACAGCGTCGCGCTCGCGCTGCTCGTGTTCGTCGGCCAGGAGTTCTGCTACTACTGGTATCACCGCGCGTCGCATCGCGTGCGGTTCTTCTGGTCGACCCATGCGGTGCATCATTCGCCGAACCAGTTGACGCTGTCGTCCGCGTTTCGCCTCGGCTGGACCGGCAAGATCGCCGGCGCCGCGATGTTCTTCACGCCGCTCGTTTGGCTCGGCGTGCGTCCGGAAGCCGTGCTCGCGATCCTGTCGTTCAACCTGATGTACCAGTTCTGGCTGCACAACACGTGGATGCCGAAGCTCGGCTGGCTCGAAACCGTGTTCAACACGCCGTCCGCGCACCGCGTGCACCATGCGTCGAACCTCGACTATCTCGACGCGAACTACGGCGGCGTACTGATCGTGTTCGACCGGCTGTTCGGCACCTATGTCGCCGAGCGCGCCGATGAGCCGTGCCGCTTCGGCCTCGTCACGCCGACCCGCTCGCGCAACCCGTTCGTCGTCGAGCTCGAGCACTGGGCGAGCCTTGCCCGCGACGTCGCAACCGCCCGCGACGTGTCGACCGCGATCCGCTTCGTGCTGCTGCCGCCGGGCTGGCGCCCTGACAACCAGGGCGAAACGACGGAAGAACTGCGCCGTCGCAGCCTCGTCACCGTGCGCACGGATGCGTGAACGGCGCTAACCTGTGGCACATTGCCGGCCGGGCACGCCTGCCGCGGCCGGCATCGCTCATGCAACACGCATCATCAAGCAACCCTCGATCCAGGAGAAAACACCGATGGAACACGATCTCAAAGGCAAGGCAGTCGCGATCACCGGCGGATTCGGCCATCTGGGCGTCGCGACGGCCGCGTGGCTCGGCGCGCGCGGCGCGCGCGTCGCGCTGATCGGCCGCGGCGCGGCCCCGGCGGCGCACGCGCTGCCCGGCGTGCCGGCCGACGCGCTGCGCGTCGGCGGCATCGATCTCGTCGATCCGCAGGCCGCCGCGCAGGCGCTCGATACCGTGCAACGTGAATTCGGCCGGGTCGATGCGCTGCTGAACATCGCGGGCGCGTTCGTATGGCAGACGATCGCCGACGGCGACGCCTCCACGTGGGACCGCATGTACGAACTGAACGTGAAGACCGCGCTGAACGCATCGAAGGCCGCGCTGCCGCACCTGCTGGCGAACCCGGCCGGGCGCATCGTCAACATCGGCGCGGGCGCGGCGTTCAAGGCCGGCGCGGGGATGGGCGCATACGCGGCCGCAAAGGCCGGCGTCGCGCGGCTCACCGAGGCGCTGGCGGCCGAACTGCTCGACCGCGGCGTGACGGTGAACGCGATCCTGCCGAGCATCATCGATACGCCGCCGAACCGCGCAGACATGCCGGACGCGGATTTCACGCGCTGGGTGAGGCCTGAGCAGATCGCGGCGACGATCGGCTTCCTGCTGTCGGCCGATGCGCAGGCGATCACCGGCGCGTCGATTCCGGTGACCGGCCGCGTGGCATAGCGCGGCGGGGCAAGGGCAGGGGCTCGCACCGCGGCCGGCCGTGCGTACAATGTCGCACCGGATTGCGCGAGCCCAGCCTGAGACCATGCATCAGCCCACTATCCTGATCGTCGAAGATGAAGTGGCGATTGCGGACACGATCATCTACGCCCTCGGTACCGACGGCATGCAGACCGTCCACTGCACGCTCGGCCAGGCGGCGCTCGACCACCTGCGCGACACGCGCTTCGATCTCGTCGTGCTCGACGTCGGCCTGCCGGATCTCAGCGGCTTCGAGGTGTGCCGGCGGCTGCGCACGTTCTCCGATATACCGGTGATCTTCCTCACCGCGCGGCACGATGAAATCGACCGGATCGTCGGGCTCGAGATCGGCGCCGACGATTACGTGATCAAGCCGTTTTCGCCGCGTGAGCTGGCGGCGCGGGTGCGCGTGATCCTGCGGCGCTTCCACCGGACGGCCGCGTCCGAAGCGGCACCCGTACCCGTGCCGGCTGCGTCCATCGCACCGGGCTTCACGCTCGACATCGACGGCGCGCGCGTATCGTGGCTCGGCCAGGCACTGGACCTCACGCGCTACGAATTCGGGCTGCTGGCGCTGCTGGTCCGGCATCCGGGGCGCATCTACTCGCGCGAACAACTGATGGACCTCGTGTGGCACGAGGCATTCGACTCGGCCGACCGCACGGTCGACACGCACATCAAGACATTGCGCGCGAAGCTGCGCGCGATCGACCCCGAACGCGACCCGATCCGCACGCATCGCGGAATGGGCTATTCGCTGCAACCGTAACGACCGGCACCGTCCATGCATATCGGCCTGCGCATCTTCTTCGGCTTTTTCCTGATCGTCGGCCTGGCTGCCCTGATCACGCTGCGCGTGTTCGTGCAGGAGGTGAAGCCGGGCGTGCGCGAGGCGATGGAGGACACGCTCGTCGATACCGCGCAAGTGCTCGCGACGCTGGCCGCCGACGACATGGCGAGCGGCCACATCGCCGACGGCGCTTTCGCGCGGCAGCTTTCGAACCTGCACGAACACCCGGTCAGCGCGAACGTGTGGGGCGTGCAGAAGAACGCGATCGGCTACCGTCTCTACATCACCGACGCGCACGGCATCGTGCGCTACGACTCGTCCGGCCGCGCGGTCGGGCAGGACTATTCGCGCTGGAACGACGTGTACCGGACGCTGCGCGGCGAGTACGGCGCGCGCAGCACGCGCAGCGATCCGAACGACGACAGCAGCACCGTGATGCACGTGGCGGCGCCGATCCGGCACGGCAACGCGATCATCGGCGTGCTGACGATCGCGAAGCCGAACCAGACGGTCGCGCCGTTCATCGCGCGCAGCCAGCGCAAGATCATGCTGTATGGCGCCTTGCTGATGGGCGGCGCGATCCTGATCGGCGTGGCCTGCACGTGGTGGCTGGTGGTCGGGCTGCGGCGACTGCAGCGCTATGCACGCGCGATTGCGGCAGGCGAGCGGGCCGACATGCCGCTGCAGGGCGCGAGCGAACTGGCCGAACTCGGGCGCGCGGTGGAAAGCATGCATCAGCGGCTGGAGGACCGGCAGTACGTCGAGACCTACATCCACACGCTCACGCACGAGATGAAGAGCCCGCTGGCTGCAATCAGCGGCGCGGCCGAGTTGTTGCAGGAAGACATGCCGGTGGCGAACCGGCAGCGCTTCACCGAGAACATCCGTCGCCAGGCCGGCCGCCTCGAACAGATGATCCGCAAGCTGCTCGCGCTCGCGGAAGTCGAGCAGAAGCAGCGCCTGTCGGTGCGCGAACCGGTCGCGCTGCGGCCGGTGCTCGAACAGCTCGTCGATGATATCGAGCCGCGCGCGCGGCAGCGCGGCGTGAGCCTGCGGATCGACGCGAACGATGCGGCCGATCCGGCAGTCGTCGAAGGCGATCCGTTCCTGCTGCGCCAGGCGCTCGGCAACCTGCTCGACAACGCGCTGGATTTCGCGCCGCAGGGCAGCACGATCCGCATCGCGCTCGAACGGCAGTCGGCGGGCCGGGCGCAGGTCGCGATCGTGCGCGTGGCCGACGACGGCCCCGGCGTGCCCGACTACGCACTGGCGCGCGTGTTCGAGCGCTTCTATTCGCTGCCGCGTCCCGACGGCCAGGATCGCAGCACGGGCCTCGGGCTGTGTTTCGTCCGCGAGGTCGCGATGCTGCACCGTGGCCAGGTCTCGCTCGCGAACCGCGACGAAGGCGGCGCGTGCGCGACGCTCACGCTGCCGTCGGCGGCCTGAGCGCGCTTCACGCTCGCCACACATTCGCTTCACATCGGCTTCAATCGCGCTTCACCGGCGCGGCTCATGCTGACCGTACCCTTTTACTCCGGTACTTGTCGGCCATGAATCGAGTCCTGTTGTTCAAATTCGCGATCACCGCGGTTCTCGCGCTGCTGATCCTGATCCCGCTGCAGATGGTGCAAAGCATCGTGCAGGAACGCTCCGCGTATCGACGCGATGCGCTGCAGAGCATCTGGTCGAGCTATGCGGGGCCGCAGACGGTGGCGGGCCCCGTGCTCGTCGTGCATTACACGGAAGTCACGCGGGTGCGCGACGATTCGCCGGCCGGCGGCGCGACGAAGACGAGCCTGCGCAGCGAGACGAAGCGCCTGCTCGTGTTTCCGAAGACGCTGAACGTCGACGGCACACTGACGACCAGCGTCCGCTATCGCGGCATTCACAAGGCGCTGGTGTACGAGCTGGCAAGCCGGATGACGGGCACGCTGCCGTTGCCGGACCTGAAGAAACTGCCGCAAGCCGACGGTCATGTGAGCTTCAAGGTCGACGAAGCCTATGTGTCGATCGGCATCGGCGACATCCGCGGGCTGACCGCGCAACCCGATCTGCGCATCGGCGGCGCGCGCTTCGACGTCGAGCAGGGCACGCGGCTGGACAGCCTGCGCCAGGGCGTGCACGCGAACGTCGATCTCGCGGCGCTGGCGGACGCAAACACAGGGGCGGTCGTGCCGTTCAGCGTCGACCTGCCGTTGCGCGGTGCGGATTCCGTCGCCTTTGCGCCGGTGGGCGACCAGAACGATTTCTCGCTGAAATCGACGTGGCCGCATCCGAGTTTCGACGGCGCATTCCTGCCGAACAACCGCACGGTCGATGCGCGCGGCTTCACCGGCAACTGGCGCGTGACGTCGTTCAACACGAAGGCGCGTGGGCAGATCGCCTCCGGCGACGGGGAGGGCGCGATCGAAATGGCGTCGGTGTCGGTGATCGAACCCGTGAATGTCTATTTACAGGCCGAGCGTGCGACAAAGTACGGCGCGCTGTTCGTGATGCTCACGTTCGCGAGCTTCTTCATGTACGAGCTCGTGAAGCGGCTGCGCATTCACCCGATCCAGTACACGCTGGTCGGTCTGTCGCTCGCACTGTTCTTCCTGTTGCTGCTGAGCCTGTCCGAACACATCAAGTTCGCGTATGCGTATCTCGCGGCGAGCGGCGCCTGCATCGGGTTGCTTGCCTTCTACCTGTCGTTCGTGCTGCACAGCGTGAAGCGCGGGGCGGTGTTCGCGGCGCTGCTCGCGGTGCTGTACGCGGCGCTCTACGGGCTGCTGCTGTCGGAAGACAACGCGCTGATGCTCGGTTCGCTGCTGCTGTTCGCGATTCTCGCCGGCATCATGACGCTCACGCGCCGCGTCGACTGGTATTCGCTCGGCGCCGCGTGGCAGCCGCTGGCCGACAAGGCGGGGGCGGGCGCAGCGAAGCCGGGCGCGCAGGTGAAGTAAGCACGCGGGGTGTCGGCAGGCGCGCCGGTCGGGAAGGCTACGGCCGGCGCGTCATAGGGCGCGGTACCACATCGCCACATCGCCGCTTCACGCGCGCAATGCAGGCCGCCGAAAACGCTCCAGCGGAATCTCGGCAACAGCGGTGATCTCGATCAGCAGGTCGGGATGGTAGAGACGCTCGACCTGGACGGTCGTCGTCACGGGATAGGGCTCGGCGAAGTACGACTTGCGGACGTCGCCGGCCTGCATGAAGGCATCGATGTCGGTCGCGTAGTGCACGAGCGAGATCACGTCCTGCATCTGTCCGCCCATCGTGGCGAGCACGGCGCGGATGTTGTCGAGCGTCTGGCGTACCTGCGTGCGCATGTCGCCGTGGCCGACCACCTGGCCGTTGCGATCGAGCGCCACCTGCCCCTTCAGATGCACGATCCGGCCGTCGCCCTGGATCACGGCCATCGAGAACGCGCCGAACGGCGCCCAGACTTCCGGCGGATTCACTGCTTCGGCCATCGTGCGGCTCCTGTGGGGCGGGTACGGGGGTACCCGGCCATCGCGGCATTATGGCGGAGTTCGTCGTTGCCCCGTCCGTCCGGCTGGCAGCGGCGGCGGCCTGGATCGCCCTATACTGAGCGTTCCATATCACCGGAACATGCCGTGCCGAACCAAGCTTCAGACGATCCGTCCGTCGACGATCCCCGTCCGACCCCGCCTGTCCAACCCGAGCAGGAAGACTGCTGCAACAGCGGCTGCTCGCCGTGCGTTTTCGACTTATACGACGAAGCGCTTGCGCGCTATCGCATCGAACTGGCCGAATGGGAGGCGCGGCAAGCGCAACGCAAGCAGCATCATTGAACCGGGCGCCGGCGCGTGCCTGCGCCATCGACGATCCGGCTCATGCCGCCGCGGCCATCCCTGTCCGGTTACGCGCCGGCATGCAGCCGCCGATGCAGCGGCCCGAGCGCCGTCGACAATGCGACGCACACCAGCAACACCACCGTCAGCGTGAACATCGACGTCCGGAACCCCTGCACGTAGTCGATCGCAGCCGGATGCACGCCGAGCCGCGCGAAGAACACGCCGCCGATCGTCGCGGCGCCGACGGCCGCACCGATCTGCAGCATCGCGGTGACCATGCCGGATGCCACACCCGCGCGGGCCGTTTCGACTTCCGCGAGCACGATCCGTACGACCGACGGCAGCACGAGGCCCTGGCCGATCCCGATCGCCGCGATCCCTACGTAAAAGCCGGCGCCCGGCGTGGCTGCACCCGCCAGCGCGGCGGCCGTCGCGACGCCGGCCGCGAGCATCGCGAAGCCCAGCGTGAGCACGCGATAGCCGCCGAACCGGCCGACGAGTCGCGGCATCAGCAGCGGGCTCGACAGGAAGCCGAGCCCGAGCGGCAGGATCGCGAGCCCCGACGCGAGCGGCGACCAGTTCAGGCAGCCCTGCAGGTAGATCCCGTAACTCAGGAAAAACGCGCTCAGCGTATAGAACAGGAACGCCAGCACGAGCCCGAGCGCGACGACGGGGTTGCTGAACAGGCGCACGTCGAGCAGCGGATCGTGGCCGCCCGCGAGGCGGCGCGCCTCGACCGCCAGCAGCGCACCGAGCATCGGCAGCGCGCCGACGAGGCACGCGACCATCCACAGCGGCCAGCCGGCCTCGCGACCGTGCGTGAGCGGGTACACGAGCATCAGCAGGAACAGCGACAGCAGCGCCATGCCCGGCACGTCGATGCGCTGGCCTTTCGGCGGCCGGCTTTCCGGGATGAAGCGCCAGCTGCCGATCAGCGCGAGGATGCCGATCGGCAGGTTGACGAGGAAGATCGCGCGCCAGCCGAGCCCGAACGGATGCAGGCTGATCAACGCGCCGCCGCCGAGCTGGCCGATCACGGCTGCGAGACCGAACACGAAACCGTAGAAGCCCATCACGCGCACCTGCTCCTGCGGGCTGAACACACTGCGGATCGTCGCGAGCACCTGCGGCGCGAGGATCGCGGCGAACAGGCCCTGCAGCACACGGCCGCCGACCAGCACCGCGCCGCTGCCGGCAAGCCCGCACAGCGTCGACGCGACGACGAAGCCGGCCATCCCGATCATGAACATCCGCTTGCGGCCGTACAGGTCGCCGAGCCGGCCGCCGGTGATCTGCACGACCGCGTTCGCGCACGCATACGCGGACACGACCAGCTGCAGCTCGGCCGGGCGCGCGCCGATGCCGTCGCGGATGGCCGGCAGCGCGAGATTCACAATGAAGTAGTCGAGCGGCGGCAAAATCGCGCCAACCAGCAGGACCACCAGCGCCCAGCCGTGATGGCTGCGCGGCGTCGCCGCGGCGGCCGTGCCGGCCGGCACGCAGGGAGCAAGGGTGTCGTTCGTCATGGAAGCAAGTCCGAAAGAATGAGTGCCACATTCACGGCGGACGCGACGCCGGGAGCACCGGTTCGGCCATGGACGGGCGATTGACCCCCATTCTGGGTGGTGACGATGAATCGGAAAAGCGGGAATTGGTGGTAGCATCCATCGGGTTATTCGATGGATGGAGGATGGCGATGCGTGGGTTCGACCTGGATCAGTTGCGTACTTTCGCGGCGGTCGCGGATGCCGGCAGCCTGACGGCCGCCGCGCCGCTGCTGCACCTGTCGCAGTCGACGGTCAGCGAGCAGGTGCGCAAGCTCGAATCGCGCGCCGGCGTGCCGCTGTTCGTGCGCAGCAAGCGCGGGGTCGAGCCGACTCCGGCCGGCTCGCGGCTGCTGCAGCACGCGCGGCGCATCGTCGCGCTGAACGAGGCCGCGTTCGACGAAGTGCGCGGTCAGGCGATCAAGGGCGAGCTGCGCGTCGCGATCACCGATTACTACCGGACCAACGAAGTCGCGGGGCTGCTCGCGCGGCTGCGGGAGTGCTACCCGCAATTGAGCCTGCACGTCAGCGCGATGAAGAGCGCGGATATCGAAGCGGCGCATGCGCGCGGGCAGGTCGATCTCGGCGTGGTGATGAACCTGTCGAGCGGGCCGTTCCGGCCGGCGTCGGCCGATACGCGCTGGGTGCTGCGGCGCGAGCCGCTGTCGTGGGTCGCATCGCCCGCCCTCGCCGAGCAGTTGCCCGAGCCGCTGCCGCTCGTGCTGCTGCCGGACGACTGCATGATGCATCAGGTCGCGGTGCGCTCGCTCGACGAGCAGCACATGCCGTACCGGCTCGTGCACAGCGCGTCGGGGGTCGCGGGGCTGCAGTCGATGCTGGCGGCGGGGCTCGGCGTGGGCTGCCTGTGCGCGTCGGCGATCGGCGAGGGCATGATGCGGCTCGGCGCGAAATACCGGCTGCCGCCGCTGCCCGACGCGGTGTTTTCGCTGACGCCGCCGATGTCCGGCGAACGCGAAGCCGTCACGCAGGCGCGCGAGGTGCTGTCGCGGCAATTGCTGATGTAGAACCGGGCCGCACGATTTGCGGCGGCGCGTAGTGAGAGGCGCGCCAGGGGACAAAAAATGAACGACGAACTGCAACGCCAGATGGCCGCGAAGCTGCAGGATGCGCTGGAGCGCGTGGTCGACGAACGCTCGCTGATCCACTTCCTGCGCGTGCTCGGCCACGACTGGAACACGGAGCGCCAGCTCGAGGCCGACGTGCCGCCGTCGCCGTACTCCCGCGCCGCGCTCGGCTGGGAAAACCACTCGATCGGCGCGTACCTGGACGCGATGGTCGACTGGGCTGAGGCGTCGGAGGAAGGGCTGCGTTTCTACGACGTGCCCGACAACCCGTGGCGGCGCATGGCGGACATCCTGTTCGCCGGGAAAATCTACGAATAGCGCCGCGCGGGCGCTTCGTTCACTTTGTTCGTGACCGTCGCCGCGAATCGTCTATTCGATGGCTTCGCCGTTCACATACGCACGCAGCCCGTCGGCCAGCGCGTCGAACACCGCGCGGCAGCGCGGGCTCGACCGCAGGTCCTCGTGCATCACGACCCAGGTTTCCAGCTGCATCGCGAGCTTGTCCGGCAGCACGCGTACGAGCCGCGCGTCGCGTTTCGCGAGCCCGCTCTGGCAGAAGCCGATCCCGAAGCCGGCACGGATCATCGCGAGCTGCGCGAGGTTGCTGTCGGTGCGCAGCGAGAACGCATCGCGCTTCCACAGCGGCATGCCGCGGCCCGCGGAGCGGATGAACGGCGTGACCGTGTCGAAGCCGATCAGCGCGTGATGCGCGAGTTCGTCGATCGTCGTGGGTGCACCGTTGCGCGCCAGGTAGTCGTCGCGCGCATACAGGCCGATGTCGATTTCGCCGATGCGCCGCGCAACGAGCGCCTCCTGCGTGGGCGGCGCCATCCGGATCGCGATGTCGGCCTCGCGCTTGAGGACGTCCTGGATGCGATCGGTCGGCACCAGTTCGATGACGAGCCCCGGATGGTCGCGCCGCAACTGCGCGAGAACCGGCGGCAGCACTTCGACGGCGATCACGTCGCTGGCCGAGATCCGCACGATGCCGCGCACGCCGGCGCCGTGGCTCGCGGCCGCGCGCTCGAACGCGGCCGCCGCGCTGCGCAGCGCCTCCGCGTGGCCGCGCAGCGCGAGCGCCGCCTCGGTCGGCAGCAGGCCGGACGGCGATCGCGTGAACAGCGTCTGGCCGAATGCGGCCTCGAGCGCCGCGACGTGGCGGCCGGCGGTTGGCTGCGTGATGCCGAGGGCGCGCGCAGCGCCCGACAACGAGCCTTCCGTCAGTACGGCGAGGAAGGTGCGGTAGCGTTCCCAGTTCAGATCGATGGCCATACATAAATGTATAGCTGATCCATCAGGTTCGGCAATTCCTTGGTAGCTGAAGCCGCGCCAGAATGCATGTCATCACGGACATTCACTCAAGGAGAGCGGCAATGACGACCCATGCAGGCGGGACGCAACGACAGGCACTCGTGCTCGGCGCGAGCGGCGGAATTGGCGGCGAAGTCGCGCGGCAGTTGCGCGATGCGGGCTGGCTGGTGCGCGGGTTGAAGCGCGGGCTCGACGCCGAAGTCGCGGAGCGCGACGGCATCACCTGGATCCGCGGCGACGCGATGGACCGCGACGCGGTCGTCCGGGCCGCGCGCGGCTGCAGCGTGATCGTGCACGCGGTGAATCCGCCGGGCTACCGGAACTGGGCCGGGCAGGTGCTGCCGATGATCGACAACACGATCGCGGCGGCGAAGGCGGAGCGGGCGACCATCGTGCTGCCGGGCACCGTCTACAACTACGGGCCCGATGCGTTTCCAGTGCTGGTCGAAGATGCGCCGCAGCATCCGTCGACGCGCAAGGGCGCGATCCGCGTCGAACTGGAGCGCCGGCTGCAGGATGCGGCCGGGCAGGGCGTTCGCACGATCATCGTGCGCGCCGGCGATTTCTTCGGGCCGAAGCTCACCGGCAACAGCTGGTTTGCGGCGGGGTTCGTCAAGGCCGGTCAGCCGGTTGCGTCCATCAGCGTGCCGGGGCGGGCCGGCATCGGACACCAATGGTCGTATGTGCCGGACGCCGCGCGCGCGATGGTCGAACTGATCGAGCGGCGCGACACGCTGGAGCCGTTCGCGCGCTTTCACCTGGGCGGGCATTGGGATGCGGACGGCACGCAGATGGCGGAGGCCGTGCGCCGCATCGCGCAGCGGCACGGGCTGCGCCCGACGGTGCGCAAGTTCCCGTGGTGGTTCGTGTGGGCCGCGGCGCCGTTCGTCACGACGCTGCGCGAACTGCTCGAGATGCGCTACCTGTGGCGCGAGCCGGTCCGGCTCGACAACACGCGGGTGACCGCGGTGCTCGGCCGGGAGCCCGTGACGCCGCTCGACACGGCGGTGGAGGCGACGCTGGCGGGGCTCGGGTGTCTCAAGTGAGCAACGGCCCGTGCCGGAGTCCGTGCTCTGGCACGGGCCGGCACGATGGAGAAGCGCAAAACCTGCGGGGCAACAATTCTCCACATACCCGGGCACGTCCGATGCGCATCATGTCGGCTCATGTCGAGAAAGCGAAAACGGGGGCGCAATGTTGCATTTCGGATGGAAAGTGTCGGTTGCGGGGGCAATGATGTTCGCTTTGAGCGGGTGCACCGACCTGGCCGGGGTGCTGTATTGCAACAACTCGCAGTTCAATTTTCCGGACTATCACTGCTTTCAGCCGTAATAGCGGCGGCTGGCGCGGCCGCGGAATGCTGTCGCGCCCGTGTGCCGCGCACTTGCTCATTGTCCGCTACGCGACGATCGGCAACACCTCCACTGCATAGCGGTGCCGAAGGCTGCGCCCGAGCACCGGATCGTGCAGTTCCATCTCGAACGCATCCCCGTCGCCCATCGCCGCGATCGGGCCATGCACGGCAACCGTGCCGCCATACATCGCGCCGCGCGCGGGCATCGTCCGGCAACCGTCGAAGCGCTGCCACAGCACCTCGGGCGCAAGCAGGCCATTCACCGCGCCATGCTGGTATGCCGTCCGCTCGCCATCGCGAGAAATCAGCCACGAACGCATCTCGATCGCATCCCAGTGATCCGCGACGTCCGCGTAAAGCCACGCGTCGTGGCCGAGCGGTTTCGCGCACACCTGCTTCGACACCGCGACGCCGTAGGCTTCGACCTCACGATCCGTATGATCGGAGCCGACGGTCACGAGCGTGCCGGCCGCGCTGTCGACCAGCACGCATTCGATCTCGCCGCCCGAGCGTGCGCCGAGCACGCCGATCGCGGGCGCCTGCGTGAGCAGCGCGGCCGACACGCGATAGAAGCAGGGCGTGGTCGACGGCGGCGCGACGCCGAGCGCCGCGAGTTCGTCGATATGCGCCTGGATCGCGGCCGGATCGCGGCCGGCCCAGCCGGCGATCACGACGCGCTGGATTTCGACGTCGACGGTGGCCGGCGCGCGTTGCCGGGAAATCACGTTGAACAACAGGGTTGGCATGCGGGTATCCGTTTGAAGTGCGAAAGAATGAAACGGCTTGCTGGCGGCGACGTTCAATCCGCGAGCGGCTTGTGCGCGGTTTCGCGTGCGACGACGAGCGCGATCGACGTGACGACGAGCGCGGCGACGACATACAGCGACACGGCCGTCGTCGTGCCCGTCTGCCGGAACAGCGCGGCAATCACGAGCGGCGCGAAGCCGCCGCCGACGATGCCGGCGAGCGTGTACGCGAGCGACGAGCCCGCATAGCGCACGCGGGTCGGGAACTGTTCGGTCACGAACGCGCCCTGCGGGCCGTACATCACCGCGTGGATCACGAGGCCGATCGCGACGGCCGCGACGATCGCACCGGGGCGCGCCGAATCGAGCAGCGTGAAGAACACGAACGCCCACACGATGCCCGCGAGCGCGCCGGCGAGATACACAGGCCGGCGGCCGAAGCGGTCCGACAGCGCGCCGAAGAACGGCACCGCGAACGCGTTGCAGGCCGTGCCGATCATCACGGCCGTCAAGGCGACGGGGCGCGACAGATGCAGCACGGTCGTCACGTAGGTGAGCGTGAACACGACGATCAGCGCATACAGCACGTCCGAGCCGATCCGCGAGCCACCCGCGATCAGCAGGCGCTTCCAGTGGTACTTCAGCACGTCGGCGACGGGCACCTCGGCGGTCGCGTGCGATTCGGCGAGCTGCTCGAACTGCGGCGTTTCGTCGACGCCGCGTCGCAGCCAGAAGCCGAACACGACGAGCAGTGCGCTGGCCGCGAACGGTACGCGCCAGCCCCACGACAGGAAGTCGCCGGACGTGGTCGACAGCGTCACGAGCGCGATGCAGCCGGTGCCGAGCAGCGTGCCGAACGACGGGCCGATCTGCGTCCACGATGCGGACAGCCCGCGTCGCTTCTGGTCGCCGTGCTCGACCGACAGCAGCACCGCGCCGGCCCATTCGCCGCCGAGCGCGACGCCCTGCACGAAGCGCAGCGCGACGAGCAGGATCGGGCTCAGGATGCCGGCCTGCGCGTAGGTCGGCAGCGCGCCCATCAACGCGGTCGTCACGCCCATCAGCACCAGTGTGAGCATCAGCACCGCACGGCGGCCGATGCGGTCGCCGAGATTGCCGAACACGAAACCGCCGAGCGGGCGCGATACGTAGCCGACCGCATAGGTCGAGAACGCGAGGATCGTGCCGGCCAGCGGATCGACCGACGGAAAGAACAGGTGGTTGAAGACGAGCGCGGCGAGCGTGTTGTAGATCGTGAAGTCGTACCACTCGAGCGACGTGCCGATCATGCTCGCGGTCGCGAGTCGGCTGTTGCGGACGCGGCGGGGCGCGTGGGCGGCGGGCTGGGCGAGAGTGCTCATGGTGTCGGGCATGTCGTGACGGGGAACGGGATGAAGCGCCGGGCCGCTGCGCTGGCGGGCAGCGTGCGTGCGGTGCGGCCGGCGCGGGCGATCAGGCGGGCAGCGCGGCTGCGGGCTCGGCTTCGACGTCGCTGCGCGTTACATGCAGCGGGGCGGCGGCGCGCCACATCAGGTCGAAGGTGCGCACGTCGTCGTGGCCGGCGAGCGTGGCGGCGACGCGGCGCGTCGCGGCCGCATCGCTGCCTTCGATCAGCACGAGCGCATCGGCGGCCGGGCGGGCGGCCGCATCGGCGCCGATCGGCGCGGACAGTTCGGGCGCGGTGCGAAAGAGTCGCGCGGCGTGGATCCCCGGTTCGTGCAGCACGTCGTCGAAGCGCTTGCGCAGGTGCGGCACGTCGATGCGATCCGGCGGCAGCACGAACAGTGCGAGATGCGCGCCTTCGCCGTCGCCGGCCTCGATCGTCAGTTCTCCGACGCGTCGCTGCGTGCCCGTCATGCGCTCGAAGTTCGCGAGCGACCACGCGGTCTGCTGAGTGAACGCGCGTCGGTACGCGTCGCCATGGAACACGTCGAGCGCGTTCGTCACGTACAGCGCGAGGTACTTGCGCGGGCCGCGATCGGTCGCGCGAAAGCGCCGCGCATGCGTGAAGCCGGGAATCGCGACACGTTCCTGCATGTGCTCGCGGTCGTACCACGCGTTGAAATCGGCTTCGTGCGCGGGGTCGATATCCGTCCAGACGCAAAGCTGGCCGTGCGGAAGGGTAAGGCGGGTCATCGCGGGGTTCCTCGTGACGGGGGGATGTCAGGAACCCAGTTTCCCGAAGACGGGCCGCGCCCGTCCAACAAGAAAACAAATTCGCGGTGAACAGGTTTTCTTATGAGCGGCGCGGGCGGAGTTGCGCGGGAGGCGGGGCGGATTGCGTCGTGCGCTTCGCTTTTGCGGGTGCTTTCGCTCGGGTATTTGCCTTCGTCGCCGGACGGGCGAGTGCTTTGCCCACGGTATCGGGCGCGGCCGTCTTTGCGTGATTCGCGGCGGCCGACATCGCACGCGCGACTTCGCTGGCCAGTTCCGCGATGCGCGCGGCCACCGGCAAGCCCTGGCTGCGGTACGTCGCGACGAGCGGCAGCGCGGGGAATTCGGGTTCGACGTCGAGCAGTTCGAGCGCGCCTTCGTGCAGCTCGCGCCCGATGATCGCGGGCGGCAGCGCGGCCACGCCGAAGCCGTCGGCGACGAGGCGGATCATCGCGGCGACCGACGTGATGCAGTTGATGCTGGCCGGCCGCTCGACGGCCGCGAACAGCCGCTCGATCGTCGCGTGCGGCCCCGAGTGGCGCGAGAAGCTGATGATCGGGAATTCGGCCAGGCGCGCGACGTCGAGCGGCTGGCCGCCGAGCCCGAGGCGCGGGCTGGCCGCCCAGCGCACCGGGAATTCGCACAGCGGCAGGTTCGTGAAATCGGGGCCCGGCACCGGGTCTGTCTGCAGGATCAGGTCGACGCCGTCGGTGCTCAGCAGGCGGATCAGGTGCAGCGTCGTGTCGCTCGTGATCTCGACGTCTAGGCGTGGATAGCGCTCGCGCAGTTGCGCCATCAGCGCGGGGAACCAGCTGTGCACGATCGATTCGATCACGCCGATCCGGATCAGGCCCGCGTCGCTCGCCGCATCGATGTCGCGGCGCATTTCGCCGTCGAGCCGCACGATTCGCTCCGCGTACGCGAGCATGCGGCGCCCGGCGGGCGTGAGCGTGGCCGAGCGCGTGTTGCGGTCGAACAGGCGTACGTCGAATGCCTCCTCGAGCGACGCGATGCGGCTCGATACGGCGGCCTGTGTGGTGTGCAGTTTTTCGGCCGTGAGCCGGAAGTTTTCCAGCTTCGCGAGCCAGACGAAGGTTTCAAGAAACCGGATGTTCATCGAAGTCCGAGCGGTGAGGCGGTGCCGGGCGGGGCGGCGGGATCGGTCGATGGTAGCGGATTTTCAGGGGCGGGAAATAAACGGGAGACGCGTTGCGTGTGCGGCGGTGGGTACGTGGGCGGGCGGTGAAGGGGCAGGCACACGTTCACGCAACGCCGCCCGCGACGCGTACGTCACGCGAGCGGCGCCCCCCGCGCACATCAAAGCTTGTCGAACGCGAGCGTCGGCACGTCGACGACCATCGCGCCGCCGTCGGCGACGAGCGTCGCGCCGGTCACGAAAGACGCGTCCGGCGACGTGAGGAACGCGCACACGGCCGCGATCTCGTCCGGGTCTGCCGCGCGCCGCAGCGGCACGTCGGCGCTGACGCGCGCATACGCACCGTCGAGCGTGTCGCCGTGTGCCGACATCAGCGGCTCCATCTCCGCGTCGGCCATCGGCGTGCGGACCCAGCCGGGGCATACCGCGTTCGCCCGCACGCCGTGCGGCCCGTAGTCGCGTGCGAGCGACCGCGCGAGCCCGAGCAGCGCATGCTTGCCGACCGTATAGCCGCACACGCTGGGGCCGGCCGCGAGCGCGGCGATCGACGCGACCAGCACGATGCTGCCGCGCTGCGCGATCAGGTCGGGCAGGCACGCGCGCGCGCTGACGAACGCGGTGTCGAGGTTCGCGTGCATCGCGTCGCGCCATTGCGCGTCGTCGGTTTCGTCCGCGCGGCCGAGGCCGTGGCCGCCCGCGCACGCGACGAGCGCGTCGACGCGGCCGAAGCGTTCGGCGATCCGCGGCAGGAAGCCGGCCCAGTCGGCGGTGCTCGCGGCATCGCCGGCCAGCGCGAGGCCGCCCGTTTCGGCGGCCAGCGCGTCGAGCGGCGCCTGGCGCCGCCCGATCAGCACGACGCGGTCGCCGCGGCGGGCGAAGCGGCGCGCGCACGCGGCGCCGATACCGGTGCCCGCGCCGGTGATCACGATCGTGCGGGGTTGCGGGTGGGTCATGTCGTGCTCCGGAAAGGGGTCGTTTCCGGTCACTTTAGGCGGCCCCTGCGAGCGCCGGTATCCGCCAAAAGGATGAACGCGGGCGGTATCCGGGCGGCCGGCGCGGCAGCGGACCATTTTGCAAAGGCTGACGATGTGCGGCGCCGAATCGCTCTATCCTCCACATTTTTGCGATAAGTCACGAAAGCCCGGCAGAATAGCGCGGGCGGGCCGCGCATCGACGCGCGGCGCATCGGCCGGCCGATTCCGTCGTGCGAGCGGAGCGGCAGGCCGGCGATCCCGGCAGGAGCGCGCACCCGACGCGCGCGCTGCATCGGCCGGGGATCGTGTCACGACAACCTATCGCCCGGTTGCGCGCTCGCGCGCCGGACCATCGACAAGAACAGGGAGGGGCCGGCTATGAGGCTGGACGACGAAACGGAAAGCACGAACGTCGAGGATCGCCGCGGCGCAGGCGGGTTCGGCGGCGGGCGCGGCGCGACGATCGGCATCGGCACGATCGTGGTTGCGTTCGCCGCGTCGTATTTCTTCGGGATCGACCCGCGCGTGATACTCGAAGGCGCCTCGGCGCTGCAGGGCCGCCAGCAGCAGGCGCAGCCCGCGCCCGCGCAGCGGCAGGGCGAGCAGGCGAACGACACGGGTGCGGTGTTCACGCGCAAGGTGCTCGGCAATATCGAGCGTACGTGGACGGGCGTGTTCAATACTCAACTGCACGCGCAGTACCAGCCGCCGACGCTCGTGATGTTCACGAACTCGACGCCGACCGCATGCGGCACGGGCCAGACTGCTATGGGGCCGTTCTACTGCCCGGGCGACCGCAAGGTGTATATCGATCTCGGTTTCTACAACGAACTGCGCACGCGTTTCGGCGCGGGCGGCGATTTCGCGCAGGCTTATGTGATCGCGCACGAAGTCGGCCACCACGTGCAGAACCTGCTCGGCATCTCCGACAAGGTCGACGCGGCGCGCCGGCGGGCGAGCCAGGCGCACTCGAATGCGCTGTCGGTGCGGATGGAACTGCAGGCCGACTGCTTTGCCGGCGTGTGGGCGAACAACGCGCAGCGCGCGAACCAGCGGCTGATGGAACCCGGCGATTTCGAGCAGGGGCTGAAGGCCGCCGCCGCGATCGGCGACGACCGGCTGCAGCAGCAAGGGCAGGGCTATGTCGTACCGGAGAGCTTCACGCACGGCACCAGCGACCAACGCGTGTACTGGCTGCGGCGCGGGATGCAATCGGGCGAACTGAGCGCCTGCGACACGTTCGCCGCGAACGCACGCTGAATCGGGCGCGTGCCCGGCCGCGCGCCTCCATCGTCCCGGCAGGAGGGTGAACCCGCCGTACCGGCCGGACCGGGACGATTTGCCGATTTGTGCTCACCGGCGCTTTTCGGCGCCGGTAGGCTGGCCCGAACTTCGATCTTCGTGACGTTCGCCCGCCAGCCGATTCCACCATGCCGACCCCATCCGAACCCGCCGACCCGGCCGCCGCCGACTGGCTGCGCGCGCTGCGTGCTTGCGTGGACGCGTTCGACGCGTTCGCGAGTCCGTCCGCGATCGTGTTCTACCGGCTCGACCAGAGCGGCGAACCGGCCGATTTCGAGCTGTTCGGGATGCCGGAATCGATGCATCGCACCTATGTCGCGCGCTACCGGATGCTCGATCCGCTGCATCCGTCGCGCTGCGCGGCAGGCGAGCGCGCGGTCGTCACGCTCGCTTCCCAATTGCCTGACGAAAGACGCGACGCGTCCGCGTACTGGACCCGTTTCCTGCGGCGGCACGACGTGGCCGACGTCGTCGAGATCTGGCTGCGCGACGCCGGCCGCACGGTCGGCGCGTTCTCGCTGCTGCGCTTCGGGGCGGCCGACACGCGCGGCGGCGCGGCCGGCAACAGCACGGGCGGGCGGTTCGCGCCCGGCGAGATCGACGCGCTCGCGCGGCTGCAGCCCGTGGCCGAAGCCGCGCTGAGCCCGCTGCTGCGCGCGCGGCGCGGGATCCACCGGATCGGCTGCGAGGAGCGGCTGACGTACCGCGAGGAGCAGATCGCGCGCCTCGTGCGCGACGGCCGCTCGAACAAGGAGATCGCCCGCGATCTCGCGCTGGGCCAGCCGACCGTCAAGACGCACCTGATGCGCATGTACCGCAAGCTCGGCGTGTCGAACCGCACGGAACTGGTCGGGGCGTTGTTCCTGTAATTCATCGGATAATTGCGATCCGGAATTCGAACCTGCGTGATCGCCGACTGATGAATATCAAGCACTACTCGTGTTGCTGAACGTCAGCGGCTGACCGGCACCGCTCCCGCAGCCGGCGTTCCGCGTCGACCGCCGCCACCCCGCAGGGTTGGAACCCGCCCCCCAGCGCCCACGCGCTGCCAATTTGCGCTCACCTCGCGCAATCCCTCGTCGATACAGTGGAACGACGCCCGCGTGCCCGTGCGCATGCGGTCCAGCCACGACAATCCTCGAGACGCCCATGAGCACCACGAATTTCGTCGCCGTCAGCGACACCGTGCGCACCTTCGTTGCGCGCGATTTCGGCCTCTTCATCGACGGTGAAATGCAGCCCGCGCACACGGCCGCGCGGCTCGACGTGTACGACCCCGCGACGGGCGAGCGGCTTGCGACCGTCGCGGACGCCGACGAACGCGACGTCGACCGCGCGGTCGCCAGCGCGAAGCACGCATTCGACACCCGCGTGTGGAGCGGCCTGCGTCCGGCCGACCGCGAACGCATCCTGCTGAAACTCGCCGACCTGATCGAACGCGACGCCGAAACGCTCGCGCAGCTCGAAACGCTGAACCAGGGCAAGTCGATCCACGTGTCGCGCGCGATCGAGGTCGGCGCGAGCGTCGAATACGTGCGCTACATGGCCGGCTGGGCGACCAAGATCACCGGCCAGACGCTCGACGTGTCGATCCCGTTCCCGCCCGGCGCGCGCTATACGGCCTATACGCGCAAGGAGCCGGTCGGCGTGGTCGCCGCGATCGTGCCGTGGAATTTCCCGCTGATGATCGCGGTGTGGAAGCTGATCCCTGCGCTCGCGGCCGGCTGCACGATCGTGCTGAAGCCGTCGCCGGAAACGCCGCTCACGGCATTGCGTCTGGCCGAGCTCGCACTCGAAGCCGGCGTGCCGCCAGGCGTGTTCAACGTCGTCACCGGCGGCCGCGTGTGTGGTGCCGCGCTCGCGAGCCACCCGTCGATCGCGAAGATCTCGTTCACGGGCTCGACCGCGACCGGCAAGCTGGTCGGTGCGGCGGCCGTGCAGAACATGACGCGCTTCTCGCTCGAGCTCGGCGGCAAGAACCCGATCGTGATGCTCGACGACATCGACGTCGCGCAGGCGCTCGACGGTGTCGCGGCCGGCGCGTTCTTCAACCAGGGGCAGGTGTGCGCGGCCGCTTCGCGCATCTATGTGCATCGCAGCAAGTTCGCACAGCTCGCCGACGGCCTCGCGGGCGTCGCGCAGTCGATGAAGCTCGGCGCGGGCCTCGACACGACCGCGCAGATCAACCCGCTGGTGTCCGCGCACCACCGCGACAAGGTCGTCCAGCACATCGAGGGTGCGCGCCGCGCGGGCCTGACGTTCCTCGCGGGCGGCACGCCGGCCGACGACCTGCCCGGCTACTACGTGAAGCCGGCCGTGATCGCCGATCCGGATCCGGACAGCGCGATCGTGCGCGACGAAGTGTTCGGCCCGGTGATCGTCGTCGTGCCGTTCGACGACGCGGCCGACGCGGTGCGCCTCGCGAACGCGTCGCCGTACGGCCTCGCCGCCAGCATCTGGAGCAACGACCTGAAGCGCGTGATGAACCTCGTGCCGCAGATCGAGGCCGGCACCGTATGGGTGAACTGCCATATCCCGCTCGACCCGTCGATGCCGTTCGGCGGCTACAAGCAATCGGGCATCGGCCGTGAATTCGGCCAGTACGCGATCGAAGGCTTCACCGAAACCAAATCCGTCTGCATCGCGCACTGACGCGCGGCATCAACCTCGAACGATCCCACAGTGGAGACTGCAATGAGCTACAACGAAGCGAAATTCTGGCACCCGATGCTGCACCCGAACGAGATGAAACAGCGCAAGCCGATCCGCATCGTGCGCGGCGACGGCTGCTACGTGTTCGACGAAGAAGGGCGGAAGCTCGTCGACGGCGTCGCGGGCCTGTGGAACGTGAACGTCGGCCACAACCGCCAGGAAGTGAAGGACGCGATCGTGCACCAGCTCGACGAACTCGAATACTTCCAGCTGTTCGACGGCATTTCGCATCCGCGCGCGGAGGAGCTGTCGAAGAAGGTGATCGACCTGCTCGAACCGGAGGGCATGCGCCGCGTGCTGTACAGCTCGGGCGGCTCCGACTCGATCGAGACCGCGCTGAAGATCGCGCGCCAGTACTGGAAGGTGCGCGGCCAGGCCGACCGCACGAAGTTCATCTCGCTGAAGCAGGGTTATCACGGTACGCACTTCGGCGGTGCGTCGGTGAACGGCAACACGGTATTCCGCCGCAACTACGAGCCGAACCTGCCGGGTTGCTTCCACGTCGAGACGCCGTGGCTGTATCGCAACCCGTTCACGCAGGATCCCGAAGAACTCGGCCGGATCTGCGCGGAGATGCTGGAACGCGAGATCCAGTTCCAGAGCCCCGACACGGTGGCCGCGTTCATCGCGGAGCCGATCCAGGGCGCGGGCGGCGTGATCGTGCCGCCGGCCAACTACTGGCCGCTCGTGCGCGAGGTGTGCGACCGCTACGGCGTCCTGCTGATCGCCGACGAAGTCGTGACGGGCTTCGGCCGCAGCGGCAGCCTGTTCGGCAGCCGCGGCTGGGGCGTGCGTCCGGACATCATGTGTCTCGCGAAGGGGATCTCGTCGGGCTACGTGCCGCTCGGCGCGACGGTCGTGAACGCTCGGATCGAGGACGCGTTCGCCGCGAACGCCGATTTCGGCGGCGCGATCATGCACGGCTACACGTATGCGGGCCATCCGGTCGCCTGCGCGGCCGCGATCGCGAGCCTCGACATCGTCGTGAAGGAAGACCTGCCGGCCAACGCGGCGAAGCAGGGCGCGTACCTGCTCGAAGCATTGAAGCCGTTCGCGGAACGCTTCGCGGCGGTCGGCGAGGTGCGCGGCAAGGGCCTGATGCTCGCGCTCGACCTCGTCGCGAACAAGGACACGCGCGAGCCGATCGACCCGCTTTCGGGCTATGCGAACGCGGTCGCGGAAGTCGCGCGCGAGAATGGCGTGCTGGTGCGCCCGGTCGGCACGAAGATCATCCTGTCGCCGCCGCTCGTGATCCAGCGCGAGCAGCTCGACCGGATCGTCGACGCGCTCGCGGCGGGCTTCGAGGCCGTGCCGTTCGCGTGATCGCGCGACGGCCCACCGGCGGCGGGCAGCGCGGCTGCCGCCGGTTTGCCGATTTGGGCTATGACCGGATTATTTTGCCTGCGTATTTTTTCGACATCGGATCGACGTTTGATCGACAAGGAGCCCGGGTAACGAAGCGCCGAAGCGCCGCCCCGGGCTGACCGCAAGGCAGGGAACCCGGGCCGCCGGCGGGGCGGCGGCCCGGTTCGACACTTGAAGGAGACAGGGATGTCGGGATGGTCAGGAGTTACCGGCGCAGCGGGCGACACGCCCGCCGGCACGCCGGCTGAAGCAGGCGGCGGAACGGCGCTGAAGGCGGGTGCGGTCGGCTTTCCGACCGCGCTGGCGAGCGCCGTCGGCCTCATCATGGCGAGCCCGGTGATTCTCACCGCGACGTCGGGCTTCGGGATGGGCGGCTGGGCGTTCGCGATCGCGATGATCATCGCGTTCGTGATGATGCAGGCGCAGGCGACGACCTTCTCCGAAGCCGCCGCGATGCTGCCGACGGCCGGCTCGGTTTACGATTACCTGTCGTGCGGGCTCGGCCGCTTCTGGGCGATCACCGGCACGATCTCCGCGTATTTCCTCGTGCACGTGTTCGCCGGCACGGCGGAAACGATCCTGAGCGGCATCATGGCGCTCGTCAATTTCGAATCGCTGAATGCGGCATTCGAGAAGCACAACAGCTCGTGGCTCGTCGGCGTCGGCCTCGTCGTCACGTTCGCGATCACCAACATCATCGGCATCAAGGTGTTCAGCAAGCTCGAGATCGTGCTGACCGCCGGCATGTGGCTGTCGCTGATGATCTTCGGGATCCTCGGGCTCGCGGCCGCGCCGGCCGTGCATCTCGACGGCTGGTTCGGCGGCTCGGAAGTCGGCACGTCGGTGCCGGCCGTGCTGTCGCTGGTCGGGATGGCGATGTTCATGTTCGTCGGCTGCGAGTTCGTCACGCCGCTCGCGCCGGAAATGAAGGCGCCGGGCAAGACGATTCCGCGCGCGATGGCGCTGGGCCTCGTCGGCGTCGCGATCTGCATGTTCCTGTACGGCGCGGCGATCCGCCGCCAGGTCGCGAACGTGCCGGTGAGCCCCGACGGCCTCACGCACCTGCTCGACACGCCGGGCGCGATTCCCGCGTTCGCGCTGCAGGTGCTGGGCCCGTTCGGCCGCGTGTGGTTCGGCATCGCGTTCCTGTGCGCCGGCGCCGCGACGATCAACACGCTGATGGCCGGGCTGCCGCGCATCCTGTACGGGATGGCGATCGACGGCGCGCTGCCGCGCTGCTTCGCGTACCTGCACCCGCGCTTCAAGACGCCGGTGGTCGGCATCGTCGCGTCGGCGATCGTGCCGATCTTCCACGCGTGGCTGATCAACGGCAACCTCGACAGCATCCTGCACCTCGTGCTCGCCGCGACCTGCGCGTGGGGCACCGCGTACCTGCTCGTCACCGCATCGGTCGTGATGCTGCGGATTCGTCGCCCGGACCTGCCGCGCCCGTACCGTTCGCCGCTGTTCCCGCTGCCGCAGATCGTATCGAGCGTCGGCATCATCCTGGCGATCTGGTACATCACGCCGCCGGGCATGAACGCGCGCGACATCTACGTGCCGTTCGGCGCGATGCTCGGGCTCACCGCGCTGTACGCGCTGTTCTGGACGCTCGTCGTGCAGCGCCGGCATCCGTTCAGGCCGGTGCCGGTCGAGGAAGTGCTGCGCAACGAGCACGTTGCATCGTGAAGCTCGCGCTCGCCCGCTGGCGCGCAGCGCCCGATGCACCGCCGCCCAGCCATCGGCCCGGCGCGCTCGCCGCGCGCGTGCTGGCCGACCTGCGCGCCGAGCGCGAGGCCGACGGAGCTGCCGGTCTGACGGCCCGGCTGCCGAACGGCGTGCGCGTGACCATCGACGAGCGGGTCGACCGCCAGTTCCTGATGCATACGGTCAGCGTGAAGGTGGCGGCCACCGCGTGCGGCCCGGCCATGCGGGGCAGCGCGCGCGTGCGCCAGACCGGCTGGCTGCGCAGCACGGGTATCGACGCGGTGGCCGTGCCGGGATGCGACCCCGGATTCGTCGATGCGGTGGCCGCGCTGGTCGCCGAACCGTCGCTGGCCGACGCGCTGCGGCCGCTGCACCTGACCCACTGTACGATCGATGCACGCGACGGCCGCTGGACGCTCGCGATCGTGCCGTTCGGCGGCAGCGAGGTCGTGAACCGGATGCCGTCGTTCCGCCGCTACGTTCGCCTGACGGGCGAGCAGGCCGGCGCGCTGTCGGCGGCCTGTCTCGCGTTCGAAACCGCACTACGCAGGATTTTGCACGGGTAAGCTATGGCGTTGCGCGCCGGGAACCGGCGGCCGCGTTTAGGGGTTTTACCGGAGATGCCGATGCTGTTCCAGTCACGCTCACACGAAGACGTGCACGATCACGGGCTCGCGATCGCGGGCTGGCATCAGGTCTACCGCCAGATGACGCCGGGCCGCTTCAAGGGCACCGTCACGCAGGTGCTGTACGACGATTTCCACTTCTTCCGCGAAACGACCAACCGGCGTGTCGCGCAAACCGGGCTCGCGCCGGCCGGGCGCACGTCGCTCGCGGTGCCGCTGTCCGTGCCGCTCGCGGGCACGTTCCAGGGCCAGCCCGTCGACGGCTACGCGCTGCTCGCGCTGCGCGCGGGCGAGGATTTCGAATTCCACACGCCGGAAGGGATGGGGCTCGTCGGGATCAGCGCGGCGTCCGACATGGTCGACGAGCTGTGCGAAGCCGAATTCGGCGCATCCGGCGCACGCAAGCTGCGCCACGTGACGCGGCTGTCCGACGAGCAGGGCGTCGCGCTCGGCGTGCGGCTGTCGTCGCTGATCGACGATGCGCAGCGCAACCCGGGCCACCTCGAATACGCGGCCACCCGCAAGATGTTCCGCGACGCGATGCTCGGCATGTTCCTCGATGCGCTCGAGCAGGGCATCGGCGTCGAGCGCCGCGACATCACGCACGCCACCTACAGCGACATCGTGAGCCGTTGCGAGAAGCATCTGCGCGACCGCCCCGAGGAACCCGTCACCGTGCTCGAACTGTGCCGCGCGCTGCGCTGCAGCCGCCGCACGCTGCAAACGAGTTTCCAGCGCGTGGCCGACGTCACGCCGGTCGGCTATCTGCGCACGATCCGGCTGAACGCGGTGCGCCGCTTGCTGCGCACGACGCCCGTGCAGCAGCTCGGCGTCGGCGAGGCCGCCGCGAGCTGGGGGTTCACGCACCTCGGCTATTTCGCGCGCGAGTATCGCGACCTGTTCGGCGAGCTGCCGTCGCAGACGACGCGCCCCGAATGACACGCGCGCGCCGCGACGGCGCCGCCGGGCAACCTCGCGGGCAACACATGCGACTGTTTGCCGATTTGCGATAGAGGTCCTGAATTTTCGCTGGATAGAGTCCTGTCACCCATATCGACAACTCCATCGATCTGCACTGCGAATCGATGACAACAGAGGGGCGGGACATGAAGATTGGACGACGACTGGCCGCGGCTGCGGCGACGCTGGGCTGCATGCACGCACATGCGCAGACCTCGGGCAGCGTGACGCTGTACGGCACCGTGGATACCGGCATCATCTACTCGACGAACCAGCAGTTCACGCGCGCCGACGGCAGCACGGGCGGCGGCCATGCGTGGCAGATGGGCGGCGGCAACCTCGTGCCGTCGCGGTTCGGCTTCCAGGGTGCCGAGCCGCTTGGCGGCGGGCTCAATGCAGTGTTCACGCTCGAGCAGCAGTTTCTGTCCGCGAACGGGCAGGCGCTGCAGGGCGGCACGGCCTTCAGCCGGCAGGCATGGGTCGGGCTGCGCCAGGACGGCATCGGCACGCTCGGCCTCGGCCGCCAGTACGACTCGTACACCGACATGCTCGGTGCGTACGTGTCGAGCAACAACTGGTCGACGCCGTACGGCTCGCACCTCGGCGACGTCGACAACCTGAACGCCGCGTTCAACTTCAACAACGCGGTGAAGTTCACCAGCGCCGATTTCAACGGCCTCACGTTCGGCGGCACGTTCAGCTTCGGCGGGCAGGCCGGCGATTTCTCCGCAAAGCGCGGCTATGCGGTCGCCGCGACGTACACGCGCGCGCCGGTTGCATTCTCGATCGGCTACCTCGACCTGCACCAGCCGCTCGACGCGGCGCTCGGCGGCGCGACCGGCTATATCGGCGATTTCGCGTGCAGCAACCCGGGCGCGATGGTCTGCCTGTTGCAGGACGCCGGCTCGATGCGCGCGTTCGGCGCGGGCGGGTCGGTCACGTTCGGCGACGCGACGATCGCGCTCACCTATACGCATACGCGCCTCGGCGACAGCCGCTATTTCTCGACCGCCGCACAGCCGCGCACGCAGGCGTTCACGTTCGATATCGGCGAGGTGAACGCCACGTACATGTTCACGCCCGCGCTGCAGGGCGGCGTCGCCTATATCTTCAACGCCGTGCATACCGACGGGCGCGGCACGACGCGGTTCCACCAGGTGAACGTCGGCACGAACTACAGCCTGTCGAAGCGCACGGCGCTGTATGCGGTCGCGATCGGCCAGATCGCGAGCGGGAAGGGGCTCGGCACCGACGCGGACGGCAACGCGGTGAACTACGCGCAGATTCCGGTGCTCGCGAACAGCAACTCGAGCCGGCAACTGGCGGTGATGGCCGGCATTCGTGTGAACTTTTAAGCGCAGGGCACGGGACACGGCGCGCGGAACGCGGGCGGCCGGCGACGCGCAACGGGCGGTGAGCAGCAGGTGGGTGGCGGGCGGCCGGGTTGCCGCCCGGCTCGCTGTGGCAAGCGCTCGGCAGGCGCCGCGCACCGGTGATCGCCGTGTGCCATAAATTCTTAACGATCGGCGTGAACAATGGCGTTCGCAACAGGCGGCCACACGCATCTCCCGCGTTGCACACGTGTGCAACGCCTGGCCGTCCCGCCACCACGCCGAACGAGAGAGACCTCATGACCTTGCTGAGCCGCCTGCGCGCGCTGTCCGCCGCCCTTGCGCTGTCCTTCGCCGCCACGCACGCCGTTGCCGCGGATCTCGTCATCGCAGGCCGCGACGACATCTACGGCAAGGGGCTGGCCGACGCCGTCGCCGGCTTCAACAAGCTGCACCCGGGCACCGAGATCGAGCTGCTCAAGCTGCCGAACGCGAACCTGTACCAGAAGCTCAAGCTGTCGATGCGCGAAGGCACCGGTGCATACGACCTCGTGATGATGGATGACACGTGGGCGCCCGAATTCATCGGCAACGGCTGGTTGAAGCCGCTGCCCGCGTCGCTTGCCGACGCCGATCTCGTGCCGTCCGCCGTCGCGCTCGGCCGCAACGCGGCCGGTGCGCTGTACGCGCTGCCGATCGTCGGCAACGTCGAAATGTTCGCGTACCGCAAGGACCTGCTCGCGAAGTACAAGCTGCAGCCGCCGCGCAACTGGGACGACGTGCTGAAGATCGCGCAGACCGTCGGCGGCGCGGACAAGAGCGTGTCGGGCGTCGTGTTCCGCGGCACGAAGGGCAACCCGGTCGTGACGGGCTTCCTGCCGATCCTGTGGGCCTACGGCGGTGACGTGTTCGACCGTGCCGGCAACGTGACGATCGATTCTCGCGAAGCGCAGGCGGCGCTGAAGACCTTCCTCGCGCTGAAGGCATCCGCGCCGAAGGACGTCGACGTATATGGCGCGGCCGAAGTACGCGACGCGCTGCAGCGCGGCACGGCCGCGCAGTCGATCGAGGTGTGGCCGGCGTGGGTGCCGGCGCTCGACGATCCGAAGCAGTCGCGCGTGGTCGGCCAGATCGCGCTGCAGCCGCCGCCCGGGCAGACCGCGGGCCCGGCGCCGATGCTCGGCATCTGGCAGATGGGCATCCCGAAGGACGCGCCGCACGCGAAGCTCGCGCAGGATTTCCTCGCGTACCTGACCGCACGCGACACGCAGACGCGCCTTGCCGGCATCGGCATTCCGCCGACCCGCCGCAGCGTGTTCAACGATCCGGCGCTGGTGCGCCAGTACCGCTGGTATCCGGATCAGCTGAAGGCGCTCGAAGCCGGCCGTGCGCGGCCGCGCGTGAACGACTGGCAGCAGGTCGAGAGCATTCTCGGCGACCAGCTGCAGCTCGCGCTGACCGGGCAGGCCGCGCCCGACGCCGCGCTGCGCCAGGCGCAGCAGAAGATCGCGCAGGCGACGGCCGCGGCCGGCAAGTGACCGCGCGTCTCCAACCCTCGCCGGAACACAGCGCATGAAAGCCTTCGGCCGCAGCCTGCCGTTCGTCGCGCTGCTCGGGCCCGCGCTGCTGGTGCTCGCCGCGCTCGCGCTGTATCCGGTCGCGCAGGTGCTGATCGATTCGTTCTGCCGGGTCGACTACTCGGCCGGCCGGCGCGCGTTTACCGGGCTCGCGAACTATCGCGCGGTGCTCGGCGACGACGCGTTCACGGCCGGCTTCGGCAACACGCTGCGCTTCACGATCGTCGCGTCGCTCGCCGAAGTCGCGCTGGGCTTCGGCCTCGCGCTGCTGTTCGTGCGTGCGTTTCCGGGGCGACGCATCGCGCTGCCGCTCGCGATCCTGCCGATGATGCTGTCCACGCTCGTGTGCTCGGCGATCTGGCGCAACTGGCTCAACTTCGACGGCTTCCTGAATGCGCTGCTCGCGGCGTTCGGCGTCGAAGGCGTGCGCTGGCTGTCCGATCCGCATCTCGCGCTGTGGTCGCTCGCGCTCGTCGACGTGTGGCAGTGGACGCCGATGGCGTTCCTGATCGTGCTCGCCGGGCTGCAGTCGATCCCGCAGGAGCTGTACGAAGCCGCGCGCACCGACGGCGCGAGCGAGTGGCAATGCCTGCGCGACATCACGCTGCCGCTCGCGGCGCCGCAGATCGGCCTTGCGCTGCTGCTGCGTTCGATCGACACGTTCAAGCTGTTCGACAAGGTCTATGCGCTGACGGGCGGCGGCCCCGGCAACGCGACGCAGACTTTGTCGACCTATATCTACGACACGGGCTTCCGCTTCTTCAACGTCGGCCCGGCGAGCGCCGCGTCGGTGCTGATGCTCGCGGCGTCCGCGCTGCTGGTCTCGGGGTACGTATGGCAGACGGTTCGCAAGCGGCGCGCATGACGGCGCAACCCGCTCGCATCACGGGCGCGCGAACGGGCGCCGCATTCGGTCGCGCGATGCCGTGGGCGTTGCGCATCGCCGCGCTCGCGCTGTTGCTGCTGCCGTGCCTGTGGATGGCCGGCGCGGCGTTCATGCCGACACTCGAACGGCTCGATCATCCGTTGCGGATCTGGCCGGCCGCGCCGACCTTCGAGCATTTCGCGTCGGTATGGTCCAACGGCATCGGCGCGCCGCTGTTCAATTCGCTGCTGGTCGGCTTCGGCACGACGCTGCTCGCGCTGGCGCTCGCGTTTCCGGCCGCGTACGCGCTCGTGCGGCTGCGTTTTCCGGCGCGGCTGGACCTGCTGTTCCTGGTGCTCGTGCTCGCGTTGAAGCTGATGCCGCCGATCACGATCGCGGTGCCGCTGTTCGCGCTCGCGAAGCGGCTGCACCTGCTCGATTCGACGCTCGGCCTGATGCTCGCGTACCAGATCTACGCGCTGCCGATGGCGATCTGGATGCTGCTCGCGTTCGTGCGCGACGTGC
The DNA here is from genome assembly GCA_900497675.1 of Arapaima gigas. Classification (NCBI taxonomy): domain Eukaryota; kingdom Metazoa; phylum Chordata; class Actinopteri; order Osteoglossiformes; family Osteoglossidae; genus Arapaima; species Arapaima gigas. Next base: position 243,180 of record UFQX01000612.1, read on the forward strand.
CGATCGAATACGAGGAAGCCGCCTGCATCGACGGCGCGGGGCTTGCTCGACGCCTCGTGCAGATCGTGCTGCCGCTGTGCGCGCCGGGGCTGATCGCGACCGCGATCTTCGTGTTCATCGCCGCGTGGAACGAATTCCTGATCGCGCTGCTGTTCGTGTCGACGCCGAGCCGCTTCACGCTGCCGCTCGCGATTGCCGGCTATGTGACGGAGAACGGCATCGACTGGGGCGACCTGATGAGCGCGGGGCTGATGGCATCGCTGCCCACGCTGGCCGTGGCCGGCTATGTGCAGCGCTACCTGCTGCGCGGGTTCGCGGGCGGGCTGAAGTGACGCGCGGCGCCGCCGCGCCCGATCTCCCCTGGTTATGCGCAGCTGGCCCGCACCACCTGCGTGACCGTCACGATGCGCGTGCGCGACGGGCCGTCGAACGTCTGCATCCGGTCGGCGAGCAGGTCGATCGCCGCGTGCGCGAGGCCGCGCGTGTCCTGTCGCAGCGTCGTGAGCCGATACGCGTCGTATTCGGCGGCCGGGATGTCGTCGAAGCCGATCACGCGCACGTCGTCCGGCACGCGCAGCCCGAATTCGCTGCGCGCCACGTCGATCACGCCGAGCGCGAGCAGGTCCGACGAGCAGAACACGCCGTCGGGCCGCTTGCCGTTCGCGAACAGTTGCCGCGCGGCTTCGACGCCGCTTGCATGGGTGTCGGACGGCGTGTCGAGCACGTGTGCGAGTGTCGAGTCGAATGCATCGCCGCGCCCGATCGCATGCTCGAACGCGGTAGCACGCGACTGCGCGCTGTAGCTCGCGCCGAGCGGCCCGACGAACGCGAGCCGGCGCGCGCCGGCCCGCACGAGCCGCTGCGCCGCATGGGCGGCGCCCGCCGCGTTGTCGCTGACGACGATGTCCGCGCCCGGCAGGTTCGCCTCGCGGTTGATCATCACGACCGGGATCCGGTGTTCGAGATACTGCTGCGCCACCGACAGCGGCGGCGACGCGGACGTCATCACGAGGCCCGCGATCCGGTAGCTGAGCAACTGTTCGAGCGATTGCCGGACCTGGCGCGGATCTTCCGCATTGGTCACGAGCGGCGTGAGCGCGCGCTGCCCGAGCGCGGCCATCAGGTCCGACAGCAGCCGTGCGCGAAACGGATTCTCGAACCCGGCCGTCACGACGCCGATCATGCTGCTGCGCTGCGTGATCATGTCGCGCGCGATCAGGTTGACCTGGTAGCCGAGCGCGCGCGCGGCGACCATCACGCGTTCACGCGTCTGCGGGGCGATACTCGCTGTCGGCGAGAACGCACGCGACACCGCGGAGCGCGACACGCCGGCGCGCGCCGCGACATCCGATGCCGTGACCCACGGCTTTCTTTCCTTGTCATTCATCGATTCATGATCCCTTCGAGCCACGATACGTGCATGCCGCCCGCCGACTGGATGTCGGCGCTCGACGATGCGCGACTGCTGCATACGCTGACCCTACCGGGCAGCCATGACACCTGTGCGTATACCGTCGACGACGGGCTCGTGCGCACCCAGCGTGCGCCGCTCGATGCCCAGCTCGCGCATGGCGTGCGGCTGCTCGACATCCGCTGCCGGCACGTGCGCGATGCGTTCGACATCCATCACGGCGGCATCGCGCTCGGCATGACGTTCGACGACGTGCTGGCAACCTGTGCGCGTTTTCTCGAAGCGCATCCGCGCGAATGCATCGTAATGTCGGTGAAGGATGAATGGCCGGCCCATGCTTGCACGCGCAGTTTCGATGCGACGTTCGACGCGCATCGTGCGCGGCATCCGCGGCTGCGCTGGCATGCCGGCGGCACGCTGCCCACGCTCGGCGACGTGCGCGGCGCGATCGTGCTGCTGCGGCGTTTTCGCAGCAGCCGGCCGCTCGGCATCGACCTGACCGCGTGGCCCGACAACGCGACCTTCACGATCGATCATCCCGACGGCGCATTCGTGATCCAGGACGAATACCGCGTGCCGGTGGCCGCGTCGATCGGCTGGAAGTGGCGTGCGATCGACACGCTGCTGACGGACCTGCCGTCGCCGGACAGCGGCCGCTGGGCGATCAACTTCTGCAGCGGGACCGGGATGGGCGCGAATCCGTCGGTGGTCGCGCACGGCGACGGCAGGGTGCGGGGCATTCATGCGCGGCTGGCCGAGCGGCTGCGCGAGCAGCCCGGCCCGTATGGCACGATGCTGCTCGACTTCTGCGACGACGACGACTGGGCGCTGGTGCGCGCGCTGATCGCGTGCAACGACCATGTGCCGGCGCCGGGCGTCTGGCGCAAGACGTTTCGCTGTTAGCGCAGATTCGCGCTGAAGAACGCGAGCGCCTTCGCATCGAGCGTTTCGTGGAAGGCCGCGCGATCGAATCCCTTCGCATCGGTACAGACTTCAGGCGAGACCTGCGCCAGTTGGTCGGAGCACGGCGCGAGAAACGCGAAATGCGCGGAGTGGGGCACGACGTGGAATTCCGGCCGTTTCGGCAGCATGCCGGCCAGCGCGGAGACGGTTTCCGGCTCCACGCCGTCGCCGCCCGCTTCGGATCCCCACAGCTGGATCGGCGCGTGCACGTCCTTCAGCGTATCGGCGGTCGGGAATTCGTTCATCGGGTCGGCGATCACGTAGGCCTTGATCCGCGGATCGTGCGTCAGCGGCTGGCGCGGCAGGTCGTGGTCGCGGATCTGCTTGCAGATCAGCCAGGTCGGGTCCGGGCAGGCCACGTGCGCGTGGACGAAATCCGGATTGGCGCCGGCCAGCACGAGGCCCGTATAGCCGCCGCGCGAGAAGCCGAAGAAGCCGATCCGGGCGGGATCGACATGCGCGGCGTCGGGCCCGTTGGCCAGCATGTAGTCGACCAGGCGCTTGATGTCCTCCGGCCGCTCGACCAGCTCCCGCAGGTCGGCCGCGCGGCTCATGTCGGTATGCGTGTCGCCGGGATGGTTGATCGCCGCGACGACGTAGCCCGCGTCGGCGAGCGTTTCGGCGAGGTCGTGATGCCCGAAGTACGTGCCGGCGTGGCCGTGCGAAATCACGACGAGCGGCAGCTTGTCGCCGACGGTCGGGCAGTTGCGTTGCCCTTTCAGCAGGAACGGGCCGATCGTGAGCGACTGCGCGGGCGCCGCGCACGGCGTCCAGATGACCGCGCGCAACTCGGGGCCGGCCGCGTCGGCAGGGATGGTGACGAACTTGAGGCCGGCCGCATGCGCGACCGTGGCGGACAGGCAGAGCAGGGCAGCCGAGAGCCAGGTCTTCATGTCGATTCCCCGGGGCAATTGGAGGGGCGCGGCGCGACGTGCGCCGGACAGATGCGCTCAGCGCGTCGCGATCGCCACCGCCGCACCGGCCATCGCGGTCGCGCTCGTGCGGTTGGCGAACCGCTTGGCTCGCGCCGACGTCAGGAACGCTCGTGCGCGTGACGCCAGCAGCGACCAGACGCAGTCGGCAAGGATCAGGACCGCGAGCATCGTGCCGACCAGCTCGGCCCACGCAGTGACACCGACGTGCGAGAGATCGACGATCGTCGGCAGCAGCGCGAGATAGAACACCATGATCTTCGGGTTGCCGAGCGTAACGAGCATTCCCGCGACGAACATGCGCCACGGCGACTGGCCGCGCGGCAGGTCGTCGTCGCCGGTCGCGGTCGGTGCCGTCCACATCTTCCACGCGAGGAACAGCAGGTACGCGACGCCGAGCAGCTTCAGCACGATCAGCCCGGCCGCGAACGTGCGCGCGAACGCGGACAACCCCGCGACCGCGAGCGTGAGCCACAGCGCTTCGCCGAGCCACATGGCCGCGAGGAACGGCAACACGTCCCGCACGCCGTTCGTCAGCACGCGCGCGACCAGCGCGGCGACGCTCGGCCCGGGCGTGCCGGCGGTGACGAGCAGGGTGACGGCGAAGACGGCGAGCGCGGACAAAGCCATGACGAACCTCTTGGGTGGGGGCGTTCGAAACGTATGAGGTTTCGATTATAGTGACGGCCGTTCCAGACTGCCTGCCTGAATTGCCGTGATGACTGCATCGATCCTGATCCGTCCCGCCACGCGGGAAGACGCGGCCGCGATGGCCGCCGTCGAAGTCGCCGCCGCGCAGCGGTTCCGCGCAATCGGCATGACCCACATCGCCGAAGGCGAGCCGACCGATGCGGCGGCCGTGCTCGTGCGTATCGACGACGGTCGCGCGTATGTGGCGGTCGATGAGCAGGGGGCGTGCGTTGGATTTGCGTTCTACCGGCTGCTCGATGCGCAGCGGCTTTACCTGGAAGAACTGGATGTCGCGCCGTCGCATGCCGGACAGCGGATCGGCGCGCGCCTGATCGAACAGGTGACGGCGCGCGCGGCGCAGGAGGGGATCGCGGAGATCGTGCTGTCGACGTTTCGCGACGCGCCGTGGAATGCGCCGTACTACGCGCGCCTCGGTTTCAGCATCGTCGACGACGCCACGCTCGACGACATGCTGCGCGAGATCCGCGCGCACCACGTCGCCCTTGGGCTCGACGAGACGCAGCGCGTGTTCATGCGGGCGGACGTGCGCCGCTGAACACGCGCTGCCGGGCCGTCAGGCCGCGTCGCTCAGCGCCGGGTAATCGGTATAACCCGTTTCGCCTTCCGCGTAGAACGTTTCCGGCACCGGCTTGTTGAGCGGTGCGCCGAGTTCGAGGCGGCGCGGCAGGTCGGGGTTCGCGATGAACAGCTTGCCCCATGCGATCGCGTCGGCGTTGCCGCTTGCGAGCGCGGCCTGCGCGGTGTCGAACGTGAACTGCTCGTTCGCGATCAGCGGGCCGCCGAACGCTTCCTTCAGGCGCGGGCTCAGGTGATCGCCCGAATACGACTCACGCGTGAAGATGAACGCGATCTTGCGACGGCCGAGTTCGCGCGCGACATAACCGAACGTTGCCGCCGGATCGGAATCGCCCATCGTGTGCGCGTCGCCGCGCGGGGCAAGGTGCACGCCGACGCGGCCGGCGCCCCACACGTCGATCGCCGCATCGACCACTTCGAGCAGCAGGCGTGCGCGATTCTCGATCGGGCCGCCGTATGCATCGGTGCGGTGGTTGGTGCTGTCCTGCAGGAACTGGTCGAGCAGGTAGCCGTTCGCACCGTGGATTTCGACGCCGTCGAAGCCGGCCGCTTTCGCGTTCTCCGCGCCCTTGCGGTACGCGGCGACGATGCCCGGGATTTCGTCGAGCTCGAGTGCGCGCGGCGTCACGTACGGGCGCTGCGGACGCACGAGGCTCACGTGGCCGCCCGCGGCGATCGCGCTCGGCGCGACCGGCAGGTCGCCGTTCAGGAACACCGGGTCGGAGATCCGGCCGACGTGCCAGAGTTGCAGCACGATGCGCCCACCGGCCGCATGCACGGCCTGCGTCACCTGTTTCCAGCCCTCGACCTGCTCGTCGGACCAGATGCCGGGGGTATCCGCGTAGCCGACGCCCTGAGGCGTGACCGACGTTGCTTCGGTGATGATCAGGCCGGCCGTCGCGCGCTCGGCGTAGTAGCGGGCCATCAGTGCGTTCGGCACGCGCGTCGCACCGGCACGGGAGCGGGTGAGCGGCGCCATCACGATGCGGTTCGGCAGGGTCAGGTCGCCGAGGGCGACGGGATCGAACAGGGTGGGCATGGCAAATAACCTCTTCACGAAAGGCGGGAAACCGTCGCGTCATGGGCGACAGCGCTCCGCATGGCCGGTTCGGCCGTGTTGACTAGAGTTCGCGGCGCAGGGCGTCGTGAAATGCGTCGATGACGGCCTCGTTGCGCTGAAAGAACGCCCACTGGCCGATCCGTGTCGACGTCACGAGCCCCGCGCGCTGGAGCGTCGCGAGGTGCGCGGAGACCGTCGACTGCGACAGCCCGCAGCGCGCGTCGATCTGGCCCGCGCAGACGCCGTGTTCATACGGCAGCGTCTGGTTCGGGAAATGCTCGCCCGGCGTTTTCAGCCAGTTGAGGATTTCCCGGCGCACGGGGTTCGAGAGCGCTTTCAGGATCGCGTCGATGTCGAGTTCGGTCGGCATGGAGGGGTGGGGCGTTTCGGTCGGGCAACAAGGTATCGTCGATGGGCGAATCTTATATCGGAATTTTGCGATATGTTTGAAAGCACTGCTGGCAATGGGGTTGATAGCTGACCCCAGCCCACAAAACTGTCCCGGTGGAAAGTGGAAAGTGCCGGCATGACGCTGTCATCGAGACAACGAGGTCATGCCATGAAGAAGAGCGAGTTCACCGACGAACAGATCGCCTGCGCGTTGAAGCAGGCCGAGCGGGGTGCCCCGTGCGTGGACGCCAGACGCTGCGCGGTTCCGCGCATATCGCGCAATCAGATATCCATCGCGAAAATAACCATTTGGTACACGCATCGGCGGGCATTACAGTCTGGCCTCCTGCCGGCTGCACCGCCGGTCGTTCCGACGTTATTCCAGAAATTCGCCACATGAATCGTTTGATGCGTTCCAGGGTCCGCCGTGCCGCGGCCGCGCTGTTCGTGCTGGGCCTAGTGCCGGTTTCCCATGCGGCCCAGCCGACGTTGCGCGTCGGCATCGACGCCGAGTCGTACCCCCCGTTCTTTTCGAAGGATGCCTCCGGCAAGTGGAAAGGCTGGGAAGTCGACGTGCTCGATGCCGCGTGCGGCAAGCTGAACGTGCGGTGCGAACTCACCGACATCGCGTGGGACGGCCTGATTCCGGCGTTGCAGAACCGCAAGATCGACGTGATCTGGTCGTCGATGACGATCACCGGCGAGCGGCAGAAAGCCATCGATTTCAGCCGTGCGTATTACGAATCGCCGACGGTGTTCGTCGGCGCGAAAAGCGACCGGCGCCGTGTCGACTGCGCGGCTCCCGCGACCTTCAAGGGCCGCGTGATCGGCGTCGAGGCCGGCACCAACTTCTCGGCCTTCCTCGACGCCCGCTTCAAGCAGGACGCGCAGATCAAGGCGTTCGACAAGTTCGACAATGCGCTCGCCGATCTGGTGTCCGGCCGCGTCGACTACGTGCAGGAAGGCAAAGGGTTGTTCACGGCGTTCCTCGCGTCGCGCGACGGCAAGGACTTCGAGGTCAAGGCCACGTGCGCGGACGATCCGGTGCTGGGCCTCGGCGTTGGCGCGGGCGTGCGGCACGGTGATGCGCTGCGCGGCAAGCTGTCGACCGCGATCGCGCAACTGCAGCAGGACGGCACGTGGGATGCGATCACCGCCCGCTATCCGAACCTGAAAGGCACGATCGAGAAGGGCCGCTGACCCCATGGCCGCGGACGATTCGCTGCTCGCGCTGCTCGCATTCGGCGACGGCGGCTACGGCCGCGTGTTCGCGGGCGCGTTCGCGCTGACGTTCGGCGTCGCCGCGGCGTCGTTCTGCACCGGCGTGCTGCTCGGTATCGCCGGCGCGCTCGGCAAGCTGTCGCGCCACGCAGCGCTCGTGTGGCCGGCGCGGCTCTATACGACGCTCGTGCGCGCGCTGCCCGAACTGTTGTGCCTGCTGCTCGCGTTCTACGCGGTCGCACCGGCCATCGAGAACGCGCTGCGCACCAGCGGCCTCGTATCCGGGGACTTCGCGTTCGACCCGTTCGTCGTCGCCGCACTGTCGCTCGGTTTCATCCAGGGCGCGTATCTCACCGACATCTTCCGCGCGGCGCTCGTCAACGTGCCGGTCGGCCAGATCGAAGCCGCGCACGCGTACGGGATGACGCCATGGCAGACGTTCGCGCGTATCCGGCTTCCGGCTGCCTCGCGGCTTGCGTTGCCGGGCGTCGGCAACGTGTGGCTGAACGCGACCAAGGACGCGTCGTTCATCAGCGTGCTCGGTTCGTTTACGGATCTGCTGAAGGCGAGCCAGCTCGCGGCCGGCGCGACGCGGCACTACGTATTCTTCTACCTCGTCACGGCCGCACTGTTCCTGCTGTTGAGCATTACGTCGAGCGGCCTCTTCGCGGCGCTCGAACGGCATGTGAATCGCGGCACGAGGCGCGCGACCACATGATCTTCTCGCTGCCTTTCCTGCTCGACACGGTGATGCCGAAGCTGCTCGCCGCGGTGCCGACCACGCTCGCGCTGACGCTTGTGTCGGGTGCGGCCAGCCTGCTGCTGGGCGTGCCGCTCGCGCTCGCCGCCGGTGCGCGCCATACGCCGTTGCGCTGGTCCGCGCGCAGCTGGCTCATGCTGATCCGCGGCACGCCGCTGCTCGTACAGCTCTATCTGCTTTACTACGGATTCGGCCAGATCGTCCCGCGTGAATGGATGCGCGACAGCTGGGCGTCGCCTCTGCTGCGCGACGCGTTCTGGTACGCGATCGTCGCGTTGAGCGTGAACGAGAGCGCGTACGTCGCGACGATCCTGCGCGGCGCGATCGCCGGCGTGCCGGCCGGCGAGATCGAGGCCGGCCATGCCTACGGGATGAAGCGCGTGCAGGTGCTGCGCCGCATCGTCGGCCCGCGCGCATGGCGGCTTGCGCTGCCCGCGCTCACCGGCGAGGCGATCCTGCTGCTGAAATCGACCGTCCTCGCGTCGACCGTGACCGTGTTCGACGTGATGGGCACGGCCAATACATTGCGCTTCGAGACGTTGCGCGTATACGAACCGCTGGCCGGTGCGGCGATCGTCTATGTCGTGCTGGTCGCGCTGCTGACCATTCCCGCCGCCCGTCTCGAGAAGCACGTCAATCGCTACCTGACGCGCACGACCGACGACCGCCTGCCCGTACGGCGCCGCCGTGCGTCGTCGGGCGCGTGGGCGGCACCCAACTGACTCCTGCCTGGTACCGATTTCGACGATGTCCGATCCTCGCCCCTTGCTGTTTTCCCTGTATGAACAAGCCAGTGTCGGCTGCGGCGGCGCGCCGAGCCTGTGGACTCATCCCGCCGACGAGCGGCTGCGCGCGAATACGCTCGCGTTCTGGTCGAACCTCGCGCGCACGGCCGAGCAGGCCGATCTCGACATGCTGTTCTTCGCGGACGTGCTTGGCCTGTACGACATCTATGGTGGGTCGGCCGACGCGGCGGTCCAGTGGGCGGTCGAGGCGCCCGCGAACGATCCGATGATGCTGATTCCGGCGCTCGTCGCGCAGACCGAGCGGCTCGCGTTCGGGGTGACCGCGAGCACGACCTACGAGCACCCGTTCGCGCTCGCGCGCCGTTTCAGCACGCTCGATCACCTGAGCAACGGCCGGATCGGCTGGAACATCGTGACGTCCTACCTGACGAGCGCGGCGCGCAATTTCGGGCTCGACCGAATGATCGGCCACGATGAACGCTATGCGCGCGCGGAGGAGTTTCTCGACGTCGCCTACAAACTGTGGGAAGGCAGCTGGGCGGACGACGCGGTCGTCGCCGACAAGCACGCGCCGCGCTATGCGCGCGGCGACCGCGTGCGACCGATCGCGCACGACGGCACGCATTATCGCGTGCAGGGGCCGCACGTCTGCGCGCCGTCGCCGCAGCGCTCGCCGGTGCTGATCCAGGCCGGCTGGTCGGGGCGGGGGCGCGAGTTCGCGGCGAAGCACGCGGAGGTGGTGTTCGTCGCGAAGTCGAATCCGCACGAGATTCGCACGGGCCTCGACGAGATTCGGCGGCTCGCGGCCGAACGCGGCCGGGCGGCGGACGACGTGAAGTCGCTGACGGTGCTGCGGATCGTGACGGCGCGCACGTCGAGCGACGCGAAGGAGAAATATCACACGCTGCAGCAGCACTATCACCAGCGCGCGCAGCTCGTCAGCTATGCGGGCGACACCGGCATCGACATCGACCGCTATGCGGACGACGAACCGCTGACGACGCAGACGGAAGGGCTGACGTCCTACGTGGTGCGGCCGGACGGCAGCGGCAAGCCGCTCACCGCCGGCGACGTGCGGCGCAAGTTCGCGAGCGTCACGCGCGGCACCGACCTGATCCTCGTCGGCTCGCCGGACGAAGTCGCGGACCAGCTCGCCGAGCACGCACAGCAGTCGACGACGAGCGGCTACATGCTCAATCCGCTGATCAGCCCGGGCACGCTCGACGATTTCGCCGAACTGATCGTGCCGGAACTGAAGAAGCGCGGCCTGTACCGCACGACGCCGGCGAGCGGCACCTTCCGTTCGCGGTTGAGCGGGCGTGACCGCCTGCCGGACACGGCCTATGGCGCTTCGTTCCGGTTTCCCGTGGCTGAAGCGGGCTGACCAGCCGATCAATGCCGGACGACTTTCATCGGAGTGGCGTGACATGATCGATGACGTACTGTTCCTGCAGCAACCGCGTCGTGCCGACCGGAATCTTTCGGCATGAACGGCGCGACGAACGAAACCATGGACGCGACGCGGCGCGAAGATCGACCCCATCGATCGGCGTCGTCGCCGGTCCTGAGCGCCACGGGCATCGCGAAACGCTTCGACGCGACCGTCGCGCTGGCGGCACTCGACCTGTCGATCGGCGCGGGTGAAGTCGTCGCGCTGATGGGCGCGAACGGCGCCGGCAAGTCGACCTTCGTCAAGATCCTGAGCGGCGCGCTGCAAGCAGACGGCGGCACGCTGACGCTGCGCGGCGACCCGTATCGGCCGGCGTCGCCGCACGCGGCCAAGCGGCTCGGCGTCGCGACCGTGCACCAGTCGGTGGCCGACGCCGTCGTGCCGACGCTGTCGATCGCCGACAACCTGCTGCTGGACCGGTTATGCGACCCGGCCTCGCCGTGGCGCGCACCGCCGGCCGCGCGGCGTGCCGCGGCGCTGTCGCTCGCCGCACGGGTCGGGCTCGATGTCGATCTGGCGGCGCCGCTGGCCTCGCTGTCGCTGGCCGACCAGCAGCGCGTGACCCTGGCGCGCGCGCTGGCCGGGCAGCCGTCGTTGCTGATTCTCGACGAACCGACCGCCAGCCTGTCCGCAGCGGAGGCCGAGCGGCTGTTCGTGCTGGTGGACGCGTTGCGTCGCGACGGCGTCGCGATCCTGCTGGTGTCGCATCGGCTCGGCGATTTGCGCCGCATTGCCGATCGCGCGGCGATCGTCCGCGACGGCCGGATCGTCGCCGACCTGGCCGCGCCGATCGATTTCGACGCCGCGGTGGAAACGATGATCGGGCGGCCGCTGCCGCGAGCGCGTGCCCTCGCGCCGGAGCAGGCCGCGCAGGCCGAATCCGGGCCCGGATCAGGCTTCAGCGTGCGGCAGATCCGGCTGACGCCGACCAGTACGCCGTTCGATCTCGACGTCCGGCGCGGCGAGATCGTCGCGATCGCGGGCCCGGTCGGCGGCGGCAAGTCGCGCTTCGCGCGGACGATCTTCGGCGCCGTGCGGGCGGCGGCCGGCGAGATGACGCTCGACGGCCGGCCGTGGCGGCCACGAACGCCCGCCGACGCGATTCGCGCCGGCGTATTCCTGGCCGGCGAGGATCGCTGGCGCACGTCGTTGTTTCCCGACAGCGTCCCGTTCGCATCGATCGCGGGCACGATCGGCTTTCCGTTCCTGTCGCGCTGGTTCGCGAGCGGCGCGGTGCGTCGAGCGCGCGAACGCACGGCCGCCGCGGCGGCGATCGCGCGGTTCGGGATTCGCTGCGAAGGCCCCGACGACCGCGTCGCCCACCTGTCCGGCGGCAACCAGCAGAAGGTCGTGCTCGCGCGCTGGCACGCCGAGCCGGCGCGGCTGTTGCTGCTCGACGAGCCGTTCCAGGGCATCGATGCCGGGGCGCGCGCCGATATCGTCGATACGTTGCGGCGTCATGCGCATGAGCGCACGACGATCGTGTTCGTCAGCGATCTCGAGGAAGCCGCCGAGATCGCCGATCGTATCGTGCGGTTCGATCGCGCGACGCTCGATTGCCTGCCTCCGACTTCTTCCATCGTGGGTGCCTGCTCATGAAACCCGTGACTTCCTCCGCAGTGCGTCCTGCCGTTCCCGTCGAACGGTCGTCGCGCCCCTGGCCGGCCCGTCTCCGCGATACGCTCGAACGAACCGGCATCCTGCTCGTGCTGGCCGTCCTCGTGGTCGTGTTCGCGCTCAGGGAGCCCGCGTTCCTGAACGTCGATAATCTGTTCAGCATCCTGCAGGCGGTGTCGATCGTCGCGTTGCTCGGCATCGGCGTGACGGTCACGCTCGCGGCCGGCGGTTTCGACCTGTCGGTCGGCAGCGTGGCCGCGACCGCGCAGATGGCCGCGAGCTACGTGCTGGTCGTCTGGCACGGCAGTGCATGGGCGGCCGTGCTCGCCTGCGTCGTGCTCGGCGTGGCTGCCGGCGTGTTCAACGGCTTGCTGATTACGTGGCTGCGCGTGCCCGACCAGCTCGCGACGCTCGGCACGCTGTTCCTGCTGGCCGGCCTGCAGTTGATCCCGACCGGCGGCCGTTCGCTCGCGACCGGCTCCGTGCTGCCCGACGGCACGGACGCGACGGGCGTCTTCCCCGACGCCTTTCTCGCGCTCGGCCGGCTGCGCGTGTTCGACGTCGTCCCGTTGCCGGTCCTGCTACTCGCGGCGGTGACGGTGCTGGCCTGCGTGACGATGGAGGCGACGCGCTGGGGCCGCGTGATCTACGCGATTGGCGGCAACGAGACGGCCGCGCGGCTGGCCGGCGCGCCGGCCGCGCGCTACCGGGTCGCCGCGTATGTCGTGTCGGGCGCGATCGCTTCGCTGGGCGGCGTGCTGATCGCCGCGCGGGTCGGCCGCGGCGACGTGAGCGCGGGCCACTCGCTGCTGCTCGATGCGGTGGCGGCCGCGCTGATCGGTTACGCGGTGTGGGGCGCGAAGCGGCCGAACGTGTTCGGCACGGTCGTCGGCGCGGTGTTCGTCGGCGTGCTGCTCAACGGGCTGACGATGCTGAACGCTCCCTACTATATGCAGGACTTCATCAAGGGCGTGCTGCTGGTGCTGGCCCTCGCATTTACGTTCGGCATCGGTCGCCGCGCGGACGCCAGGGCGTGATGCGTGAGGTCGCCGAGACTCGGTTCGGGCATGGACGGGGTCGGAGAATCCGCAGGCGGGACCGTTTGTTATCCAAAGTAATATCGATTGCCGAATCGGTCGGTTTGAGTTCGCGTGCCGTGCTGATAGATTGAGCCGATATCGTCCTGTACGGAGACAGACACGCCATGCGCTCGTTGCTTCGCCGAAAGTCGCGCCTCGAACCGAAACTCGGTGCACTCGTATTGGGCGCCGCACTCGCGCTCGGTATGCCCACCGCACACGCCGGCCCGCTCAAGGGCGCGCCCGCGCCGTTCGACAAGGGCGGCGTGAAGATCGCGCTCGTCAACTACCTGTCGACCGGCGATTTCTTCCAGGCCTACGAAGCCGGCGCGCAGAAGCAGGCACGCGCGCTCGGCGTCGATCTGCGCATCTACGAAGGGCGGCAGGATGCGGCCGAGCAGCGTGAGCAGATTCAGCAGGCGATCAGCATCGGTGTGTCCGCGATCATCGTCAATCACGGCTTGCCGGAATCGCTGAAGGACGTCGTGCAGCGCGCGCTGGACAAGGGCATCAAGGTGGTCGCGTTCGACGTCGATCTCGCCAATCCGAAGGTGCCGCAGATCGAGCAGAACGATCGCGACCTCGCGAACCTGCTGCTGGATCAGGCCGTGAAGGACAACGGCGACGCGTTCGCGGCAGGGTACGTGTACGTGGCCGGATTCGCGCCGCTCGACCGGCGCGATGCCGCGTGGCGCGACTTCAAGCGCGCGCATCCGAAGGTGCAGGAAAAGGCGCGCTGGGGCACCGTCGACAATCCGATCGCGCAATCGGTCGCGAACCAGGCGGCGGCCGTGTATCGCGCGAATCCCGACATTCGTGTGGTGTTCGCGCCGTACGACGAGTTCGCGCGCGGCGCAAAGCTCGCGGCGGACGAGGCCCGGCTCTCGTCGAAAATCCGTATCTACAGCGCGGACGTGTCGACGGCCGACATCGAGGCCATCCGCGCGCCGAACAGCCCGTGGGTCGCGACGGCCGCGACCAATCCGGCGGTCGTCGGTGCGGTGTCGGTGCGGGCCGCGGCGCTGCTGGTCGCAGGACAAAACCCGGGCGCGCGCATCGCGGTCAAGCCGGCGCTGATCACGCGCGACGATCTCGTGAAGAACGACATTCATACCGTGGCCGAACTCGGCGCGAAGTTTCCGGCGTTTCGTGCGAGCGACGCGGCGACGGCCGCGTGGATTCCGGCGATCGACTGATCGCTGCGGCACGCAGCAAATCCGGACTCTGCGCCCGCTTCGATGCAGTGCTTTCGCAGCGCGCCTTCAGCGTGGCGACATCGATGCCGGGTTGCAGCTTGAAGAAGACGATTTCGGTAATCACGTTCGATCCTCGGTTGGCAAATCGGGGGAATCGAACGCACATCCCGACGCACGAGCCGGAAATCGCGCCGCATGCGCCTCCATCGGCAGGCGCAGTGCATTCGCGAGATAGCTCACCGTCCGATAGAAGCCGGCAAGCATCAGTAGCTCAAGCAGCGCCTCGTCGCTGAAACGCCGACTCAGCGCGTGCCACAGGCCATCGTCGATATCGCAGTGCCGATGCAGCGCATCGCACATCCGGATCAGCAACCGGTCGTCATCGTTCCAGCATGCATCGTCGGCCGAACCGTGAGCCAACGATCCGGTCTGCTCGCCGGTCAGCTTCGCCGCCCGTGCGAACACGGCCACATGCACGCCCCATTCATATTCGGACCCGCAAAGCGCGGTGGTGCGATCGATGACGATCTCGCGTTGCCGGATGTCGAGATGGCCCTTGTCCAGCAGGCCGGCGGCAAAGAATTTCGTGAACAGGCGCGGATCGCGTGCGACCGTGGTGAAGAGTCGCAGCGGTGGTCGGCCCTGCATGATCCGTTCGATCGCGGCTGCGATGTGGGGAGCGAACGGTGGTGATGCGGATGCAATGCGCTGAGTCATGTGAGCCTCGTGCCTGAGACGATGCATGCGTGGAAGCGTAGGCGTGGTGCTTTAAAAAGTAAAGCAGAGTAGAAGTGCGATTCAAGTAATTGACGCCGTCTGTCGATTGCTTTAAAAAGTACAGCATGACCACACCAAAAATCGGACAACGCGTTCGCGGATCGAAGACGGGACGGCCCATCATGGTCGTGCTGGATCTGCTCGGGCGGCGCACTGCGCTGCGCATCCTGTGGGAACTGCGCGGCGAGCCGCTGACGTTCCGCGCACTGCAGGAAGCCTGCGAAACGAATGCGCGCCTGCTCAACACGCGGCTGGCCGAGCTCAAGGCGTCGGGCCTCGTGGAGCATGGCGAGGGCGGCTACTGCATGACGGCCGAAGGCCGGCGGCTCGAAGCGGCGCTGCAGCCGTTGCTGGGGTGGGCAAGACAATGGGCGAAGCGCGATCCGGAAGGGCTGGACGCGGCCGATCGCGAGCAATCCGGTCAGTCACGCTGACCGCTCGATGCGCGGGCGCGCATCGCAACGTCATTCCGGGGCATGCGTCGGGCATGGTCCATGTTTGCCTGAGGAGTCCTTTCATGCGTGTGCGGGCCGTCATATTCGACTTCGACCTGACGCTGGCGGATTCGTCCGCGGCGATCATCGAATGCACGGAATACGCGTTGCATCAGCTTGGGGCAGCCGGCGCGACACCCGCGCAGATCGGTGCGGTGATCGGGCTGACACTGCCGCAGATGTTCCGCGCGTTGACGGGCGAAACCGAACCGGCGCGGGCCGACGCGTTCGCGCGGCATTTCGTGGCGCGTGCCGACGCGATCATGGTGCCCGGCACCCGCATTTATCCCGAGGTGCCGCCGCTGTTTGCCTGGTTGCGGGCGCAAGGGCTCGCCGTCGCGATCGTGTCGTCGAAGTTTCGCTACCGGATCGAGGCGATTCTCGAGCGTAACGGGTTGCAGTCACTCGTCGACGTGCTGATCGGCGGGGAAGACGTGCAGCGTCACAAGCCGGATCCCGAAGGGCTCGTGCAGGCACTGGCGCGGCTCGATCTGCCGGCACACGCTGCGGTCTATGTCGGCGACCACGCAGTGGACGCACAGGCGGCCGAGCGGGCCGGCGTGGCGTTCGTCGGCGCGGTAAGCGGGATGACGTCATTCGACGAATGGGCGCGTGCGGGCAAGCAGGCGGTCGCGACGCATATCGGCGACCTGGCCGCGATCGTGCAGCACATGCAGCGCGATCCGGGCCAAGCGTGCGGCCCGCACGATGCCTGACGCCGGATTCGGGAGCCGCACGATGCCGCGCCACGTGAACCATCTCCGCTGGAAGATCGTCGCGTTTCTGCTCGCGCCGCTGACCTTCGTGATGACGCTCGATCGTGCGGCGATGGCCGTGGCCGCACCGACGATCCAGGGCGAACTCGGCCTGTCGATCGTCGAGATGTCGATGATCCTGACGATTTACTTCTGGGCCTATGCGATCGGCCAGATGCCGGCGGGGCGCGCGGCCGAACGCTTCGGCTCGCGCGGCGTGCTGTTCGGCACGAGCACGCTGTGGTCGCTGATGATGATCGTCACGCCGTTCGGCAGCGCGTTTGCCTGGCTGTTCGGTTGCCGGCTGGTGCTCGGCGGCGCGCAGTCGGCCGACTGGTCGAGCAGCGTCGTCGCGCTCAAGCGCTGGTTTCCGGCCGGCGAGCGCGCAAAAGGCAATGCGGCGCTGCTCGCGGGACTGTATCTGGGGCCGATCGTGTCGGCGCCGCTCACAGCGTGGACGATCGTCCATTTCGGCTGGCATGCCGTCTTCTATGGATTCGGCGCGCTCGGCCTGCTGCTGGGTGCCATCTGGTGGTTCGGCTACCGCGATGCGCCGGCGTCGCATCCGCTCATCACGCAGGCCGAGGCGGACTACATCGCGGCCGGCCAGCCGCCCGGCGACACGGTCGTGTCGGGTTCGCTCATGCGCTGCCTGCGATTGGGACGCTTCTGGATCTTCGGCGTCCAGTATTTCCTTCTCGTGCTGATCCAGAGCTTCTACACGGTGTGGCTGCCGACCTACCTGATGCATGCGCGCGGACTGTCGCTGAAGGCGATGGGGATGGTCGCATCGCTGCCGTGGGTTGCCGTGTTCGTGGCGGTATTCGTCGCGGGCACCGTCAGCGACCGGTTGCTGAAGAAAACGGGTTCGATCTACTGGGCACGCACGCCGGTCGCGGTGGCGGGATTCGTCGTGAGCGCGCTGGCGCTGGTCGCCGCGTCCCGCGCGCAGGCGATGGCGGCGGTGATCGCGCTGCTGTGCCTGTCGTTTGCGGCCGTCGGGTTCGTGCAGGTCGTCGTCTGGTCGGCCGCGCAGGATCTCGGGCGGCCGTTCGCCGGCGTGATGTCGGGCTGGACCAACGTGTGGGGCGCGTTGTCGAACGTCGCGGGCCCGATGGCGCTCGCGCTCGTCGTCAAGGTCACCGGCAGCTGGGGCAGCGGGATGTTCGTGATCGGTGCCGCGGCCGCTTGCGGCGCGGTGCTGTGGCTGTTCGTCCATCCCGAGCGCCCGTTGCTCGCCGTGGCGGCGGGCAACGGGCCACCGACGGCAGGGGGCCGGAACACGCCGTGCGGCGATGCGCATGAAACCCGCGCCGACGCCGGGCGGGTTTCCGAGCCGGCCGACTGAGCCGGATGACGCAACGGGCCGGCCGCGCGCGACGGATTCTGCGACCATCGCCGTTAAAGTCATGTCCGCCACTCGATCCGTCGCCATGTCACTCATTTCCGTTGCCTTCGCAAGCATCCGGCGCTCACGTGTGTTGCCGGCCGCCCGGACCCTGGCGTTCGCGATTCCGGTCGCGGCAGCCATCGGCGCGCTGGGCGGCGCGCGTCCGGCCGAAGCCGTCACGCCCACCCAGCGCGAACGTCTGGAAGCACCGGTGAAGGCGGTCGCCGACCAGCGCCTGACCGTCGACACGCCGCAGGGCAGCGCGATCTTGCCCGTCTATGCCGACCATCCCGTCGACAAGGCGGCACCCGACGTCACGCGTGTGTTCATCGTGATTCACGGCACGCTGCGCAATGCCGACGCTTATTACGCATCGGGGCTCAAGGTCGTCGGGAAGGCCGGTGCGGCGGGCCGGGGCACGATGGTCGTCGCGCCGCAATTCCTGACGCGCGCCGATACGCGTGCGTTCTCGCTGCCCGCGCCGACGCTCGCCTGGACCCAGGAAGGATGGAAGGGCGGCGAACCGGCCCGGCAGCCGGCCCCGATCAGTTCGTTCACCGCACTCGATGCATTGCTCGCGCATTTCGCCGACCGCGGCTTGTATCCCGCGTTGTCGACCGTGGTCGTGATCGGCCATTCCGCCGGCGCGCAGTTGCTGCAGCGTTACGCGGTGGCCGGGCATGAAGGCGATGCGCTGGAGCGGGCCGGCATCGCGGTGCGCTATGTGGTCGCGAACCCGTCGAGCTACCTGTATTTCGACGACGAACGGCCGGACGGCCAGGCGATCGCAGACGGAACCTGCCCGAGCGCGACCCAGTGGAAATACGGGCTGAAGTCGGCCCCGCCTTACGTTGCGTCGCAGGACGTGCGCGATCTTGAAACACGCTATGTCGCGCGTCATGTCGTGTACCTGCTCGGCCAGGCCGACACGAACCCTTACACCCACTTCATCGACCGCTCATGCGCGGCCATGGCGCAAGGCCCGTACCGGCTCGCACGCGGGCTCGCGTATTTCGACTATCTGAAGAAGCGGCATCCTGACGATCTCGCGCAGCAGGTCGTCGAAGTGCCGGGCGTCGGGCATGACGGCCTCGGCATGTTCACGTCCGCTTGCGGGCTGGCCGTGCTGTTCGGGCAGGCGTTGCCGCAATCGTGTCCGGTCGTTTTCGGCACGGCGCCGGACATGCGCACGGCTACGTCGTCCGGCCCCCCGCGCTTAACGGCGTGGCGATGGTCGAGGTGAATGCGGCCGGCCAGGCCTGCCTTCAGGCCGCCGGGCGCGTGTGATCGCGCCGGTGCCGTCGGCGCGAGATCGGGGCGGCGCGCGTCATGCCGGACCCTCCGTGATCGGCGGCCCGCTGGCGTCGAATACCGTCAGGCCTTCCGTCGGGTCCGTCGGTGTCTCCCACGGACGCGCCGCGATGGCCCGTTGCGCGGCCTCGTAGCCGGCCTGCCGGCGGGCCGCGATGCCGGCCGGCGTGAAATCGATGTCCTTGAACTGATTGTCGTCGGCGAGTCGCGGCGCCGCGAGCTTGATCAGATGCATCGTGGTTTCGCATCCCCACGCGGCGAGCCGGCGCACGGCCGGCGACGCGCGTTCGGCCTCCGGCACGTGCCGCGCCAGCTCGCGGATCACGTGGCGCAGCCGGTGGATCTGCTGCTGCCGCGCGATGTGGCTGTCGGTGCGGCTCGCGTACTGGATGTCCTTCTGCCGCTCCGACACCTGCCAGATGCTCTCGGGCTCGGGGCCGGCCGGGTTCCACATCTGGACCGAGAAGATGATCGAACTGCGGCGCGGATTGTCGTCGAGCACGACCTCGACCGGCGTGTTCGAATACACGCCGCCGTCCCAGTACGGCTCGCCGTCGATCCTGATCGCTGGGAACGCGGGCGGCAGCGCGCCGGAGCTCATGATGTGCTCGAGCGCCAGTCGCGTATCGCGTGAATCGAAATAGCGCATCGTGCCCGAGCACGCATTGACCGCGCTGACGGTCAGGCGCGGGTGGCCCGCGTTCAGCAGGTCGGGATCGATCAGCGACGCCAGGGTGTCGCGCAGCGGCGCGATCCGGTAATACGACGCGCGATCGACGCCGAGTCGGACCATCGGCCCGAGCCACGAGGCCGGATTGGACTGGAAGAATCCCGCGATGCCGCCGCCGATGATCATCAGCTCGGCCAGCGTCCGGTTCCAGCCGGGCAGCAGCGGTGCCGTGTCGAAACGGGTCCGTTCGGTCACGCGCCGCCAGAATGCCGACAGCTTCTCGTAACGCTGCGCGGGCGGATTCCCGGCGATCAGCGCCGCGTTGATCGCGCCGATCGACGTGCCGACCACCCAGTCGGGCCGGATGCCGGCTTCGTCCATCGCCTGAAAGACGCCGAGCTGGAATGCGCCCAGTGCGCCGCCGCCCTGGAGCACGAGCACCACTTGCCCGGGAAGATCCATGCGTGCCGGCTGGCTCGCGGTCATGGCTGGCCTCGCTGCGTGTGAGGGTGGGTCGGGTTCGCCGAACGGTTCGATCCAGTTTAGGCGATCGGCGGCGCAGGGCCGCCCGCAGTGCAACGGGCGGCCCCGCTTGATTCGACGCCAGACCCTTCCGACCCTCGAGCGCGTGTCGTGACGCGCCGCGTCATTCGACCGTGATGGTCTCCTTCATGTACGGGTGAATCCCGCAGAACACCTTGTAGACGCCCGGCTTGTCGAAGCGGAACGCGTACGTTTCGTCCTGGTCGAGCGCCTTCGAATGAAAGATGCCGGCGTCGTTGACGACGGTGTGCGGCTCCGCGTCGAGGTTCTTCCACGTGATCGTCGTGCCGGCCTTGATCGTCGTCGACATCGGCGAAAACATGAAATTGCGGATCGTCACGAGCGTGCCGTCGGGGCCCTGCGCGAACGCGGTGAGCGGGGCGGTGGCGCACAGGAGCAGCGCCGCGATGAGGCTGGATGGCTTGAAGCGGGTCATGTCGGTCTCCCTGGGGTTCGGTGCGTCAGGCCAGCGTCGCATCGTGCAGCGACGACGCGACCGGATGGCCCGCGAATTCGACGGTCGTCACGCCGAGCATCGACGGCAGCCGGTCGCGCGGCACGGTGAGCGGCACGGGGCCCGGGCCGTTGCCGGCCGTCGGTTGCGGGAACGCGGTGGAGCGCGCCGTGTGGAACGTCACGTTGCCCTCGACCTTCGACACGATCTGGTGGATGTGCCCGTTCAACACGGTGACCGAGCCGAAGCGGCGCAGCAGCGCCATCGTCTGCGGCGCGTCGCCGGTGCCCCAGCCCCACGGCTCGTAGATGGTCCACATCGGCATGTGCGAGAACACGACGATCGGCGTGCTCGACGAGCGGCCCTTGAGATCCTGCTCGAGCCACGCGAGCTGGTCGTCGCCGAAGCTGCCGAGCCCGTTCGGCTTGAAGTGCATCACGTTGACGAGGCCGATGAAGTGCACGCCCGCGTGATCGAAGCTGTAGTAGCCGCGATTGTCCGACGCCTTGCCGAACCGGCCGAAATATTCGGCGCCCGAACCGTCGGTGACGTCGTGCTCGCCGGGCACCGTATGCAGTTCCGGCACGCGCAGCGCGGAGAGCAGTTGCGACGCGTGGTCGAACTCCTCGGGCTTGGACAGGTGCGTGATGTCGCCGGTATGGATGGCCAGCGCGGGCATCGCCGGCATGCCGTTGACGAGGTCGATCGTCTGCTTCAGCGTGGCCGATACGTCGGGGTTCGCGTCCTTGTTGAAGCCGATGTGCGTGTCGCTGACCTGCACGAACAGCGGGCGGCCCGCGTTGGCCGGGAGCGCGTCCCCGGTCTGCGCGAGCGCGAGGTCGAACGGCGTCAGGATGCCGCCCGACAGCGTAAACAGCGTGCCGAGGCCGCCGAAGGCCATGCATTGCAGCGCCTTGCGGCGCGACGGGTTGGTGGGGGTCGATGAAGACATGTGAGCCTCGCATTCGTATGACGAAACCGGACGGCCGGATCGTCCTGGAATAAGCCGGCGCCTTCGCGTGCCATACCGGCGCAGCGGCGGATTTATTCCCGAGAGTTACAAGGTCGAACACCCGTGTTTGCGGGTCGGCAGGCGGCGCAGGCGTTCTGGTGGACGTCTCGTCAATGTCTTGTAAGTGACACGTCACATTTGCGTCACGACCGATCGATAGCCTGCCACTCCGAGTCACCTCTCCGGAGCCCCTTCATGCCGAATCTCGCGGCAACGGAAACCAGCGGTGCGGTCAGCAGCCGCACGCGCGTCATCAGCCTCGCGCTGTTTTTTCTGATCATTGCCTGCGGCATCGTCTATGTCGGTATCCATCTGAGCGCCGATCTCAGTCCCGTCAAGGAGAGCTCGGTCCTTCCGTTCCTGCTGCTGATCGTCGCGCTGCTGATCGCGCTAGGCTTCGAGTTCGTGAACGGCTTCCACGACACCGCGAACGCGGTCGCGACCGTCATCTATACGCATTCGCTCGACCCGCACCTGGCGGTTGTCTGGTCGGGCCTCTGGAACCTGTTCGGCGTGCTCGTGTCGAGCGGCGCGGTCGCGTTCGGCATCCTGCAGTTGCTGCCGGTCGAGCTGATCCTGCAGGTCGGCAGCGGCTCGGGCTTCGCGATGGTGTTCTCGCTGCTGATCGCGGCCGTCACGTGGAATCTCGCGACCTGGTATTTCGGGTTGCCGTCGTCGAGTTCGCACACGCTCGTCGGTTCGATCATCGGCGTCGGCCTGATGAACCAGATCGTCAGCGGCCCGTCGGGCACGAGCGGCGTCGACTGGAACCAGGCGCTCGGTGTCGGCAAGGCGCTGCTGTTCTCGCCGCTGATCGGCTTCGTGTTGTCCGCGCTCGTGCTGCTGCTGCTGAAGGCGCTCGTGCGCGTGCCGGCGCTGTACCAGGAGCCGAAGGGCAACAAGCCGCCGCCGTTCTGGATCCGCCTGCTGCTGATCCTAACGTGCACGGGCGTGTCGTTCGCGCACGGCTCGAACGACGGGCAGAAGGGCATGGGGCTGATCATGCTGATCCTGATCGGCGTGATGCCGACCGCGTATGCGCTGAACAAGGCCGTGACGCCCGATCAGACGAGCACGTTCGTCGCGGTGGCGCGCCACGCATCGACGACGCTCGTCAAGTATGCGGACCCGGCTGCCCGGACGGCCGACCCGCGCGCCGACGTCGAGGCATACGTGCGCACGCACAAGCTGACGCCGGCGACGATTCCCGCACTGGGCAAGCTCACCGACACCATCGCCGACCAGGTCGCGCAGGCCGGCGGCATCTCGAGCGTGCCGCAGAACCTCGTCGACAACGTACGCAACAACATGTACGTCGCGTCCGAGGCGATCCGGCTGATGGAGAAGGCGAAGGCGCCGGCGTTCTCGGTCGAGGACGCGAGCGCGCTCGAGGCGTTCAAGAAGCAGATGGACCGCGCGACGAAATTCATCCCGACCTGGGTGAAGGTCGCCGTCGCGATCGCGCTCGGCCTCGGCACGATGGTCGGCTGGAAGCGGATCGTCGTGACGGTCGGCGAGAAGATCGGCAAGTCGCACCTGACATATGGGCAGGGCGCGTCGGCCGAGGCCGTCGCGATGCTGACGATCGGGATGGCCGACGCCTACGGGCTGCCGGTATCGACGACGCACGTGCTCGCGTCGGGCGTGGCTGGGACGATGACGGCCAGCGGCGCGGGCCTGCGCTGGGATACCGTGCGCAACCTCGTGCTCGCGTGGGTGCTGACCTTGCCTGCCTCGATCGCGCTGTCGGCTGCCCTGTACTGGGCGCTGCACGGGCTGTTCTGATCCGCGCCGGGAGGCGCGACGCCCGGCTGCGCGACACGCGGCCGGACCCATCGATTTTCAATTCAACACAAGACGCTACCGATGGATATCAGTTTCTTCGATCCGAATCGCACCGCGAATGCATCCGCGTGGCGCGTGCTCCCCAATCGCTGGGACGCGGTCGCGTTTCCGTTGATCATCGGCATACTCGCGATGGCGATCGTCGGCTTCCACCAGACGATGGCGCCGATCGGCGTGCTGCAGACGCAGAAGATCACGCTCGATCCGTCGAACCTGCCCGAATACGCGTTGCGCACCACGCTGCGGATGCTCGCCGCGATGGTCGCATCGCTCACGTTCACGCTCGTCTACGGCACGCTCGCCGCGAAAAGCCGCCGCGCGGGCATGGTGCTGATCCCGATCCTCGACATCCTGCAGTCGGTGCCGGTGCTCGGATACATCTCGTTTACCGTCACGTTCTTCCTCGCGCTGTTTCCGGGCCGCGTGCTCGGTGCGGAGCTGGCCGCGATCTTCGCGATCTTCACGAGCCAGGCGTGGAACATGACGTTCAGCTTCTACCAGTCGCTG
>UFQX01000613.1:9003-20655 GCA_900497675.1 Arapaima gigas
GGGGGGGGGGGGGGGGGGGTGGCGGGATGAGGATTAGGAAACTGTCTGTGAGTTCTGACGTGCTGACACACCAGCACCCCCATCTCCCTCTCCCTCACACCACCCCCACCCCTCATCTACTTTTCATCATCCCCTCACTTTTACCAATTTTTTACCACTTTTTAGAGGCAGAACATATATGTTGATGGTCTCTTCCAGTGAATGGGCCACCCACAAACATCTGATGCACATGTCCTTCCTCTTCCTCTCAGCAGTAAGCAGTTACTTGAGGTACAAGGGCCATGATTCATCCCCACCAGCACTTAAAGAACATGACTTGCCTCAAATTATTGTAATATGGTGAAATCAGCAAAAATACATATGCAAAACATGAAACGTATAACTGCAAACTGGGTAAATGTGTTGGCTGAGAACTTAAAGGCAGTGTAAGGCAGGAAAGGAGTTTCTGTCCATAGTATCTGTGGCATTATATCATGACAGAAGCAGTGCCCCCTTTCCAAATGGCTCATGGTGAACCGGCTGCTACAGGACCTGGTGAAACCACAGTAAACACAGTGCCCATACTGCGGACTGCCACTCGGCTTGGCAGGACTTGCAGCAAAGTAATAAGAGGCTTTTTGATGAGATGATCATGAACCGATGGAGAAAACATAGAGGGTGGAATGGCTTGTGGCCCCCGGAGAGCAGCTCCTAGAAGTGTCACTGCCTATGGGACATGTTTGGCACCAAAGCCAGGGCTTTAACATGTCTGTAGGCCTGGAGACAAGACTGTACTAGGCAGAGCTCACAGTAAACATAAAGGACATAAATGATAGTATAAACTAGCAATAAAAAAACTAATTTTAGCCGAGTATAATGTTGGAAAGAATATACCACAATGCATTATCTCTCACTTAATCACTTATCTGCCTGCTGTCACTATAAACTGTTATTTTCACATTCCTATTATAATTTTGTTTTAATACTATTTATTTCCTTATTTGTTTCCTTGTTCCATTAGATTTATGTATGATACTTTCTTTGCTGTATTTTCATTTTCATTTTATGAAGCTCTGAGCTGCAAAATACCTATGAAATGTGCTACATAAATAAACTTATTAACCCATTCATAGCACTAACAAGGATATATGGCATTAGGTGGTAGAATAAACTCACAGTAACTGATTTTTAAAAAAAATACCAATACAGAGCTCATCCTATTTATACAGAGAGCAAAGTACAGTACAGAAAAAAGTTTGTTATATTCCACGATGCCTGATAAATATGATGGCTTCATAACAAAATTGTTTTTGGAGGTTTTTGTTGTTTTGTTTAAACTTTTCGAGCAGAATAAAACACAATGCAATGTTTTGGTTGTCTGCTTGTCTGGGGTTTGGTGTGTGTTTGTCCTGATGTTCCATGAAGAACTAGCTTGAGTTTACTAATACTGTAACGGCAAGTGCAGAAGTGTGCCCAGCCGTGCTGAAGCAGTAAACGCTGTTGCCCTGTTGAGGGCGATGTTTCCTTCTGTGTGCCTGCTGTCAGCGCCCTGGAGGTGCACACAGCTGACAAGTCAGCACACTGGTGCAGTGAGGGGTGCACCACACCAGTACATTAAAGCCCTAATCATTCTATAGTCCCTAACAGGCTGCTGATGTTGCACCTTCTTGTCAGCGTTGTGTGCTCTTTCTCAAGTTCTCCATTAAAATCAAATTGCTCTAAAGATACCAGGCAGGGGCCAAAAAGCACTCTCACCACCAGCCAGTCACCTCTCTGAGGTGTCACTCCCATTTTAGCTACACAAACTTGACTTTACTTTAGTCTCCAAAACAAACGAGGAGTGGGATTCTTTGACACAAAGCTTTTCAGAAGGAGTTTTGAACGCTGGTGCTGTCTCTTTAAAATGTTCCTAAATCTACCAGGTTGCCTTTGTGTGAATTGAGGTTCACCTGGTGTTTCAACACTGTGTAGCTGAGGGTGTCATGTGGTGGGAGAGGCGTGGTGGTGATGGCAGTGGCAGCAGTTGCTAGCAGTATTCACTGTGTCAACAAAGCAGCCTCCAGTTTTCCTGCTTTAGCTGTGATGATAGCCACCTGAGACTGACATGATGAAAGTACAATTCTGTATATGTACACACATAAAATGTAAGAAACCCATGTGTGTATTATATGTGTTGTACATATGTTTACACACACACACACACACACACAGTATATACATATATACTGTATTTATATACAGTAAGCTGTACATATACAGAATTGTACTTTCAGTATGTCAGTCTCATGTATATAAATAAATACTATATATAGTAGTTGTGTTTGTAAATATTATATATATACACATACATATATACACACACAACACTTATATACACATAAATGTATTATGTATGCATGTAATATCTACAGTATTCTTCTATACTGCAGCATAGTGTCTCACTGTTGGCCACCAGCAATCACCAGACTGTAATAAAATCATTTGCTATCCTACATTAAATTATAAGATTACAATACACACATTAACTAATAGACCACAGTTGTCATTACTTCATTTGAGGATTTAGCATTGTTGTAAGTTTAGAATTAGACCAACAGTAAATGTATTTTTATCTATACAAGCTTATCTCATGTTATCTGCAAACCAAGTGTAAAATGTAATTTTTTAAACCAAATCACCTAAAGGGATAGCGCTGCAAAAAAGATTTTAATGTACCCTTTTTTTCTGAATTTTACTAGACATTTTAAATTTTTTATTTCAAGAAGCTCATATTGTTCCTGCCTAATGCCACGTTCATGTTGGGAGCTCGCTGTCTGTTGCAGGTGTGGAGACGAATCATGATCACAGTATTCAGACAAAGGAAGGCGGTTTGGATAGATTTTGATGTCATTTTACAGAAAAAAATGTTTCATTTACTCTCAATGGGCGTTCTATAGATAACATATTGCAAAAAATATCAGTCGGGGAGTTCATTCAGAAATGTTCTCCGAATAATGGTATTATTAATAGAGTGACCAGACTGTGACACATTTTCACATATTGCAATCTGAATACAGCTGAAATAATCAGTAAAATAACAAGACATAATCAGGCAACTTTTTGAAAACATGACTGCATGATTATTGATGGCTGTTCATTTAAATTTTAATGATTTTTAGTTACAGAATT
This sequence comes from Arapaima gigas, assembly GCA_900497675.1. Taxonomy (NCBI): domain Eukaryota; kingdom Metazoa; phylum Chordata; class Actinopteri; order Osteoglossiformes; family Osteoglossidae; genus Arapaima; species Arapaima gigas. Next base: position 12,151 of record UFQX01000613.1, read on the forward strand.
GAGCGTAGACTTGTAAAAACTGGGATATCTGAATTGTGTTGACGGTAATAGTTATTTCCAAAACTCTTCTTTCCTCGAACTGTTTTTAATGTAACTTTCATCCATAGTTCAGAAAGAAAACAGACTTGTACTATATGTCTATTAGACAGATGTCTGACTGTGCAGCAAAACTGGAGACATTTTTGCTTTTCAGAAAAAACCTATAAATTTAGAAAACGGAAATCTTACGATTCCGCAATTTTATTGCTCGCCACTTCTATTGTTCTATGTCATTGTATATTGAGTTTGGTTTTGTTTGTTTTTAATTCTCTCATTTATTTCAGCTGGATTCTCGACATCTCAAATATAGTTTTTTTCGGTTTCATGGGGTAGAAAAAATATTTTAAGGTTAAAAATTGTTCCTTTAAAAACAGTCGCAGTACCTGGGATCCGCTGTCTTTCCCCGTGTTAAAGTCCCCTGAACAAAATCGGTGCTATACTTTCACTTTGAAAATGCATATCTACCGTCTCTATCAGTTTGGACAAAATTGCCGGTCGACTGCGCCTGACAAAATCTTCGCCATCCAAAAGTAAGAAGAAAATTTGTTAAAATATTGATGTGTTTTATGTCGGTATATTTCCAGCTGACAGTCGAATAAAGTCTCTCTTTTTTTAAATTAAGAAGCGTGCAAAAGAACCCTACATATTTTTGATTGTGTTGTTTTATGTCTAAAATGAAATATTTTATATCACAAGTGATCAGTAACACTTTTATTCAGAACTTGTAATACCTGCTCTATTGATACTGAGAATTTATAAGTATTGCGTGTTTGCAGGATGTGTATGTTTTTATGCTGGACAAATGCAATCAGAAAAAATAAAACTGTCATTTTGAAACAACACATTCACAGTTTTTAGCATGTTCAACTAATACGACAACATTGCCGTTTTACTCAACTATGTATATTTTAAACATAAAGTATATGGTTTATAAGATGAATGTTTGTACTGTACTGGTGAAAACTGTGAAGGCCGAAACAGTGACATTGCAAAGAATTTTTGACATCTGGGACCTCTTCGTGTAAAGCCGTGACAGGAGGTTACTTTAATTATTCCCCGAACGCAAGTCTTTTACACTGAGAACAGTGCAGACAGACACAGTAGCGCTTTCAACAGACAGGTGGCACCACTGAGTCGGCCTTGCCGCTATTGTACGGTTCAAATTTTTAGACCGTACCATAGATAGGCATAGAAGGGAGGCGGAAATCATAGTTTCCTCTTTAATTTAAATTAAGACGTAGATTTAAATAAAATTAGAAGGAATTTTTTTGTTATGCATTTAGAAATAGTGCACTTAAAATTGAGGGAAAAGTTTTAAAAAGTGCGCGACAACGAAAATAATGTGTGATGACTGGTCACCCCTATAGTCTCCAGGATGCCATACAAACGAGGAAACGAACTGAAACAGTTATTTGAAACCACAGTTGCAGAGTAATAGTACGTGAATCAGCAGGCCTCTGCTTATTTATATTTGGATCGGTTCGGTTCGGTTCGGTTCTGCCTGGGCGTCAGTTGAGCACCTTTACCGTCCGGCAGTGATCAGAGAGGTGTATAACTGGCCCGTTCGTGTCTTAGAAGCTCGACTTAGTGCAGGTTAGCTAAAGCAGTTAGCTAACTGTACTGTACTCTGTGTTTTCTGTTATGTTATCATTGTGGGGTACAGAGAGTGGGAGGTCAGTTTACTGCAGTAAGAGTAGGTGTATTACTTGTAGTTTACTTTCACTTATGTACACTGAGAAGTAATTCAGAATGCTATAGTAACTAGGTTTTACTTGACAGCTACCACAGCCAATATGGTAGCAGCACAGCGAGGGACCTGGGTCCTGAGTGGCGCCACTGTGGTTGCTGTGGCTTCGCTGTACCTACCATGTGTTCAGAAGGCTGTTCCTGGTGGAGACTCAGGTACTGTGTGTGAGTACGTGCGTGCGTGTGTGTGTGTGTGTGTGTGCGCGCAAAAATATACTATATGGCTTCTTTAACTTCTTGTGTTGCTAAGACTACTCCTAGAGCAAGAAAAATTTTGGTCAGTCCATGATGAACTAAGCTTGCATGCACAGCAGTGTCTTATTTACAGTACTTGTTGTAATCAAAAACTTCTACGTTGTTAAGAGATCTTACATAAGTTTAACTCTTTTCTTCTCCAGCTGGACATGGTGAATTGTTTCAGTTCAAAAAGTGCAGGCCCCATATATTGATTTAACATATGTTGCCCTTAGATGGATATTGTACCTGGCTGCACACTGTTTCACACCTGTTAGGGCTGATTTCGTTAATCTGGTATTTGCTGCCACTTTAACAAATTTGAAAGCCCTCAATTTACAACCTAATCCTCATGGCCTGCGGCGTGCCAGGACCCAGGCTAGACCAGGGCTGTCTGAGGTGGACAGAGATTAGAGGCAGGAGAGCCTGTGTGTGTGTGTGTGTGTGTGTGTGTGTGTGTGTCTGTGTCTGTGTCTGTCTGTCTGTCTGTCTGTACGTATGTGTACATGCAGAGGGTGCATCTCGTGCCTCAATTCATCCCTGTGAACAGTTCCAGCTGTCCATCTCAAGCACATGACTGGACCCCCAAGGGCTGAAAGGGAGGGTGGGATGAATGACTGTATTTTGACACCATTACTGTATATTTGCCATGTGCATGGCATTCTGCAGGGTTACGTGATGTTTTTCAAAATGTACAAAGCCAAAACATTCATAGATTTGCACATTTCTTCTAGCTTTCAGTTTTTCAGGTACATGTGAACTCTGTGTTTTTATGTAAACAAACAATGGTAGTATTGGTCAGGTCCAGTCACCCCAGCCAGCTATCTGATGTGGTCCCTTTGCTGGTTTTATGTGGATTTCTCCATAGATTTCTGGTATATCATTATATTTATATTCCATGTAAGTTGCCTACAGACTCTTGTTCTCTTCCAGTAACCATGTCGCTCACATTCCAGGCCCCCTGTGCTTGGCAATATGGTGGGGCTACACTGGAAAGTAGTGTGCACCCCTGCCAGGCCCTGCCCCCTTGCTTTTCTTCATCTCAAACTGTAGTTTCTTTGACTGTGATTATCACACAAGAAGCATTATGCAGATGCAAGGAAGTAAATTTGCCACAAAAGCAGAGATAAGTCTGACAGAAAGTGAAGATTATGTTAATAGATATTTTCATTTATTTTTATTATTATTTTACTGATGACAATGAGGTGACAGAACCGGCGTTTGGGGGCCTGATTTAATGCAGTCATTATGCAGAGACGACAGCAGTGCTCACAAGGAGCTGGTGGATTGGTCCTGTGTCGGGATTATTGGCGCGCAGGGAGGCCGATTAGGGCCGGCGGCGCGGTAGGGCCTGACGGTTGGACTGGGGGTGTGGTGTGTTCCTTGCCTTTTTGCTGCCTGCATAGACGCTTATTATTGCTGTCAGTGACCAAGCCACCTCATTGCCTGTAACCTTAAAATTCCCATTCTTAGATGAACTTAAATTGTCAAAAATCAAGGTTTTCAAAGTATAATTTAGCACTTATGTAGGGAAAGTAGAGAAAAATGCTAAGAGAAAAAATAACTTATTGGAATTATTCTATTTACATAGCTGATACTTTTTTAAAAAGCAAATATATTTATATTGTTCATTTATTATTTTGCTTGTGACACCTTAGGTTCAACTTCCTGTCCTTTAGCAATATGCAGCCTGCTGTTACTTAAACTGAAAGTTATACGTTACATGGCACAATAAACAAAGAACATTTTATTTGTGTTTTAAGGTATGTTAAAGTGTGTGGATTTGCTGTTTATGAAAGTGGCTGGAGCTGGAGGCTATGTGTCCAACTGCGTGTGCGCGCACACACACACACACACATGCACTTTACTCTGTTGTAACTCTTGGTGTTCCTCTTGTAAATAGCTGCAGAAGAATGACAGATGTGGTGAGATGGGGCACTGACAAAATTGGGGGTGACAGTGTGGTAGTGCTGCTTTGGCAAAAATGAAGGGAGGAAAAGAAGGCAGCTATCCTCTCCCAGCATGTTTAGGGATGGTCCAGGATGCTGGTCCTGATAGTGGACCGGGCAAGTGTGCTGCGCAGTCCTCCAGGTCTCGCTTTCCACTGCCCTAATCTCTTTAGGTGTGCTCTGCCCCAAGTGGCTGAGCGCACCTCGCAGGGGGATGCTGTTGTCTAGGAATGGGAGCGTGGAAATGGCCGGATTATTCACAGGCTGGCGCTGGTGCCCTGGAACCACAAAGGCGCTTGGCTGTCGTGCGTCACCCCGGCGCTCACCACATTTCCTCTCTCAGAAATGGGATGGCAGCCCTTCTCATTGGGACCGTGGCACCTGGCTGTTTGCGGCCGTGTTTGTGTTTGAGCCATCCGGTTTTTCACTCCTTGCTTTCTCCATAAGCACCTAGACATACTGAGGGGCAAGAGAGGCAGGAAGACATGTGAAAAGAATGTTTGAAATAATGGCAGCATTTCTGCAGTGGTGGGTGGTTATGCTGGGGGGAAGGGATTCAATAATTTTGAAGACTGCTGACTGAAGAGGTTTCGCATATCATGAATGACAGGAATGTTGTTGTAGTAAGTTATTAAGTAGATATCCTTCGAAATGCATTATTTCACATGGTGAGAAGATGCAGTGGTTTTAGTTGAGGAATTTGTATTTTTTTAATTTTTAAAACGGTGTGTACATTGTATAATGTATGGTGTGTGTCAAAAGATAAGGGATCACATCCTTTATAGCAATAAAGTGTGTATACGTATTTGTTTGAGGCTTGCTTTGTCACTACAGTGCTAGTTGCTGACTGATGGTGTTGTATTAGAGTACCTATGTGGTACATTACATGTGCACTGGGTCCTCATTCCTCATATTACAAGTGTTTGAGTTATGAATTTTGAAGGTACTTTTCAGTTTTTTTCTTTTTTTATATAATTAAATTTTCCTGTTCAGTATTTAAAAATCTTGTCTTGGTGGTCATTAACAAAAATAATAAAATAAATACACTAAGCTGCCCGTTTATTAGGTACACTGCAGACCTCCACACAAATTGACTACACTGTGTCGTTTAAATTAGACAGACCAGCATTTGTAGCATCAGTGTTAAACTGAGCATTGGAATTGGCAAAATGAGTCTTATTGACTTTGAGTGTGTTATTATAGTTGGTGCTAGGCATACTGGTTGTAGTATCTCCCACACTGCTTTCGTCCTGGGGTTTTAACGCACAACCATTTCAAGTGTTTTCCAAGAATGGTGTGAAAGGAAAAAAGTACCAGTGATTGACAATCCCGTGGATGAAAAGAGCTTATAGATCAAAGGGGTAAAAGGAGAACGGAGAGAATGCAAGCAAACAGGTGGGCCACAAACAGGCAAGTCACACCCAAATTCAACTGTGGTGTGCAGAATGTCATCTTAGAACACACCACTTACTGGATTTTGCCTCTAATTGGCTACAACACCTGAGGACCATGGTAGGTGTTGATGCTGTCAGCAAAGAGCAAGAAAGCATGTCTCAAGTGGGCAGAGGGCCATCAAAACTAAGCTGTTGAGGTGTGGAAGAAAGTTGCCTGCTTAGATGACTCCAGGTTTCTTTTGCATTGTGCTGATGGAAGGATATGAGTACATGGAGTCATCCTGTTTGTTGTCAACAGTACAATGCAATTGTGGTAGTGTGATGTGTGGTGAATGTTTTTTTGGCACACATTAGGGCTTCTGAAACCTACTGAAGCTCTGAACATCATTGTTGATCAGTTTCATTCCTTCATGGCTGTAGTTTATCCATGCTTAGATGGACACTTCCAGTATGGTAATGCACCATGCCAACGGGAAGTATCCTCACTGAATGGTTCAAGGAACACGACAGTTTTCATTGCTTCAGTAGCCTGCACAGTTCCTGCATCTCAGCTCTACTGAACATCTTTGGGATGAAGTAGAAATGGCTGTTTGCTTTAAGACTGCAACTGTCAAATTTGTAGCAGCTACACAACACAATTACTTCCATGACTTAGCACATTCCTGCATGACATATCCACCATCTTGTAGAACCTATGCCCAGACAAATTCATATTGTTCTGAAGGCCAAAGGAGGTGCTATATACTATGAGATAGATATATGATAAACTAGAAAGGTGGTCTATAATTTATGGGATAAATAAGGCCACCTTTGGAAATAAATATAATTTTTTGGAGACTTTTTATTTTCTACCATTTAAAATGTTTGTAAGATTATTGATAATGGCTTAATTCTGAGCAGAGTTGCAGGGATCTGGATCCTGTCCAGGAATCATTGGGTGTTAGGCTATGAACTTACCCCGAGATGGGAGAGCAGTAGCTTTAACTTTAATGGATGTAAAAATTAATAAAAATAAATTAAAAAAATGAAAATAAAAACTACAGTGTCATTTTGTTAGTATTATAGCTATATCCAAGACTTTTACAGAACTTGCCCAACAAAATAGTTGATGCTTCTATAGGTAATAATCTACAGACAATATAGCAAAGTGAAAACGGCCAGATGCTGATGAACACTGTTCGTTATGTGAGGAATTACTTCGGATTGAATAGAAGGTTGTGGAGTTGATGCATTTTTATTTTGGTAAATTTAAAGCAGTTTTAATATTAATATTTTTTCAAGTTAAAAAAATAAGCAGATCACTGTGTTCCCTGCCTCTCACCCTCTGTTTCTAGAAATAGACTCTGGAACACTGACCCTGCATAGAACATGAGGTTGATGAACATGGAAAAAAATACAAATGTTTACAGAAAATGGATGGATGGGTCATAGTGTTTTTAAATCTGTGTTTTTTTTATCACAACCTGTAATTAAAGGGACATTTCTATTATTGATTATTATCAGTATTATTAATTGTTATTGATCATTGTGTAGGATTTATGCATACATTGAGTTACGCACAGACTTCTGCCCCTAATTGTGTTTTTAAGGTGAGGTTGCAGTGTACCTGTGAGAGAATGGGCTAGATTGTATTTTGCTCAAGTGCTTTGGACACCTACGTCTCACCCAGTCTCCTTTTGTCATGAGATTCATCAGCTGGTGAATGAAAGTTGGCTGACAACGTATGATTTGGGCAACAGTGTGTGTAGCAGGGTTGCAGTGTGATCTAGGGGTAACACACTGACCCAACAGATGGGTGCATTATCATCAAGGGGCTCTTGTGCAGCCCAAGGAGACTGAAATTTCTGCAGTGATGAGTGTTGGACATTTGGAGTGGTAGGGAGCTGAGTTTCCATAGTCAGAGGATCTGGTACTTCCTCAGTGAGTGGCATGATGATGTGGTAGCAGCAGTATGGGTGTGTCCCATACTACTGCTGGGGGGGAATGTGGTGGGTGAGGGACACAAGCAGCGAGCAGGGAGATGACGAACGTGCCACTTAGGAGATGTCGTGCTGGGAAGATTTTCATGTTTTGATCCGAGCAAATTAATGCAAAACCCCAGTGCAAGTATTTGGACTGGGAAAACTTTGGAAGGGCCTCATCTCATATTAGTAATTATTGGGTTTACATTAATTTTGCTCTCTATTTTCTTCCACAGGAGAGCTGATCACCGCTGCTTGTGAGCTGGGGGTAAGCATTAGCCGTATTGTTTAATCAATTCACTCATTAACTCTTATAAGCCTTAACGAAGTTTAATTAAGCATAGGCAAAAAGCAGATTAATTTACTTTCAGAGTACAGGTTTTTTCTTTTCTATACAGTTATTTTATGAAGTTTGAATCACAGAATGCAATAATTTGCAACCTGATTTTCAAATCCAATTAAAGTCAATGGTAAAGTGATGGCTTTGTAAGCTTTGCCTTATGTATGCTGTAAGGCTTATTATATCCCCCCTTTGTGTGAGCGTGCGTGCGTGCGTGAGTGCGTGCGTGCGTGCGTGCGTGTGTGTAAGCCGCAAAGAATGAACTAAATCGGGTTAACAGTTCTAATAAGTTTTATTATTTAATAAAGTTTATTACGCTGCTGTGATCCTTTTAGGGAGTCTGCGTCAGTGCCACTATGCCAGTAATCCTGCTGCAGTCCGTGTGGCCTGCTCGTCCCACTGCTCATCCCACTGCTTGTCCCTACTTTTCCCACTCCCCTAGGTCTCCAGCTAGCCACCCATTTCCCTTTCCCCCTGCTAGCTCCCAAGGGGTAGAGCCATCTCTCTAGGGCTCCAAGTGACATTGCATCTCTGCGTCGTGTCCGTCTGTCCCTTTCTGCCATGCACCTTGTTCTAGGTTCGACTTGCTGTGTTGCTGCTGGCCTGCCTGACCCCAGCCATCTGTTTTCCCAAACTGTACCCCTGCTCACTTCCTTGCTCTGCCCTTTTGTGGCTTTCCCGTTCCCCACCATCACTCTTGCCTCTGCGCCATATCCTAGTGTTCCCCTAGCCAGGCATGCACTGTAGTACTTAGGCCTGAGCTGAACCCCTGCCTTCCAGTATTGTTGAACTCGCTACTTGCTCGTCTGCTTTATCCACTCCCAGCCCCCCCCCCCCCCCCC
>UFQX01000613.1:20708-38722 GCA_900497675.1 Arapaima gigas
CCCCCCCCCCCCCCCCCCCCCCCCGAGCCGGGTGCCCGCCCAGCCTTATCAGTACCACGGATGAGCCTGTGTTTAATAACCAGGCCTTATCAGTCCCGAGAAGACTTAGACGCTAATTGCTGCGATCGCTGCCGTCCCGAGCGACGGGACTCAGAGGTGGGGCCATACTGGCAAGGACTGGCACCACATGCCCCCTCCTTCCTTCTTTGGGTACTGGGGAGAGGCAGCTGGGCTGGGCCACTCCGGCCACGTGTGGGGAATGAGCGGGACCAGGCAGTGATTGAGCTGTGGGCAAGTCACTGATCGGTCAGGGCCCCCGGCCGGTGCTGTCCCACTGGGCACCCACGCATGCCAGAACCGGTGCCCAGGCACTCTGCTCCTCAAACAGGCTGTAATTAAAATTACAGGCTTTTAATTACATCTCGCTTCCTCCCTTTCATCATTCCTTGCTCCGCCTGTGCGTCACTCTCTCCTTCTGTTTTATCATCTTCATTTTGCCTGCATGTTTTTTTTCTTTTTCAAACTCTTTCACTGTTCACCTCTGCTGTCCCTCTCTGTGGGCCTCGCTACTGCACCATGTCTGTTTTAATTCTCTACACTTTTGCCCTGCTTTTTGTTCTGTCCCTTCATCATCTCTTCCTCCAGCTGACTGACTGTGGTGTCCACTTTTGCCTGCAGGTGGCACACCCCCCTGGTTATCCCCTCTTCACTTTATTGTCCCGCCTGGCAATGACCTTCCTGCCCTCCTTGTCCCCAGCCCACAGTGTCAACCTGCTGTGTTGCCTGCTGGGGTCAGTCTCGAGTGGTACCCTCTGCTTTGCTGTGTGCAGGTATGGGAAGGGGGCTTCTCTCATAGGTGGGGCTCAGAGGGAGTAGCCCTTATTTACAGTTCTTGTTAATGCTTGTATTTACATTATTTTGTAATATTATCATCGCTTAATTTCGGTGGTCTTGATTTATGCATTTTTGCTAGATTGCAATTTGATTTCTAATACCATGACTTGATTTATGTGATGATCTGCTTGATACAATGTATTCCAGCCAAAGAAATTGAGAGAAAAAAGAGAAAATTTCTTGCATCACAATTTCATCCAGGCATGTAAAAATTTTTAAAAAAACATAAATTACACTATGTACATGTCCACGAGTGTGTGTGTGCACGTGTGTGCTGCATGTTATATGATGGCCATTCTGTATAATTTATACGCCTTTAGGAGGGTGGCCTTATGGCAAGGAGTGTTAGGTCCTGGGGAAGGTCAATGTAAAGTTTGTGTAGCTGCCACTGGTGCTGTTGTGTCTTTAAGAGGAGATGAGCATGTAAATATCTTTGTCATGATTGGTCAGTGGATCAACATTTTAAGTTATGGTTCTCTTACACAGTTAATAACAGTCTGCGTTATTTAATAAAAGTTGGCTTGTTCTACATTCTTCTACTGCCAAGTTTGTCTTTTTAAAACTTTCCTCAAGGGCATGACACCTTCAATAATCTTAGATTTGGGTGAGAATTTGGCTTAAATAACATGAAGCCAGGGATTCAACCTGCCTTGTGTCAACGGTTTAGGGTGGTGGTGGTGTAATGGTGTGGGGAATGTTTTCTTGGTACACATTAGGCCCCCAAATACCAGTCGAGCATCATTTTAATGCCACAGTGACACATTGGGCACAATTTATCCATTGTCTAACGGCTACTTCTAAGATGATATTGCGCTACGCCACAAAGCACGTCATCTCAACCTGGTTCCATGAACACCAGATCTGAATTCAGTATAGCACCTTTGGGATGTGGTAAAATGGCAAATTGGCATGAATGTGCATCTGACAAATCTGCAACAATTACATGAGGCGATCATATCAACATGGACCAGAATCTCTTAAAAAATGTTTTCAGCACCTGTGAATTTATGCTGTTTTGAGAGCAGAGGTCCTATCCAGTATTAGTATGGTGTTCCTAATAAAGTGGTCAGTATATGTGCATTTATACACATACACACGGCACTGCTGTCATAGATCATACCCATAGGAGAGAGAAGTGTGACTGTTAATGCCTGGAGAGCTCAGGTGGATTTCACCTCTGTCAGCTGTTCTTTCCTCCTGTCTTTGTGGCTTCTCTTTGCTCTGTTTTCTCTTGATGGGTGAGGCCATGTCTAGGGAATTGGGAAAATGGAGGGGGAGTATGCAGAGGTGAAGCTGATACAGTAATCTCCTGAGGCCACGACCCTTGGTTCTCAACTCAATTTCCTTATAATACCCTCCTGACCTGGAAGTTATTTATTCAGTTAACCTTCCTGCTCCACAGGGGGTGGAAGGTTGGAGTTCAGTCAAGTGTAGAGGAAGGAAGATAACCTATACCAATGACACCCTCAGGACCTTGTACACACAGGGAGTGAGCATGCTTAAATAGGACCACGTAAGTAGCAGCTTAACAACAAAATTCAATATACATCACCATATCTTTCCTACAAAAATGAGTATGATTCAAAATATAACCAGGCAGAATCAATAAAAAGCTATATTTTTCCTCGTGTGGTGACTGATACACCAGCTGATCCCCTATGTTTTCCTAACCTCTGCTCTGTGACCTTGTTTTTCCCTCCACTTAGAATGCATCAGTGACACCATGGAAAATGTAAGGAGATCTCAGGTCTAATATCTTGAAGAAGGTTAACATACCTGTATTATAATTTGTGCTTTTGTGATTTTGGAAGTTCATCCATTTTTTAGTTTACAAATTGAATTTGTTCCTAGAAAGTCATTTGTTAGGTGCTAATTCATAAATTAAATACCATTATTCCTGAAAGGAAAATTTCTGACTTGTTCGAGTATTAATCCTCTCTCACCAAAGAATACAATTATCAAATATCCCAACTGATGTCAAGCAGTTACAAATATAGCAATAAATTGCACATAAGTATGTGTAAATATGTACCCAAATATATTTATGTTGGTAGGGTATGAATGGTGGAAAGAAAGGATGGAATATTAGACAAAGAATGCTAAAAAATATAAAAGATTATTCCTATTTTATGGTATATTGTCTTAAACATCAGAAACATCCAAATTAAATAATTAAAGAAAAGTGAGAGGGCAGAAGGTGCCTGGCCTAGTAAATAATTTTCTAGCACATGCCATCATCTTGAGGGAATGTATTAACTAATGTGACATTCTTTCCTTCAGTGCTCAGTATCTGAGAGATGTAAACATCAGACTGAGGTCTCAATTCAAAATCGGGCGCTATACAGAAAGTTTCCTGAAATTTGCCTATTACACAAACAGAAATGTTTGTATCTGGGAACATGTTGATTGTAAATCAGGTTTAAATTGTTCAATGAGAATGATATCACTTCGTCACTTGAAAGTCTGCAAATCAAACTATCACTGTTCAGATTACAGCTTTTAACATTTTTGTTGACATTGTATGACTTGAGTACTCAGGGTCCAGGGATATGTAGAATAGTTTGTGTTGGAAGGAGTGGAAGATCAGCAGTTGCAAACGTGATGACCTTTTTTACATTTATAAACTGAGCCAACTGTCCTGTCTTGCTGAGGCTCACATTGACCCCAGGACCCTGCCGCTGCCATTGTGTTTGTCTGGGATGCAGTCCCGATTTACTGTTTTTCCTAAGGTACTCTTCCTGGCCTCCTGAGATAACTGGTGTGGAGTCAGGCACAGTCAGTGTGTTTCTGTTGTTCCTGAGGTCCCCAGGAGGCTCAGAGTCACTTTCCTGATTGCCACTATTAGAGAGTCCAGACAGTCTGTTTCTCATGCCTCTTTACCAGGTCTTAATGCCCAGTGCTAGTTATTTTTTACACTCTTAGTTTTTCCAATGTGGTTTTTATAGTGTCCTATAGTTTATAAGTTTATAATTTTAATCTTAATTGTAATCTTTATATTCTTTATAATGTCCTCTATTTTATAATGCACTCTGTTTCAAACTGACCACTTTCAAATCTTCTAATTTCTTGGTGTGCCTAGTAATGTTAGATATTTTACAAACGTGTTTATCATTTTCAGAAATGTCCATGCAAGAGACCAGAGTGATGGTGCAGTTTTCTTTGTGCTTATGGTTTGACTCATGCTGCATTAAGTTCTCAACCTCCTTTACCCCTTGTTTGCTAGTTTCACCTGTTATAATCTCGATAATTATGTCCCCTGTCTATCCAAACGATGTCAGCTCGTTTAAGTGTATACAAATTCATTTGCGTTGCTTTAATTTATTTATTTTGACTGTTCTTTTTTTGCATGAACTGTTGAATTCATTCCATGACTTTGAGCATCATGTATATGTATGTTTTGTATTTGAGCGTTTACATAATAGCTACAAAATAATTGAACGAGCCATTCAGCTCCCAACAATTTGGCTTTAACTTGAGCTTCCTTTAATACTGCTGCTCTGGTAATCAAATTATTACAGTCATTTATAGATGAAGGGAAACTGACTTTTGGGATTGAGGAGAAAATTAATTTTTGGCATTGAAATAAAGTGGTAATTTGTTTTTGCGAATTCACCTTATGAAGGTTTCTCTAAGAATGCTTTACCTTTTTAAGACTAGTTTTTTTGATATATAGGTGAGTTATAATGGTTATAGCCATTGAAGGCAGAGCGATGTGGGGCTGAACCATGTGTCCTGCTTGTGGCAGCTGCCATGGGACAGTTTCTACTTCCTGTAAGCGAACGGCACGCAGCAGCAAGCCATGATAGGGAGGTCAGAGGTGAGGGATGCATGCTGCTATGGAAGAGGAACAGGAGAGGAAGTACTCACCATGGGGGCTGGCCCAGGGCCCAGGCTGTAGCCAGAGCACCTGCCCCTCTGCAGGTCTAGTTACAGGCTGTCAGCCATGGCCACAGTTTCTTCAGCTGACCTGAGTGGACTCATGGGCAACGCTGCTGTCACTCCATTGCTGACAGTGCCAGGATCTGTTTGTCCTCCTTTTGCTTTTCAGTTGGCCTGTTGGTTAGTAGTTATCATCACCCTTCTAGACAGACTAGGCTGAACTTGAACCCTTGTCTGGTGTTGGTGCTGTCAGGCTACCGCTGTTATCTCCTGTGCCGTTGTTCTATTTAAATAATGTTCAAGAAACATTAAATTAGTTTCTCATTAACAGCATTATTCAAATTTTGTGATTATGGTGATCAAAATGTTCTTGGAACAAGCATTGTGGGATGACATAGGTGAATGTCCAATCTGGAAGCATATTGAAGTTATAACTCCTGAACAGCTGAAATGGCTTTAGCTTCAAAGACATTGATCCAGGTTAAAATATTTTAATGTTGTGTATAGCATTCTAACTCAAGCCCTAGTGATTGCTTGATCTTGTATTGCATGACAGTGCTGTAGTAGACAGGGTTTGTCTTTCCATTTGTGGGCATCTAGTCATTAACCCTTAGATTTGACTTTCTTCAATAGTCTGTGTTCAAGTGTCCTTCCTTTAAAAATTTAGTCATTGCAAAGATATGTGCATAAATTTCCTCTCTTACTTTTAGGGGCAACTGAACAAACATGTCAAAGTGTCTGCAAAATGGAGCTCTGAAGAAAACTGGCTGTGCTCAGTTCTTCACCAACGTGGAATTAATAATTTAGGATTAGGTGTAAGGTATTAGGAATGTCCATATCTCTTTTTACAGTTGAAAACAAACAATGGACTTAATGTACATAGGCCGGACACTCAGAGAAGGTGCATCACATGACTGTCTGTATACATCTTGAAATCTAGTAGGATAACTCCAAGGGCATTGTAACTGAAAATTGGTGTCAAATTCTCACTTTACCCTATAACTCCTATTGATATTTAACAAACTTGCCTGCAGGTTAGTGCTATATTAAAATAGTTAAGTGATTTACTCTATATTTGATGGCTAGTAGCTATTAAGTACAACTGTCAATTATGCTGAACAGCAAAAGGTGATCAGCAGAAAGGACATAATACAAAACAGGCACAGTGACTGCCACAAAATTAACATGCTTGTGATCACAGGGTATGGTGGCAAGGATGCTTGTTCCAGAATGGCAGTTCCACACACACAACTCAGTGTTTGGCACCAGGGCCTCAGGTGTTGTGTGCTGCACCCAGCGGGACAGTCACAATGGCATACCATCCCCCAGCAGGGGCCTCTGCCCACAGTACCTGTTCCCAGACTGGCATGGGCATTGTGCGCCAAGGTAGACCAGTCTGCACACCCCATGTTCTCTGCTCATTCTGGGCATGGCACCGAAGATAGTGTCCACCCTCAGAACAGCCAGGCCTGTTCTCTCACTCCCTGTGCTCCCATCATCACACAGCTGCTTCCTTCTTACCTGAAATAATCTATCAGAAGCTCCTGTTATGATGAGACATCTCAATATTATTTCCCTGTAATGTTTATAACAATGCCATAAGGAAAAGTTAATCTTGAACATTGATATTCCAGTTCTTCAACATGCATTTTTTAAATACGTTGGAGTTTGACTGTAGGCCTTTTTAGTGCTGATACCAGTCCTTTTAAGTTTTTGTTAAATGAATAAGCACAAGGTTGTTATTTTATTTCCCATATTGATATCTATTGTCTGAGGTTTATGGGTTTGTACTCCAGCAGTAGGTGCTAGCTGCTTCTGAGATGATTATGCCTTCTTACATAACAGGAAAAGCACAATGGTTACAACCCGATACCTGCCTGGCGCTTTTCAGCTGGTCCTGTGCCAAGAGGTGGCACCTGTACCCCCTGTGGCCCCACTCTTTTTAAGGCCTGCCACCATATGGTGCTCATAGGGGTTCTGTACCGCACCTTTTGCACTGTTGTAGCCATTCTGTTCAGATGGGTTTATTCAGAGTGCTCATTGGAGACCAGGTGAATGTTTGGTTAAAGCCTGGCTGATTGTGGGTTGGATGGGAAAAGTGCCAAAGTGCAGTGGGATGATTAACATCTGCTTGCTTCTCCAGATGTTTCTTCTCATATTTGTTTCTGCTGTGCTGGAATCCTTGACAAGACAGCTCTTGGACCATGCATTGAATATGGGTTTGATCCCCATTCAGCTTCTGTTGGGTTTGCATGTCCTTCTCAGGTTCCTGTGGGTTTCCTCCCACAGTCCTAAGACATTTTTTTCAGGTGAATTGGGGAGTCTAAAACTTGAATGAGTGAATGTGCGTTATATGGTCCTGTTAGGTTAAAGAGTGAATGACTGTAAGTGATTTAGTAAATTACCATGTTTGAAAGTGTCTGCTAAATGATTACGTATAAGTGTGTGCATCACTCAAACTCCGTATGCTGAGCTCTTGTGATTATCCTGGGTTTTGCAACTAAAATCTAACTGTAGTTAATCAAAACAGTTTTACATGTAAGTAAACATAGTAGTTCCCTAATGAAAGTGACAAGGGTCCCACCCCTTTCCCATGCAGGTGTGGGAAGGAAACAATGTTCAAATAAAACGCACATCGGGTAATATGAGGTCTGATCTTTCACCAGTACATATTTTCCCCCACATGTTTGGTCAGCATAGGAATATCTGAACAAGTGTGTTAGCTATACTTGCTAAGAAATGAAGTGGGCTTATTGAAACCCCATGTATTCACACTCTGGCCCCAGGTTTGTGTGTGTGGCCTCCGAAACAGCAGGCTCCTGTTCTCCCTTGGCAGCATGACCAATACTGCCCTCAGGACTTGCTCAACAATGCCGTGTCGCAGATGTTTAATGAAGATGTTATTTCCTCATTACTGGAGGGAGGGGGGAGGGCGTGAGGGGTGACGGCGGCCCGGCCTACCATACCATTTAATATTATTTTAGCCCAGAGGCCTGAGATTGTCTCCACAGCCGTCGTGAATATTACATCCCTCTCTCACTACACACTCCTAATGACAGTCGCCAGCCAAGCGACGGATCAGGCTTGGCAATTATAATTTGCCCAGAATGACTTAATGGAGTGTATAGAGCGACCCTATATATCAGCAGCGCTTAATGACTTTTGTCTGGGTGCAGGCAAAATTAGAAATAGTAATAATGGTAATCTGAATTGGATAAACACCATTTATTTTACGAGGTGCAGATTAAGACGCCATTCTTGAGAAAATTATGTTGGTGGCCACATTTTTTGAGCAGCATAAGGATTGCAATGATTAATTCTACACCTATTTCGCATGCAAACAGCGAGGGCATTGGAACAGCGGCTGGTCTTTTAAATGCCTCACTGGAGGCCAATATGGGCTCCCTGACTGTGCAAGTATGCCCAAGTTTACAATGTTACCAGCCTTTGAGATAAGACTAGCTGAGCTACCCAGTGCTGCCTTGGTCAAAATGTGTAGCGGTGGTGAAAAGTCAAAATAAATTATATAATCACCAAACTTTCACCATTATATTGATTGCATTTAGTAAATAAGTATTGTGCTGTCGAACAAGTGAAAACCAGTCATGTGCCCTGGTCATAATCAAGTGGAAAGGAAAAAAACTATATATATCTCACCAAACTTTACTACCCTTACATCACTAATATGTTCAGCACCACATATGTTCATATTCATTTTTTACATTTTCATTTACTTGTATATTAAAGCCACTAGCTACTGTGGTTGAACATGCAGATATTACATATTGAAAAGCGTGCTCTGGCTGTCATGATGTCTATGCAGTAACAACAAATTATATATCACCAAAATTTGTGTATTGTTGAGAAAATATGTCAGCTTGTGTTAAGTGTGTGAGCTTGTCATGCTTATATGTGAGTGAGAAAGTTTGTCTGTGTGTGTGGACTGAGAAAATCAGTTCCAGTGCTTCCAGTGCCATGTGTAGGGTGGGAAATTCTGTCAGCATCTTTATGTATACTCTGCATGTTATGTTTCTGTGTGCTGCCTGAGACATCAATACTCCCTCTTTTTCCAAGACTATGCAAAAACCTCACTTAGGGTAAGAAGTACTTGTGTGCCAAAATTCAGTTTAGAAGCTGAAAAACAAAGCTATGCATAAAAATCTGCCAAACAGAAAGACAAACGGAGAACTTTATACATAGAGAGATAAGATAACACTATTGGCCATGTACATTTGCAGACACAAAGAATTTGATAAAGTTTAGGCTCATTCAAACACCTACAACCAAACAGAACAAAAGGAAGGAAATACAAGTCATAAAGTGACAGATTTTAAAGTGCAGTAATTAGATACATACAAACAGTACAATTACTTAGACATTAGTGTGAGCATATTTGAATGATATGAACATAGAGGTTGAAGCAGGAAGATTAAACACTAGATATAATTTTTGCCACTTATTAAAAAAGTTTGAGGCATTAGCAATATTTTCAATTAAAGATGGTTATAATGTGCACTTCAGAGGCTTTTAAGAAACACTGTTTTAAGAGAAATCTGTTTTTTTGCCTTATTGTTTGAGTCCTGAGAGCCCAGTGTTGCTTCCCACATGGGATGGCCTGGAATACATGATGGCTGTGGTGGAAAGGGTCTGTGATGATGTTGCCTGCATGGATTTTGGTCTTGCATGCACTACTGCATGCCTGTACTTTACTTTATTTAGTTAATGCTTTTCTTCAGACTGACCAACAGCACTGAACTACTTACACTGATTTATCCATTTATGCAGCTGGGAAATGTTTGCTGTATCGATTTATGCTTAAAGGGTGCTGCTGCATGAGAAGGGATTTGAAGCCGGGTCCATGTTCAGTTGTTAACTGGTAGCTCTAACCATTATGCCACCTGCAGCCCATGTGTGCTGCTATGTCAGTCAGCCTAACCCCTACCCAATATGTAAATGTACACATATCAAAGTTTTTATGCTTATAAATGCCCTGAAATGAACATAGCACACGTTTATATATTTTTCATAGACATTTTCCCATGGACCATGTTATACATTTTTGCAGTGTTATAGTGATATTTGTGAAAGTTGGTTTAGGGATTTTTGGATGGGCTGGGAAAACAATTATTCCCAATTCAAATAATCAAAAATAGCATTCTGATATATTCTATTTTGATATGTGCAATGTTTTAAGGAACGAGTTAAGTGCATAAATCGATACCTGATATCTTGCCTGATTTTCTGTGCTTTTACATTAGGATTACAGTTCATGTTAATTTAAGTGTTGCATTTAGTATCCATAGGTATATGGCTTGTTTTAAGGTTAGTCAATCCATTTTTAGAAGTTTTACCTTTGAATGTCCTTTTTTGTTCTACTAAGTTTGGGTGACTTTTTGGTGTGGGGGAATGCATTAATATTTTCTCCATAAATAATGCAAAGGGATTCTTTCTTCATTGAAAATTATTCTAAAGACCAAATTATGTCTGCTGACTGAGAGACAAGTATACTAGTTAATTTCTAAAGTATTTTGGAATACATTACATTTAGATACATTTGTACAGTACTGCCTTGAGGGTCTTTAAGCATCTGATTCTCTCATTTTTATTCAAACGGAAAGAGAGAACTTTTTGAATATTGGATGCAACTGCTCATGTTAGTGACACTGGCTGCTGAATAAGTAAACACGTGCCCTGGCAAACACACACCCTACCAATACAGGCCTGGTGAGGACTGAACACCAGATTGATGTGATCACATCTCAGACATGAAGGTTCTAACTTTTGGCACACATACGGTGCCATGAGCTCCCTCTCTCCCTCAGTGCTGCTCGATCTCTCTCAGCATTTGAGAATGGTCTCAAAACACATCTTACGGACCCTTTTCTCTCCTCACCCCTATCTGGTCCATACATTTTCACTACATTAACTGTAAAGAAAAATCTATTCCATATCAATTCTCTTAATAGCTGCTGGTGTAATGTGTGCCAGCAAAAGAAGTGATGTTGGACTAATTGATTGTACTTTGAAAATCACTGAAAATCTGTATCTATATCTCTCTGTTTGTTGATGATGCATCACTAAATGAATAAATGTAAATGTAATGTAAACATGGGTGGTGGGTGCACAGCTACTGAAGTCAGGGGTTTTGATCCTGCGTGAGTGCTGTCTTAGCCAGGACAGCTGTCATATAGATGCCACCTAATCTACACTGTGGTTTTATCGCATCTTTCTTCATGTATATGAAAATATGTACAGAAAATTCTACAGCATATGCACATGTAAACACTCCTCTAGACACTTGCTAGAGGACATGCATAAACATGTCTTTATGGTTTGCCTTTCCAGTGTGCTGCATGCACCGCGTTATAGAGAACCCAGCATTTGTGGTTAAGCTTTTGGTTGCTGTTCTTCATTTCTGTGACATTGCTGTTTAAGACTCTGCTGGACCACTGGATGTGGCTGCTGGTCCAGAGCTGGTGCCAGTGGGCCAGGATGGCTCTCTGCAAACCCCAGGCAGCAGGGCACTGTGCCACAGTGGCCTCCATATTGTCCAGGAGATTGCCTCACTGCCTTGAATATCTGTGCTTTTATGTACCGGGTACTGGGAAGCCAGTAGGAGAATCTGTCCAGCTACCAGCCTTGAAGGAACCTCTTCCCATTTCTGGTCTTCAGGAATGTGAGGTTTTTTCTGTGGCAGCAGGAGGTTTCCTTGGGGCTGTGCTCCGTGGTGTCCCTGTCCCCCTCCAATAAACATCTGACACACCTGGATCAGCCCATCTAACTAGTATCACTCGGGTTGAACCTGTGGCAGGTGCGTCTGACCTGCTGTCACACGGCGATATGGGTTTTAATGGGTAGGGGTAGAATTGAGCCCTAAAGGAAACAGTCAGGCCACAAAATTGTTTATGTTTATATTTACATGCATTCCTCATTGTATTTATGGCAGGGCCTTTGCCTGTTTTCTGCTGCTTCTTTTGCATATCACACAGCATAATGGAGATGGAGTGAAGAAGATTGTGTATCAGTCACTACTTGAGTTCTGCATTCGCACTTTCCATTTTGTTTATTTTTTAAGTGAAAATGGCAGTGGTATTTTTTTGATGTTTTTTCCCCAAAGTGAAAAAGTGACTTAATTTTATCCTTTAAAAGAACCATCAAGATTTCTGTCTCCCTCCATACACACACACACACACACACACACACACACACACACACACACACACACACACACACACACACACACACCCCCCCTGCATGTGAATGGTGAAAGTGACCAGGGTACCATAACCTGTCACTACCTGTGTGACTTAGATTATTACTGTGTCTATTGATGCTGCATTTATAAGAAATCTGTTCAGTTGCTTTCCTGTAGGAGTGGAGCAGCTGTTCTGTGCTGTGTACACTACTGACATACATGTGTTTTTATATGTTTCTTGTTTCTTTCTGACATTTCTAACCACTATGCCACCTGCTGGCTGAAACATCACACCTCTCTCTGTTCTGCTATAGTGTCTGTTAACTACATACGTTGTCAGCTGCCAAAGTCCGGGGCTGCAGGCACTACAAAATGGAGAAATGGGTGTGGGGTGCTGGGACGGCCACCTCTGCGGTACAGTGGTGGCTTTGCGGAAAGAGATGTCAACTGCTTGCAGGGAATAAAGGTGCCGAGTAGCTTCCCTGCCACTGCAGCTGTCAGGCATCAGTGCTGAAAGCAAACCAGGCTCACAGAAGAGCACTTCTCTGAGGCTCCCCAGCATGAGACCTCTCCTCCCACCTCACCAGGAGTATGTGCCCTGGGTTAATTACCATGCAGGGGGGTAGAACTGAGGGTGCAGGGGGTCTGTGCATCTCAACGTAGGGCCCCTCCCCACCCAGTTTCCGGCTAATTCCTGGAGCGGCACAGCAAGCGAGGAGCTATCTCCCAACAGGAACAGACATCCCTTGCCTCCCCCTTCCCTGCACAGAAGTCAGAAGCGCAGGCGACGGAAGGAAGGAGCGAATACAGGGAGGGGGGAAAAAAGGAGAAGTAGTCAGCGAGAGTTGGCTTTTTTTCCCCCCTTCCTCTCTCGCTCTCCTTTTTCCCTGATTTACTGCGCTTTCCTCAGAAAGCTCCATTGTTCCCTTCACTAAGTCTCATCAGGCCTTTTGTGGCTGACTATCACAGCGGCAGGCAGAGAGCTGGAAATGTATAAATGGTATCATGGCTGTGATTAATGGCGGTGCTTATGAGTCAGGTCTGATAACGGGCCTGCTCTCTACTCAATTTCAGATACCGTTAATGGAATCTGTCTTCTGCGATTGTAATGTGAGAGCGCCTAATTTGCTATGGAGCTTGAAGCTGTCACCGGCAAGGGATTGTGGGGTCATAAGGGACCTGGCAGCCGTTTGGCCTGCAGCTTGTATCTGCCGCCGTGAATAGAGCAGCTCTCTGCCTGTCACTTAGCTGATAGGCTGATGAGGACTCTAAGCCACTGCACACAATGGAGGAGAGGGCCATACTGCCTGACTCCCCTAATTGTCAAGCCTGCTCAAATTTCAGAGCCAGCATGCTGGGGACTCGCCTTTTTTCCCAACTTTTTTCCCTTCATTTCATCCTCCACCCCCCCCCCCCCCCCCCCCCCCCCCCCCCCCCCCCCCCCCCCTTTCCGGTCNCCCCCCCCCCCCCCCACCACCACTACTACCTCGCTCTCTGCACCCTTTTCCCCCCTTTCTTTCACTCTCCTTCCTCTCATTTGCTGTCTCTCTCTTGCTCTCTCTCTGTCTCTTTCTGTTTCTCTTTAATAAGTGGTGGGTCTTAGCGTATAACAGATTATCCCAAGTTTGCCTCAATTACTGCTAAAGAGATGGAGGGAGAGGATGGGGGGGTGATACTTTTGTGGAAACATTTAAATTGCTAACGATATCTCTGCTTGCGGCAGCAGTGTCAACTGCTGGCAGGCCGCACTGGAGTGGGGGGCGCTAATCGCAGGGTGTCTCTGTCCAGCGGTCCTGTACTGTAGGAATGTGGCTAATCATGGTACATGAGCTTTAACATAGGTAGTGTTACTGCTTTACTTTAGTTTGGCCTCTACAGCATAGCATTTACACAATTACTTTTTTCAAAGGCAGTGGGCAAGCATAGTGCTTGGAGCCATTGTTTTGAGGCACCTGAAGGTTGCAGGTTCAACTGCCACTATTTAATTTGAATTTCTCCGGTAAAAACACCCTGTTTTTTAAAAGGGTAACGTTGTTGTGATTTGTTTAAAATAATGTTGTCAGCTAAATAATAAGTAATGATTTGTCTCTCCTTTGTTTAAATTTAAATTTTGACCTGTATTTAGCTACGCAGCCCCGATGCCCACTGTGTTTACACCACTCTTGCCTCTGTTCTCTCTTCCCCAGACTGACAGGGCCGGGACCAGGAGCTGTACTAGCTGGGGGTACATTCGCCCTCTCTGCACTGACCTGGCGCTGGTCCGTTGTAGCAGAGGTCTTTTCCCTCAATAACCTCTTTGTGGGCCTGATCTTCGCTTTGGCTGCTTGTTTCCATGTCGCCGAGAGTGCTGCTGAGAGGAGGAAGGTAAACACTTCATGTAACAGCTGCACCTCATGTGGGCATATGGAATTGGATGGCAGGAACCTTAAAAAGCTTAAAGACCTGCTAGCATTGCTTGAACAACTCAGTGTGGGGACACGGGGGTCGCTTCTGAAATTGCCATCGTTTTTAATAAAACATGTAAACTCCACATTGCTAGAAGCTGTCTTGATACATGCTTTATGAAAATGCTAAAACCGTCCATGACATCATTGCAGGTGAAGAAAGGCGGCAAAGATTAATATTAGCTAGTGAGAAAGCTTAATCCTGAGAGTAATTTTAGTTTGAATTATTCAGAAAGGGTGCTTAAAGTGTGTTGTGCCTTGGCACTCTGCTGTGACTAATCAAGGGAGATTTTGCTCTGTCCAACCTTATGGTTAGAAGTTTACACAACACTCAAAACTGTGCAAGCTGCAATTTGATAGGGAAACGCAAGACTGTTGCATGCTCAGGTTCCTCTCCCCAGATTAAAATATTTTAGTCAGAGGTCAGCTGGTGGATGATGGGTCTGTATGTTAGGAGCAGGGGATGCTGGTGCTGTTGTGTTAAATTGATCTCCTTTAATTGACAGTTAAAGTACTGTTGAAAACTGATGCAGTTTGAAACTAATGAATCTAAAGATCTGAATCATAAATTTATGTAGTTATTTGTGTTTGCATTTTCAACTTATTTTTAAAAATCCAAACATTTATAATAATTATATACCTTTATGAAAAAATTTACGGACCAGTGGATTCAAAACTTACACTAGAAAATACACTAATGACTGCAAAGTTTTTTTTCAAAGGAAGTGAGAATGCTTTCAAAAAATGTGAGAAATGCATCATGATATTTGGGTATTAAAGTTGTATCTCTGTTTACATTTAGTATTTGGCAGATTCTTCTATCAGATACTATTGTATCCAGAGTGACACTAAGCAAAAGTGCACCAACAGTAGATGAATGAAGCACAGCTTGTTTGTCTTTTGTCTGGTTCATGTCACTAAAGTAGCTGTCTGTAGGAATGAGAAGCATATACCAGATGTATTTATTTCTATTTAATTGCATTGGTGTAATGTGGTTGGTGTGGTGTAATGTGGCTCCATGAGTTCCTCCTCAGATTAGGAACCCAGGCATCATACAGAAGAGAGAACAGTAAATAGCTGTTTGATTAGGAACTTCTAACCATTAGTCAGATGGCCATAGCTGCTAGAAAATCTGGTTTGTTTGAGTATATTAATTTACTGTTATTGAAGTTAACTTTGTGTTTTCATCAATCCTTCCAGATCTGTGGAGTGAAGCTGTCATTAACTGTGCCATTATGTGTCTCACTCTTAGTTTTCCCATTGGGGGGCACTATGCTGTGGTTTGGGTTTGTGTAACCAGCACACCTTGGTGCTCTATGTAGTGCTCATCATCCCTTGGGTGCTTCTGCAACTTCACAACTGCCAGGTGAGTACAGTTCAGTAACATGCTGGCCCAAATCTTCTGAACCCTTTTGTGGATCACCATGTGATTGCCTTCATGCTGCATCCTACTGGTCAGGAGCTGACACTGCGAGGTGTGGCACTGCTAGCCCTCTGCTTCTTCAGTGGCTTCTCGCCATATATCTACCTGCCAGTCTCATCATGGCTGAATACTGCTCGCTGGAGCTGGGGTGACCAGACCACTGTTGAGGGCCTACTCACACACCTGCTCAGGATAGAGTATGGCACGTTCAGCCTGGTACTGTCTCTCTTCTTTCCACATGCGCACATGCACACACACACTTTGGATCTAGTGGAGGACTTTGGATCTAGCGTGCCACAGTCTCTTTTCAAAGTGCCTAAATCTGATCTTACAGTGATTTTGAAAATTCTGAGAAACATCTCCTGGCCACCAGACTGGAGCATGGATGCATGCAAAGCAGCCATGTAGTGAGGTCAAATCTTTACTTTGACACTTCTTTTGGCTTTGTAGAAACACCCTCTGGTTAGAGCGTGGCACACCTTCTTCTGCACTCCACTGTCCTCCAGATACACAGATAACCATCAGTGTTGAGCCACTGCCTGACAAAGCACCCAGTCTCTCTCTCTTTCTCTTTTCAGGCAAAGGCAGACAGCTCTGTAGGGTCAGCTGGGATGCTCTGGTGAGTGTGCTACCTGACTCATGACTCATATTGTCTATTGCCAACTCATTTTATCAACTTGCCAGTTACTGATTACATGGTTACCAGAATAATAACCTGAGAGCGGGTTTCTAAATTCTGAGGGAGACTCCGATGTTATCCTGGCCTGCACACTCTTATACTGTCATATTCTAATTCTATTACTTGTTTAGAGCATTTTTGATGTCACATCAAGTAATTAATTTATTTACAAACTCATCCTTGGTTAATGGTTATATTTTATGTAAACTTTTTTCTTCTAAATTAAATTATACATAAATTCTGAAATTAAAGATTTTTTTATTTTATATTTTTATTTTATCATTTTATTATTGTTATTTTGGAGTGGTTATTTTTTCTTGTTGGTTCTCTCTGTGCTGCTGCTTGTGGTGGTGTTGGCACCCCTTCGTAGACCACACATTTTGCGTATATATGGTAACACTGAACTGTTTATTTGAACTCTTAAAGGGTCTAGTGTATGTAAAATACATTAAAAAATTATTACATGCAGTAATCTTGTAGTGCTAGTGTACAAGGACTGGCTTGAGAAAAACAAAGCTTGTATGGCACATTCAAATAAATTAATAAAAAGAAATTTAAAGCCTCTGTCACAAAGCCACTTGGCACAGTTTTCAAATGTGGTCTGAGTTTATGGCACAGAACTGAATGACATCGGCCAGGAATGGATGCGACAGACCGTATAAATGTCAATCCAGACTGATTAAAAACAAATAAAAGGGGATGAATATATATAGTATTTTGCCAGACTCCATCCGTTGTAATGATGTGTTTGTCTGAAATGTAAAACAAGAAGTATCTTGAAATATATATAATTGGTTTGAAGGTCATGTCAATGTCTTACTTTACATTTCAGGTAAACCAATCGTGCTGTATCCCTCATGTGATTAACAGGAACACAAACACACCATAAGTCATTTAGACACAATTGGTGCATCTTAGAGTTGTCCATCTCTGCAAACCCATCAGTTTCTCCAGCATGAGGAAAGTGTTATTGTGATTCTTGGTGAATGCTTTGAAAAGAGCACAGAGGAAGCCCTTTTTAATGTTAAAGTGCCCATTGTGAGTAGTTATTGTGTTAGAAAGTTCCATTGTCTCAGACCTTTCTTTAATTGTGCAAAGAAAGACCTTGCAGTTGTGCGATCCCAATTTTTGCATCTGCATAGCAAACAGACAAGCAGAACCAAGAGATTCCGATGTGCCATGAAAGCCACATCCCATTGCCATGTCCCTTCTGGCTTTCGTTCTTACCCTGACTCCTTGCCGGCATCTGAGCTGAGCAGGGCCTGTTGCACAGGGCCAAATCGCCATGTTGTGTTTTTCCAGCACTTTGAGATGATCACACAGCTCTGCAGTTAAAGCGTGACCGGCAGTGATGACAGAGTCTGCAATACTGCTGGAGAGATTGCGCCCCCTCCCCCACCACATTATCCATCCTTGTGCCAGCGTTTCTGTGGCTGATGGACAACCCCCCCCCCCCCCCCCCCCCCCCCCCCCCCCCCCCGCCCCCCCCCCCCCCCCAGG